>BSBK01010405.1:0-185000 GCA_027943335.1 Chamaecyparis obtusa
ATATATGTATATCTATATATAAATATATGTATATATGTATATCTATATATATATGTATATATGTATATCTATATATATATATGTATATATGTATATATATATATATATATATGTATATATATATATATGTATATATATATATATATGTATATATATATATATATGTATATATATATATATATATCTATATATCTATATATATATGTATGTATATATGTATATCTATATATATATATATATGTGTGTGTGTGTGTGTGTATCTATATATATATATATATATATATATATATATATATATATATATATATATATATATATATATATATATATATATATATATATGTATATGTATATCTTTGTGTGTGTGTGTGTGTGTGTGTACTATGACATACATACATACATACATACATACATGATATGCATAAAAAATCATCACTACACAAATTGTCTTTTCTGAACCATTTATATATCTCATCTCTCTCACGATGATGGAGAGATAAATAACTGCCTCCTAGTCGTGGTGAAAAGTATGGAACAAAAGTATGGATATGGGATGTCAAGGATAGTGAGTGGATGCTTAATGCACTCATCATCTCCATTCTATTGATGAGAAATCTAAGTATTAAATCCTCCTACCTAGCCTCTACAAGATCTCTCTCTCTCTCTCTCTCTCTCTCTCTCTCTCTCTCTCTCTCTCTCTCACAGGATAGGAATGTAATCTAATTTTGTAAAAGATGTCATACATATCTTTGTATAGGTTTTTCATATTGTATTAATCAATGAAAGCTCTAAGATATGCACGATGTGGACATATGCCTAAATTCATTCCATCCTTGTGTACAATTTACAAAAAAATTAAAAAAACAATATTATTAACAAAATCATATATAACCATCACTAATGCATATGAATTAAAAAACCTATCAAAATGTAATATAGTCTTACCTAGATCTGTCTCCTACCAATGAGGATTAATAGTAGCTAAAGTATGTGGAAGTCACCTTTATGGTATAACTAGGGGCATAGACATACTAATTTCCACACACTCACATACATGTAGTACATTTACATGTGGTGGTGATAATAGTCACACCTAAAAGGAATACCTCCACAGTGGTGTACAATCAATTTCTTCCTCCTCCTCCTCCTCCTCTACTCTTTCCTTTGCATCCTTTTATGATACTGCATGGGGAGCCTCTAAATATCTAGTCAAAATATCTAGTCAACATAAATAGAGGTATCATCCTAGACCTACTTGTATCCCCTCTCTTGATCCTCCTTCTCTTCATCATCATCATATCCCTCCTCTCTCTCCCTCCTCATGTTGTAGCATAACCTATGGTCTAGGATATCATATAGGGTGATATACTAGGAAGATGGGATTCGTTTCATATAATATTTGTTATCTAAGGTACTCTCTCATCATACTTTCAGCCTCAACATTGCAAGGGAAATATAAATTGTGTTCCTTGTCCTCTAAATTAGTAATCTTTGTGTCATCTATAACAGGTCTAGGATGAACTCCTAGTCCCATGACATAAAATGATACACAAGGTGATTTAATCAAGAATAGACGAATACAAGAGATCACAAAAGAGATGAAGAAAACATCAATTTCCCTAGATAACAACTATAGAATTTTGTATTGGTTGCACAAACAAAATTGGGATATATATTATAATAAATGAATGAGTTGCTTTAATATAAAACAAGAGTATGCAAAATATCAAAAGATAACCAAAGGTAAAAATAGTAAATCGGTGTTGGGTGGACCCACAATAGTTGGTTACAATTTTTTTCTTGAAATGACACTAAAATATACATTCTAAAAAATATTTTCAGTTTTAGGTGAATATTTCCACTAAATTGTTACAAATTGGTAGATGAAGCAAATTAGAGTCTTTTAAGATTTTGTGTCCAAAATCTAAATATATTTTTTTAATAAAAAAATTGGATTTAATTTACTAAAAACAACATTTTTAAAGAGTAACACTTTCTTTCTAATGCATAACTTATTTCCAAAAATAGATATAAATGTTATTCTTTTATATTTAGCTTTGTAAAATTCATATATAATGTGTGTAATTGGTTTCATGACTTTATCCTTAGTATTTCAAATTTAATTAATGTTTGAAGTTGATTTAATTGTAATTGAGACATATGTTCATTTCATAGCTTGTAGCTTGTCCTGTATTTATCCAATTTCAAATTTTTCTTTGGATAGAAAGAAGACGTCAATATCTAGTGCACGGTTATTTTTTAGATTTTCTTTCTCTTGTTAATATAGAAGTTTCATCTTGTCTGGAAACTTTTTTTTAATGATAAATATAATATGTTTTGTATGTATGATGATAAGAAGAGGATACTCTTTTTTGAGGAAGAGAGGACTGGCAGCTCTATAGAAATATTTTAATGTAAATAAATTTATATTTATGCATCAACATAACTAATGAATTTTATTGTTTATGTTTGTTTTTATTCTTTCATTGCATTGTGTCAATTCTTGTCTCTGCCTCCATCATTTGCAACCTTCTTATTACTACTCTTTAGATTGTCCTCTTTTCTTTCCCTTCCTCTATCTATTCTAATCTCTCTTTATTGTCACCTCTTGTTTCCACTCTTCCTACTCTTCGTTTTCCAAAATTAAAAAAAACACCTCCTAAATGTTTTTATAAAGTTGATAAGTGAGCCCAACTAAAACTATTGTAATATCCAATTTTCCTCTTTCATAGTGCCAATACACCAAAGGCTACAAATGAAGGAATCTACCATATCGGATTGTCACAACACACTCATAAAAGTAATGGTGCAGATATCCATTTATCGTATTCAATGAGAAATAAAGAATTTAAAAATATAGTTTCTTCTAATGCGAGATGATGAAACGAAACATATTGAGATACATATGCAAGAAGACACAAAGAGAAATCAATTGTTTGGTAGAGTGCCTCAAAAAGTGTTTCACTGTATCGCTGAAAATGGTTGCAAGATGTACAAATATTTTTCCATAAAAACAATTTACAAAAATTCAAGCATGTTAAGATGTGCCTTGTGAAGAAAACTTAGAACCCTAGATTGGTGGGCATATATGATTTTTTTGGTAAGTTAAACTCTGAGTGTTCTTCCAATAGATATTTGCAAGTAGGAAGTCATGTGTAGGTGGTGTTAGGGATTTTTCTTTTGGGGTCAAACTTGGGAAGTTATGGGTTTGATTCTCAGTTAAAAGGGGCTCCAAGTTTGCAAGAAAAGCCTAATTGATGAGGATTGGATAAAATCCTCCTTCTACTTCGAGCTCCACATGACTCGGGTGGGTATTGCCTATTAATGATTCACTATGTTTCAAGAAAACATTCTAATGGTGGATAGGGTCTTCACTGTTATGCTATCTAGGCTTCACATTATTTAAACAAAAGATCACTCTGTAGACAGCTGAGAATCTCCTGATACAGAGCTTGACAATAGAAACTATAAATGTGATAGCATAGACAATGGGATAAGGATGTAAATCCTTCTTCTTTTTATGAGTACAACTCAAGGAAGGTTAACCTTTCAATTTGATTCTCTCTTCAAGGAATCAGCAGACTGAAACTATATCACCTGGATACAATCCTTTCACAATATGCACGAACTTAGAAACAGAAAAGAACTGGTACTGAAATTTAGTGTTTGATGATAGAAAAATAACTACACAACAACCATCTAGCCAGTGCTTATTCCATTGGGCAAATAGTTATTGTATGTAAATCCACAAGAAGAGATCAAAACAAATACAGTGAAATGCCTTGCAAATTACTTGTAATTTGAATAGAGTGCCTTACCAACCATTCTGTCACTCCTATACTGTTATCATCAAAATCCTAACAATCATGTTCACTCTCTGAGACTATTCACAAAAATTTAATTCTTTCCTTGAAAGAAATTCATAAATAATCAGACAAGTTGCCTTGCAATTGGTATGTTTTACATGCTTGAAAAATAAAAGCATACAAGAGTATAACACAAAAATAAGGAGACAACAATAGAATCTGAGAGAAATTGCAATGTATTTCTTTGACAATAATCTTATTTCAATGCACACAGAAATTAAAGTTCAGGAGCCAAGACATAGGAAAGAAAGATATGCTCTACACGAAAGATATTCAAGATTCATTCTTTAAGGATTTTCTCACAATAGAGAAACCACAGGAACCCTCAAAGAACAAGAAAAAGGAACCCTTTACATTGAGAAAAGAAGAGAATAAAAATAAGAAGAAGAAGAAACCCTAAATGTCATGCTAGATCAACACCTATCTACTCTGAACAATCTGATCTTATCCACCTTCTATCTCTTCTGAAATTTGATCTTCTCAGATATTTCAAAATCTAATTTCTTTTTCCTCTTCAAAAATATGTTCTTCTCTGCCACTTTAAAACTCTGACCTTATCTTATTCATCTTCTTGCAAATCTGATTCAATAAACCTCTATCTTCATAAAATCTAATATCCTCGGGCACTTTTCAAAAGTCTGGTAACATCTGTCTCTCTGATTTTATCCTTATCCTCTGTCAAAACTAATCATTCCCTATGTCGGTTCTGCAAAATCAAACATGCTTGGAAAAAATATCTGCAAAATTTGACCTTGGATGGAAAAGTGATTACAGCTCTTGCCTGCTTAATCAGATCTAATTCTAACCACCATCACTGCATTTGTCATCTTCTAGCATTTCCAGAAAGATATTATACTGCTATGTTTCGATAAAAAATGAATATATAGGGATAAAAAATCTGAGCAACTCTCTGTCATGACAAATTTTGAGTTTATCCAAAGTCTAAACTTTATAACTTTTTAAATCTTATATTTTTTTAAAATCTGCATAGGCCACCAGAATTCGTCAAGTGTCATGTTCTCATTCTCTATTTGAACTAACTCACCTTTAACCCTACTCATCTAGAGATTTGGAGACTACACAAATCTCCAAATCCTTGAAGTCAACTCCTAACCACGGTTACCTTCAAAGACCTAGAGAAAATCCTTAGTCTCTAAGTCTTAGAATCGCCATCTGGAGACTTGGAGACTAAGTCTGTAAGTCTCTGAACCATTTGGAGACTTGGAGACTAAGTCTCTAAGTCTTTGAATCATTTCCTTTCTTTATGAGACTTCTTCTTCTAGAGACTTGGAGACTAAGTCTCTATGTCTCTAAATCATTTTTTCTCTTTATGAGACTTTATGAGATTTGGAGACTTCCCTTTATTCAGAGACTTGGAGACTAAGTCTCTAAGTCTCTAAATCATTTCCTTTCCTTATGTTTCCTTATGAGATTTGGACACTACCTTTAGTCTCTAGGTCTCTAAATCGCCATCTGGAGACTTGGAGACTAAGTCTCTAAGTCTCTAAACCATTTGGAGACTTGGAGACTTCCTTTTATCTAGAGATTTGGAGACTACTCAATCATGAGACTTGGAGACTGCACTTTAGTCTGTAGGTCTCTGAATGAATTTTCTAACCATGGTTTGCCTTGGAGATTTGGAGACCACCTTTAGTCTCTATGTCTCTGAATCACCATCTAGAGACTTGGAGACTAAGTCTCTAAGTCTCTAAACCATTTGGAGACTTGGAGACTTCCTCATCTAGAGACTTGGAGACTGATTCTCTAAGTCTCTGAATCATTTGGAGACTTGGAGACTTTCTCATTTGGAGATTTGGAGACTAAGTCTCTAAGTCTCTAAATCATCATCTAGAGACTTGGAGACTTGTGAGACTTGGAGAATTCTTTATTTGGAGATTTGGAAACTAACTTGACATGTGTCCCTTTCTGCAAAAAAATTTTTGGGCCCACTGGCATGGAAATCGAGGCAGCCGCACAAGCCTGGGCAGGCATAGCTTCCATCACTTTGATTTATTTCATGTGTTTGTCCAGTTGTATTTAAATACTTCAAATACCCAATCTGGCATGATTGTGGGATAATTGTTCTCTATGTTTCTTGTGGGAAGTTTAGACAGTGCATGAATGTCATTGTGTAGGATTCTTATGTGTAAAATGTACCTCCATTGTTTGTTGTGTAAGTCCCCAATACACATTGGCCTTTTATCAAAAGTGAGCACACTCTCCATTTTATTGTAGGTAACATTGAGGAAAACTAGAAACATTTTCAAAACATATGAATACCATCATTCCTTCCAACCATATCAAAATAGATAACAGGATATGGGCCGGCATCAAAACATGTAGATAACCTTTAGTTCATTAACCCTTTCAACCTTTGCAAAGTTATCAAGAAACATCAACTATCCTCAGAACTGGCTTTTAAAATTGACCAACTGAGACTTTCAAAAACTAGTAACCTAGGTACTGATTCACCCACATGCGAGGAACATGAATTCATAACCACCTTGCCAAAAAGATCAACTAGCCACTTATAATTAATCACCGAAGTGAGCCCACTAGATATTTTCAGAATTTAAAACAATGAAAAGCATAGAAAATGGGTTTGGAAATGGCCTAGGCAAATGGTCAAATGGATTGGTAGAGACTTCAAAATCCACAGAAAAGTAGTCCTCCAAGTCTACAGTATGGAGCTACACTCAATTATGTCAGACCTTACACAGGGCACCAACTGGGATATCACAAAATAGGCCATTCAAAATTTTGGATAGTGCACACTTAAAGAATTTTAACAAATTGCAGATGGAATGAGCTTAGAAAACATGTCAAAGAGGAACATGGGGGGCTAAAAAATGGTAGGATGACTCACTCCCATGCCTACAATAAGATGCCACAACTGACACTTGATGATAAACCTCTAGGAAAAAGATATTCAAATTCAAATAGGGTCTATTACAGTAAGTTGACACTTAGGCACAAATTCAGATTTAAACAAGTGCTCAAAACAAGACATCACCGAATGACTCAAAACTCAAAATTAATGACCTGAGATGTCTTCAAATGATAAAACAAGAGTGATAAGAACTTGACATGCATGCAGAGAACTTTAGAATTGCATCCAAGAAAATAGGCACATAAGTACTTCAAAGGGTGCAAAACTGCAAAATTTTAACAAGGTGCTCAAAAACCATGTTGTATTTTTGAGTACCAATAGGTGGTTTGATCTAAAAAAACTTCAACTTGTTTCACAATTTGTAGTTGTAGAAGTTGTGGACAAAATAATTTAGTTTTTAAATTTAGTTTGTTATCAATTCATTCAAATACAAAATACACACAAAATAAAATGAATAATTAGGAAAATGCATTTTGCAGAGGTATATTTAGGATGAAGTGTTAGAGAGACCATTGTATCAATTTAATTCATTGTTTTTTATAGTAAAAGGAAGCAACAGGGTGTTGGCCCATGGAACAAAGGGACTAGAGGCACATTAACAACACATTAATGGCCCTAGTCACAGGCATTTCAATAGCAGTTTAACATCAAAAAACTAGGTCTAATCTGCCTCTATCAAAAAAATACACCACAGTACTTATCAAAATGATTAAACCAGAGTATTTAAAGTGAATAGTAGCAATTAAAATAACAGTTAAAACCCATATAGGGCTATGCCAGAGACTAAGAAAAATAACCTTAAACCCAGAAACAAAATAGGAGAATAGAGGGCCATGCGGAGACAAAAATAACCACCTCATGGGACCAACAGCTAGTTCTTTCCACCTAGATGTTTGGACATCAGGGTCCTCGCCCACTCCTCCTATAGGAAAAGGAAGAGATCCTTATTGTCCTCATCCACCTCTAGATTATTGCTCATCAAATTTTTTCCTGCATAGTGCAGAGGGTCATAGCCGAAGCATGCATAACCTTCAGTGCAAATTTTTTAGTCATCATGCAGTGATGCTTTAGATCCTGCATGTCCTATTTGATATCATTAATCTCTTTATCCACATCAGAAAACCTTAGCTTGAGGGTGCCTTTAAGCCTGTCTTTGCTAGCCAGAATCTTGGGTTTGTGCTCAGTGGTGGGGGGTTTGTTCTGGCAATCCTGGGGTAAGGTCACATGTGGCATAGGGTTATGGGGGGTCTCTATAGTATGCTGAGGGTTGGGAGGGGGAGTGTTACCAGTCCTATTTAGACTCATGTGATCATTAGAATATCCCTTCATGGACTTAGTGGAGTGTGAGTCTTTTTCAGACAGGGACTGCTCTCTAGATGCCGCTTCCAAGATTCTGGTTTTGCATTGTTCCTTGGTAATTATGTTAGAGCTCTGGTGACTTGAGCCACCTAAGTCAATCTCCAACTTGACTTGACTCTCCACCATTCTCCATTTTTTGTTCTTTCACTCAATGTCGGGAATATTGTCAGACTCTTTCCACTCTTTAGTCTCTACCGACTCAGAGACATGAGACTCCTCCTATCCTCCTTCCTATTGAAAGTATTCTTGACACATTTTTTGTGGGTTTTTCCCTCTTTAGGAACAAGATCAAACTCCTGGATAAACTAGAGTTGGAGTGAGTGGGGTTTTTAGTTTTGGATGGAGAATCCTCCTAGTGAACCTCTTGGATAATCATGGGGGGGTTGGGGTGCCACGTAGATAGCCTTGTAAAAGTGGTAAATATAGAGAAAGAGGCCCTAATGGAGGATAGGGATTGATTTATCGGGGTTCTCCTTAATTTCCAAAATGTTACTTTCTAAGGAATGCAGGAGGTAGAAGGGAATGGAAATTAAGTCCTTATTTCTAATGTAATTCAAAAAAAGTAAGTGGTAATAGTAGGACACTGTAAACTTACCTTCTAGAGTGAAATACTTCATCACAATGAGACAAATCTTGGGCCAAAACTCCGGTAGCTCTTCCCTATTGAAACCCCCTTACTTCTTGACCAGATTCTCTCCTTCCCTAAAAAACTTGTTGAGACTAGTAGGGTTAGTCATCCAACTAGTTTTTTTATACTTTCTCCCTTCCATAGAGAGACCAATTGCCTTCGCAATGACCTCCTCATTGATTTGGAAATGAATGCCACCAATCAAGACATTCATATTATTCTAGGATGAGATGAATTGTCTAGAAATCCTCTCATCATGCCCACCTTTCATGTGCTCCACAAAACCCTAGATACTGCTCTCTCTGCAATAGTGGGTCACCAAAGGGTCAGAGGTGAAGGTCTCATCGATCTTGTCTGGTTTGATACAAAGGGTGTTTCCTCCCATGTCTATACTCAACTTCACCTATGCTAGGATATCTTGAAAACCAAAGGGTCGAGCTTCTAGATAGATAATATAAAACCATTTGTTTTGGTTTGGCCATTTCAAGAAATGATTATACTCAAAAGGGTAGCCTTGGGTGAATTTTTGGGAGGTAGGCTCCATATGGCAATATCTAACGGATCTCTAGGTGCCATTATTAGCAATAATGCCAGGGCTGCACTTGATGTCCATGTTAGCTGAGTAAGCACGCTAATTTAGAAAACTATTTTTCTAGACACTTGAAAGGCAATTATGATTCTTTATGGGGTATTGGGTATTCCTTTTCATAATCATAAAAATCACCAAATTATGCCAGCATGTGACCAAGGTAGGCTTTGTAGTAAATATGATAGCTTGGGTCATTTTAATTTTATTTATTTCCCTCCTGATGAGTTGCTGAGTCACCTTAGGTAGTTCACTAACCACCCTCCACATGTTAAGTTTGGTTTTCTTTAGACCAATATCATCCATCGAGTCAGCCACTAAATTCCCCTCTTTGTATGTGTGGCCAATAGTCATGCATTGGAAATTGTTGAGAAGCTCACAGACCTCAAGCATAATGGAACTAACCCACCATCCCACATTAGCTCCTCTTCTAATAGCCTCCACCAACACTTTGGAATGCCCCTTAATTTCCAGCAATCTAATGTTCATTTGGGTGGAAAATTTGATCCCCCACAGAAGAGCCATTCCCTCTTCTTGGTTAACAGTGTAATTCTTGAGCAGTCCATCATAATCCAAAAGGAAAGTGCCTTTATGGTCTCTTAGTACACCTCCTCCACCCTAGTCAAGGTTATTAGCTACCCCATCAAATTTTAATTTGGTCCATCCTTTGAGAGGGGCAACCCATCTAGTAGCTTTTCTAGCCATCAACTTTGCATCTTTGAACCTGGTGAACCCAACTAGCAGGTTCCAACTGTCAGCTAATTTGACTTCCCAAGAAGAGGTGAGTATAGAGGGGAGCTTCCACTTAGCCACACTAGCAATCTCACAAAGGAGCTTGGTACCAATATAGAGACAAATCTGAGACTAATTACTGGCCTCTCTGAATATCTTGTTGTTCCTCTCCTTCCAAATAGTCCAGCAGATGTGGGGGGTAGCATTTTCCAAAGGAGTTGGAGAAGGGGGTGATTAGAGGGAGATATCTAGTTAGTGAACTAATGCACATCACTACCCAGAGCCCATGAGATACCCAACTTGTCGATGACCTCTTGCCAAATGCTATTGGCATAATCATAGTGTATAAATAGGTGGTTCACTGTTTCCTCCTTTTTACATAGGACACATATGTTCGCCACGGAGAAACCCAACTTTATAAGATTATCCTAGGTTAGGACTTTACCATGCATAAGGGTACACCAGAAGTAATTGATTTTCAGCGTGAGCTGAGGGATCCACACCTTCTTTTAGTCCCCCAGGTTATTTTCTTTCTTGAGAAGCAGGTTGTAAGTAGACTTTACCGAGAAGGTACTAGCTTGGTTGGGGGCCCAGACAATGGATTCTTGGGCACCCAGCCCTGAGATTCTGACATTAGTTAGGGTTTCCATGAGCTCATTAGCCAAATATTGGAGGTCTAGTCTATCTGTAACTAGATTAGGTATGTCTTTCTAGTTCCTTCCATCGATGTAGTTGGAGGCTCTATTACCAATGAATGGTTTGAGGTAGTCCATAAGAGGTTTGAATCTACATCTCAGGTTAGGATAATTCAAGATCCAAAATTCATTCCAGAATCTAATGGATCTCCCATTTCCAAGCTATCCAAAAGCTCCTCTAGACAATAAGGTCTTGCATTTATAGATGTTCGCTCAAAGTTTGGATCCACTGGGGAGGTCACTATCATGATACATCCTCCTATAGTGGTGTCCTTGGAGGTACTTAGCTTCCATAATTTTGCACCAGTCCACTTTTCATTCTATGGGTTTCCAAGACACTTTTGTGGTAAGGGCTCTATTTATCAAACCAATTCTCCTTAGGCCCAGGCCACCCAATCTTTTTAGGAGGTAGACAGTGTCCCAATTGACTAGAGACATCCTCTCTTTTTCCTCAGAACCAGCCTATAAGAAAGATGTTTGAATTCTTTCAAGTTTTTCTGCCATGTTGCTTTTGATTTTGAAGAGGGACATGAAGTAAACTAAGATCACTTAGAGAGTGGAGGCCCCTAGCTGAAGTTTACCATCATTTCTTAGAATCTTCCCTTTCCAACCACTGATTTTCCTCTGGGTTCTTTCTAGGATAGAGTTCCAGAAATCCTAGGACACCTCCTTTACCATGAGGGGGAGGCCCAAGTAGGTAGAAGGGAGTGAAGTCGATAGACAACCCAAAATTTGAAGCACTCTGTTTTGTATCTCCATGGGGTATTGAAGAAGAACAACTGGGTTTTTTGATAGTTAATACACTATCTCAAAGCCTAGGCATAACTTTCCAAAATTTGTTTCCACACTTTGGCCTCAATTACTAAAGAATATCCAAAGAGGAAGGTGTCATCAACAAACTAGTCTAACACAACTTGATGAAGAGTAGAAGTTGGTTTGATGCATTTTATTCTTCCCATGGAGGAAAGCATAGTTAGATTCCTGCTAAGAACATCAGCCACCATAATAAAAAGGTAGGGAGAGAGAGGGTCTACCTATCAGAGATCCTTCTCAGGTTTAAATAAGCCACTAGGGGTACCATTGACAAGCACAGATAAGCCAATAGTTTGGGTACATTCTTGTATAATCTAAACAACCATCTCATTGAAGATCTATTTTCCTGACACAACCTTTATGGGTAGTGCTGATAATATTATCTAGGAGAGGCTTCATTC
Organism: Chamaecyparis obtusa; assembly: GCA_027943335.1. Classification (NCBI taxonomy): domain Eukaryota; kingdom Viridiplantae; phylum Streptophyta; class Pinopsida; order Cupressales; family Cupressaceae; genus Chamaecyparis; species Chamaecyparis obtusa. The sequence goes on from BSBK01010405.1 coordinate 11,971, forward strand.
TACCAACCAGGATCTTAGTAAGGATCTTCTAGAATGTGTTGCAGAGGCTGATGGGCTTGAAATATATCATAGTGGTGGGTTTTTCATGGGTAGGGATGAGAAAAATAAAGGTTTTATTATGTTTTCTGAGGAGACACTCCATCTTGAAGAAATATCTGGCAGGACGGATAACATCAGTCACCATGATGTCCCAATATTCTTGAAAGGATGCTGGAGGAAAGTCGTCAGGACTCGAGGCTTTGTAAGCTCCCATAGCGAAGACCACATTCTTAACCTCCTCATTAGAAACATGCTTTGTGAGCAAGTGATTATCACTATGAGTTATAGTGCTTTGAATGTGGTCTAGGAGTTGATTTTGGATGTTGTTCGGGCACATTTGTCCCTCATTTGAGTACAACCCCTTAAAGTAATTTTTTGCAACCTAATTGATTTTTTCCTTCTCTTTGACTTCATTTCCTCCCTCATGCTTAATATCCATGATGGTATTTCTTCTTTTATGGTTGCTGGTAGACCTATGGAAGAAGGTCATGTTCCTATCCCCTTCATCAAGCCACTCGATTCTGGATTGTTGCTTCTAGTAGATTTCTTCTTTTTTCAAAGTTTCCTACCATTTGTGTTGAGTCACCTCATCCTCCTCCTATATCTAGGGTGGGTGGCTTATAGAAGCTATTTGGGCCTGGAGGGACCCCAAAGTTTTAGTTAGCTCCTTTTTCTATTTTCTAAAATCACCAAAGTTATGTTTTCTCCAACCTTTAACCTCCCTATAGATTATTTCAACCTTTTGGGAAATTCTGCACATCGCAGTGCCTTTGATGTTAATGGCCCACTAGAGCTTCACTTGATCTCTAAAGGGTAGGTGAGAACACCACTTGATTTCAAATCTGAAGGGGGCCAAGCCAACCTTAGGGGAGTCATGCTAACAAAGAAGGAGGGAGTTATGATCAGAGGTAGTTCTAGGTAGGGAGGTCAAGTTTGAATTGAGACATAGGTCCCATGAAGTGGTGGCAAGGAAATACTAAATCCACACCTAGATGAGATGGGGTCACTTCCTATTGTTGGTCCAAGTGAATGGGTTCCCTTTCAGAGTGATGTTAAGGAGATCAGTGGAAGAAATAAAGTCTGTCAGCTCCCCCATGCTATCAGAGTAATCCATTAAACCACCACATTTTTTGGAGGGATAAAGGGGGGTGTTGAAGTCACTAGCTAAAAAGTAATTAGAAGAAGAGTCCTGATCCAACCAATGGAATAGGTTAGTCAAAAGAGATGCCCTTCCTAACCGAGTATTAGGAGCATAAATATTAAAAGTGATCCATTCAAGCCCATCCTTTCTGAAGGTAATAGCCAGTAAATTCAATGAGGAGGCAACCTGATGGCTAGTTATCTTATTGGGGTTCCAGACTATGGAAATGGCTCCAGAAGCACTTGTAGCTTTAGAGTAAAAGAACACAGCACCCAACCAAAGTTTGGACACTAGGGTGGCAAAATTACTAGCAAACATCTTAACTTCTTGGGTGAGTAGAATATCTAGCTTATGATAAAAAAATGTAGTATTTAACATCACTTTGTTTGAGGGATCTATTCAAACCCCTAACATTCTAAGAAAGGAAAATCATTTCTTAAATGTAAAACTAGATTCCAGGGTTTGCTTCTTACCTACTGCAAGATCCCTTGTGGTCCCTCTCAATCTCTGAGCATGATTTGATGGCCTTCCCCTAGGTGTTTCCATACCCACATCAGCCTTCTTAGGCTTGGTTTTCTTTTTTTGCATTTTTCTTTCCCCATCATCATCCTCCACACCGCAGTCAGCATCAAGAGAGATGGAAGAGTTCATCTTCACAAGTTGCGGGGGAGGTTTAGGATCAGATCTTGGGGATTTTAGCTCCAACACAACCAAAATGGTAGGTTGTTCCACCTCATTATGGCTAATATCTCTCCTCTCTAAGTGGGTTGTCAGAGGGTTCTTCAATGGCTCCCACACATGCTGGAGGTTGGGTTCCTCTGTAGGCAAAGGTTTGAGAGAGCTGAGAATAGAGTTTCCCCCTTCATTCTCTAGGGGGGTGATGATCTCCCCTTCCTCTAGAACTAGGTCCTCCTTTTCTTCAATTTTTGTTTCATTAGCCACCAATGGTGGGCTAGTGTCCTCCTTTTCCACTTCTTTAGTCAATGGTGGAACCTCAGTCATTCCTTTGTCCTTGTTCCCTTTTTTTGTTCGTGCATGGGAGGTCTTCTAGGTGTCACTAGAGTGACCTCTTTTATCACAATTCTAGTAGAATAGGGTAGCATTCTCATACACCAATGCTTGGGTCCATCTACCCAGTTTAGATTTCAAAATAACAAAGTTGGGTAGAGTTTTTTTCAGGGTGACGTTCACACATAACCTAGCAAAAACTAGCCTAGATTTAGAATAGGTCACCTAGTCAGTAGTGATAAATGTGTCGAAGGAGTCACCAATCCATGAGAAAGCTTGCTCGTCCCAATATTCTAGTGGGAGGCCAGGCAGCCGGACCCAAATTGGGGCCATTCTGGTTAGTTTCGTTGTCGGGTTGAATCCAAGTTTCCATTTTGCAAGGGTGGGAAGTGCTTCCCATAGACCCACATGTTGGTTCCTTTTCTTTCCACTTGTAGATTTACACTTTGATTTGACATATATTGTCACTGACTCTATCACCCCTCCAAAATCTTCAAGGAAAAGGGCCAATTAACAAGGATCAACAAGGATCCTCCTACACTTTGAGCCTAATGCTCAGGCAGGTGTACCACTGAATCACTTCTTGAAAGGAGTCTCCAAAATATTACACATTCATGCCCTTTACAAATTGATTTAAAGATATTATTATTTATATTTTGTTGATTGATGATGGGAAAAATGCCTCCTGAGAATGGACCAGTGTCTCCTCCTAGGGCATAGAGTCACAATACAACCTACATCACTAAAAATCTAACTCCAACACACCCAAATCTAGAATATGTGCTTTGCCTATTATTCCTCTCCAACCTCACACTTAGACATTAGATTCTCATTCAACCATGGATTCTCTAAAACTACCTTTAAGGATTTAATCCTGACTTTGGCAAGAATGCAAAGATATTTTCACAATATACTTTGTATACCATACATTAACTCACTTTGTGAAATTAATATATGAGAATGCCAGATCAGAATAAGAAGACATACATAAGTCTCAGACTGGGATTTAAGTGAATTTTCATTAAAACTTGCAAAGTCAATACATTGAAAAATAACAAAATGCTAAGGAAAAACAAATGCTAAGCCCAAGCTCTCATTACTCAATTTTTAGAATTGACCATCAACAACCTTCTACATACAATAGATAGCAATATATAGTCACTAGTTACCTTTGAATCCTCTAGAAAGGATGCAACAAGCTTCAAATAGCTAGGACATAATTAGGGTTTCAACTACCTTGCCAACCAGATTCAATCAAAAATTCAATGCAGGGGAGGAAAACCAAGCAATCTGAAGCAATCAGATCCAAAAATGATCTTTGTTTATGGCCAAGGACTGATCCACACATAAGAAACTAGAAACCCACTATGATTACCCTCTGCAACTCCAACTACAATGCAACTTGAGTAACCATTTCACCCACCACCATGGTGCAGACATCTTCTGCAATCAATCATACCTCAGGCCATACTGTACTATTGAGTGTAAGATCTTACCATGCAAATCGACTGCCAAAACAATGAATTCTTAGTCCTTCTATCACTAAGAAACCCTTAAAATATTAAAACTCTAGGTAGAAATGGTTAATCAGCTAGTTTAAAACACAGTCGTCGATCTTATTTCTTCCCGACAGATCGGGTGGTTCTAAAAAATCAACAAAATGGTCAATCGAGCCCTTGAAAACAATTTCACCCCATCAGCAACACTGCTATCAATAAGAATCATGCATGTAAGCATCTCATGTCACATGGACCCTTTACATTGTCAGCCTTACACACTAGAAGATCTAATGATCATTGCCATACCATAAGGAAAAATGACCAAGCACTTTCTATTAGTAGCAAAGCGATGACCACAGGATCTTCATGGACCTATGGGCTCTTGATCCTTTTTAAAACTATGGCCCCACTAACATCATCCCCATCACCATCTAACTCGACCAATCAGAGAAGACCATATCATAATATCCGACAAGTAGACATGCAAATTTTCTTATCATACGTTGGTCCTACTGAAAACCTCCACTTCATACTCCAACTCGACCAATGAAACATGAGCACCTCAGCATGACCTGGCAACAAAGGACCCACCTTATAGTCTGCAACCACTTGGCAAATTGAATGATAATTACTGAAGTGCATAAATAACTTCTGTGCATCTTCGGGTAGTGGATATACGATGATCATCGATTCTTTTCAAATGTTAATCCGCCATATAGCGAGAAGATATTGGGCCCACTCTGATAGGTGTCATACTGTCGCTAAAGCGCATGTCAAAAATTTTAAAAATTGGGAACTTGAGATTTAATGACAGCCACAAGATGGAGGAAGATCAGATGGCCAATATACAACTGGGAAGAAAATAAAGGTCCCACCGAGACATAGAAAAAATTAAAGGAGGTGAGACCTTAGACCTAGGGAAATATTTTCGGACATAGGTAATAAAGTTGTTAGGAAAGATGACACCACTTGACGATAAAAATTAACATGTGCGCTTAAAGGTTTTAAGTCACTAAAAAAGGTAACCTTAAAATAGAAAGGCCTAGGGTTTTATACTTAGTCATTTTTGGAGCCCTAGACAAATGGAGAAACCCTATTTTCTATAGACTTTAAAACATGGATAACTCACTAGTTTCTCAAATTCAGTACATGCATCCTGGAAAGTAGCCTAGAGACACCATGAAGAATCATAGGCTAAGGGTGTAGGTAATGAAACCCTATAAAACTTACTCGCACATTAAGACAAGGCTGCAGCAGGACATAACAAGGCTACCAAGGTTTAGCAAATAACTAGGCTACTTCACTAGATTTTTTTCATTGACATCAAAATGGCCTAACACTATGAACCTGATAGAACAAAGGACATGTCCTCAAGGGTTGTAAACTTAAATAGAAAAATCCCACCTGACATAGTAGAAAAAAGGATAAAACCTTTAATCTTCCACTAGTTAGACACCCTTTTTCTAACCATTTCAATGGTAGGTCAAAAGTCAAAGAATTGGCCTACTAGGGCCAACTAGAAATCCTCCATATTTCTATTCACCATAGAATCTAGGAGTGATAGTTTGACACATTCCTTAGTTTCAATGAAGTCCACCAAGAAAGCCTCCAGAGATTGTTGAGCTTCTCCGATAAGGACCCCTTTCTAGTTGGGTTTTGGTGAGGACAAAGGGGCATCGACAGAAGAGGATTCTATTTGGGTCTCCACCAGTGCCTCCACCATTGGGACCATGATAGAGGGATTCATGGGCATAGCATGGGGTTCATCAGAACCAGTAGGGGGGTCATCCAAGGGGGTAGATTCTCCCCAAGGAGAGGTGGGCATGGGAGCTTGCAGTTTGAAAAATGAGCTAGGTGGGAAGTTGCAGAGTGGGAATTTTCTTGAAAGATATGAAGGATGAAATGTATTTGGTAAAGAAGATTTAGAAACTCTTATGCAATCTCAAATGATATGTATTAAGCCTAGTTTCACAACTGCATCATTCACTACCAAAATGTAGTCTTAGATTGTATTAGACAAAAAACTATGTATGATGAGAATATTGGCCAGATTCATCATCTCATAACCATGAATGTATGCAAAAAAGATTTTGTTATAACCTTTCTAATATTGTCTCCATTTATTGGTTCAATGATGCACACATGTTAGATAGATAATTAATTGTCATAGCTATGATACATATGGTAAGGATTGAAACCTTCAATCACTCCTATTAACTTTAGTATGCTTTAGTTGAATGAGGTGAGTAAACCAAAGGCATTTTTAAAGTCTCCTAATTCAATCACTATATTAAGGCCACTCTTTATCTATGGAAAAAAGGAAGAGATGTTTAAAAATACACCTTTTCAAAATCATATGAGATTTGGCTGAGGAAGAAAGGATAAAGGTTTATATTTGAGAGTTAGCACAAGTTTTTGGGAATCGTGGAAAGTGTAGATAATCTAGAAAATAAAATGGAAGCCTCTCCCATTAACAAAAAAAATCCAATGTGAGGATACAAAAGAATCTTTAGGTCATTTTGGAGAGTGTACGAAAAAAGAAAAAAGGGGAATTTCCTCATCTACGAGTAGAAACCACAATCTTCATTAAAAAAATGATCAAACTAAGTATTGCTAACATTAGTGATAACAAATTTCATTAAAAGTGTGAGCTAGTTGCTTTGAAGGTCATTAAAATAACATAATTTTAATTGATAATACCAATAATTAGATTCAATAATGTTACAAGTCTTTTGTATGTAAATATCTAGGATAAGATGGATAAATTCAAAATCATGTTAATGGTAAATGAACTATACACTGAGTTTGCACCTTTTCTCAAGCTCTCTTAGTCTTGATAACTCAGTATAACTTGGGAATCATCTCCAAGTTGTGGGACCTATGCTAACTGAGATGAAACCTATAGGTTCTAGGCTGGTTCCTCTTGGATTGTCACCTTAGTTTTCTCTTGACATGAAAAGTAAACTTTGAAGGGAAAGGGTTAGAAGGAGTGCATGAAAGGGAAATGACTGAAAGCAAACTGTCCTACTAGGTGATGCACCGAAACAAGGGTTTGGATTTCAATATAGAGGGATGAAACCAGTGAAAGACTTAGGTCTAGTAGATCACAACTTATTTAATAGGCTCACATTTTTATTTCATAGAAGGGTTTGCAAACAAAAGAGGGTATTCAAGGAAAGAGAAAGATTCTTTCACAAACAAGACTCTAAGGATTAGACAACAATTTATTACCTGTAAACAAACATTCACTCCTATAACTCGGTGTAGGATTGAGACAAGACTGTTAGGGGCTGAAGTATACCCACAAAACATCTAAATCAAATCAAACACAATAACACACACAACTACAAAAAGTAAGAGGAATTAGGAACCCTAAGATATCATTGAAAAAATGCATACACTTTGATCCAATAAGAGACAATCCACACAAGAAATCATAAGGACAACAAGAATGTCACAAAATACTTTGCAATATCTGAACTATCAATGAAAATTACAATTGTAGAAAGCCAAAGGGCAGGAAAATTGCCACAAATTGCTCTCTAAGAAAGAAACTTTCTTTTTACAATTGCTGGATTTTGAGCTCTAAAGCTCCAAAAACAAAATATATACATCCTCTGCACGTAGACAGCAGTAAAAAATTCTCATTGAGGGGTACAGATCAAACAATAAAATAATCAACCTTAAATCAAGACAAGACTAATCATCAATATATCTCTGAAACATGGCCGATCAGCCTTCAAGTTGCGTGCCCATCCCTATACTATAATTGCCTGCAAATCAACAACCTGGACTCAACTACCTCCCTAAAACTCCACCAAGTATGCACAAAATAGTACCTTTCTAGGACAAAGAGCAACCCCTGACGGCCGACCGAACCTCTTCATCATCTTCCCTTAACTACGCATGTCCTCAGAAGTCTTAAATTTCTAGCTACCCACACCTGCAACATTCTCATAGAAGAAAGCCTGCCAAAATTGGCCGCACTACTTTGAAATAACACTAGTCGCATGATTGCATGAGCCAAAAAGGCTTCATGCAATCATGCAACAAGCCTCTTAGAATCTATCACCGCTATGAAAGACACCTGTAAATTAAACACTAGCAAAACTTAGGCTCAGGATCCATCTGCAATCTTAACCCTAGTTTTACCCAGTGACCACATGAAACCTATAACTATGCAATAGCGAAAGATGGCCACACTACTCAAATTGAACATTGGTCGCATGACCACATGCACCAAAAAGGCTTCATGCAATCTCATGAATAATGATTTAAAATCTGTGTTTGCTGCTATTGGTAGTTCCCTTTGATCTTCACTTGTAGATTTATACTTTGATGGATAACTTAAATAACACTTTGACTCTATCACCACTCAAAATTCTATAAGAAAGAGGGCCAATTAACAAGGATCAAAAGAGATACTCCTACACTTTGAGCCTTAATGCTCAAGCAAGTGTACCCTTGATTCACTTCTTGAAAGGAATCACTAAATTATATACAACTATATACTCTTTACTAACTACTTTAAGATTTTATCATTTGAATGTTTATGTGTGTGGTTGATGACAATGAAATGCCTCCAGAGGATAGACCAGTGCCTTAACCTAGGGCAAAGAGTCACCCAATTGCATACATCAACTGAAGACCTTAACTCAAATAGAATTGAATCCAGGATAAGTGCTTTGCCTATTACCCCTCTCCCTCAAACACAAGGACATCAGATTCTTACTTGGTTGTAAACTCACTAAACCCACCTAAAATACTTTAATCCTAACTTTGTTAGAAACTCAGCGATGACTTCACAATACTCTTTGTTTACCATATGTTAAAACACTTTGTTACACTAACATACATGAGCTCAGAACCAAAACAAGAAGACATACACAAATGCAAGATTGGAACTCAATAGCATTCTCATTAACATATTCAAGATCAATATACAATCAAAAAAACACAAAGATAGGAAATACCCAAAATCCAACTCCTCTATCAATATAACACTATCAACAACCAGGGACCAAAAGAAAATGTTTTGGAACCCTTACTCAGTCAAAATTTATGCCATATATACTCCCTAGTCATCTTGGAATTCTCAAAGAGAATGCAACAAGCTACAGATGACTTAGGGTTAGGGTTTCAACCACCCAACCAACTGGAAATGGTCATAAAGTTATTACAGGGGTGGAAACCTAGGCAACCAAGAGAAAGAAAATCCTGGAATGATCTTGAATCATGATAAATTCTCTATGAAAGTACTGAGAACCACAAAAATGCTCAAAATGTCAACCCTACAACACACCTCAAGTGCAAAACCACATAGTACAAACCTTGTAGATGATCACTCAACACCTTGGACCAAACAGCAACAACAAGCGCAACCAAACCAATCAAAATCAGCTGTTAAAACCATAAATTTTAGTACTTCCTTACACTAGAAACCCTCGGAGAATTCAAATTTGAAAATCAATGGTCATTTCCAAGCACCAGTGGCAAATTGGCTGTCCACATTTGAAATCAGATCAACTTTAAGTTGTAGCCATTAGATCATGTTATTTCACAGTCTTTATGATTTACCCTTTATAGGAATCCTAGTTTACATTTAGCGACCATGCAACAAAGCATTTCTCTATTCACAGAACATTTTAAGTCACCGCTAAAAATTTTAGCGACTACACAACCTTCCTTCACTAAATCACCAATCCTTTTGGAACACCACCATTTTATTACGTGAATGAACAAATCCTTTGAATTTTGTCAGGCCGCTAACCTTATTTATCTGGACTGCCACACCTTAGACCCCACCTGGGCCTGCTTTATGCCACTTTTAGTTACCTCATTCATGGCTCATGCTTAGTCACACTAACATAGGACCCACTTTCTGCAAGCCTTATAATTAGACAGCAGGCGTGAGATCTCATAGCTCTAACAAAACTCATGAGAACTTATGCTGACGATAGATCTTTTCCTCATCACTGATCTCTCTGACAATGACCCCACTATATTGACTCATCACGTTGACCAATAAGATTTGAACAATCTTGCACCACCTAGAAAATGGCCCCACTAAAAACATTAAGCTACCTAGAAGATCGGATGGCTGGTGCAAGATCTAAAGAGCTTTGAAGATTCTACGCACTCTTACGCCAACCATTGATCTTGAATCTCCTAATTGAGATACCAAGCCCACCTAACAACATGTCCAACTCACACAATGTAGACCAATCACAATATAAAAAATCAACATATCTAGTAGATGGACCCGCAGTACTTATCCCCTCTGAAAATGGTTGAATCGATGAATGACGTATGTGTTGGAAACAATTGTCTGAAGGAAATTGCTACTCAATTATGTATTGTCTTTGATGTCACACTATGTCATAGTCCGCAGCAATCAGCTTCTACCGAGCTCAGTCGGTCTACCAGACAGAAAGTTTAGTGTTTACCGAGTTCACTCGGTTATCGAAGAAATTTAGTGTTTACCGAGTTCACTCGGTTGCCGAAGAAAAGATAGTGTTTACCAAGTTCACTCGGTTGCCAAAGAAAAGATAGTGTTTACCGAGTTCAGTCGGTTATCAAAGGTAAAGAATTGTCGGTGATTACCGAGTTCCCTCGGTCACCGAAAGATTATAGAAAGATATGGTCACCGAGCACTGTCGGCCCTTGAAGGATTTTTGCAAATAGAGTTTACTTAATTCAGCCGACTGTTATACTAAATAATGTCGATTTGACTAATCCAAAATCATATAAATAAAAGGTCAAAAGTGAAAAGAAAATAATACAGCAGAAGATTTACAGAAAAAAGAAGAAAAGGTATATGCGAATTTGTGAAGGATGATCAGATATCCTTGAGGAGCAGCAGAGATTTATTTGATCAGAAAGGATCAGAATTATGCAGAACAGAGATCTGTAATCAGCAAGACAGTTGCATTATTATACAGGTCACTTTTTCATTGTTACCTTCTTATCATTGTAACAGTGAATTCTAAATCTCTTAACCGAGTTGGTTTAACAGCCATAATATAAATCCTCTAACAAGGTGACAATTCCATTGAATTGTTTTCAAGACCTCTTACCAGGCCACTCCTAGCAGGGTGTTTTAAATCCTCTAACAAGGTCACACCTAACAGTGTGTTTTGTAACATTTTACCGGGTTGGCTTCTAACCGGGCATCACTTCAGAAAAGTGAAAATCAGTATCTAGATACATTGGTGGTTTTTCCCATATTGGGTTTCCACGTTAAATCTTGTGTCTCTTGTGTTCTTAATTGCTTTCACAATCATATACATGTTTTGATGAAAATCTAAAGATAATTATTGATAATACTTTCTGCATCTTCAAAGTTACTGCAATCTATTTACCGAGTGCTAAAACAGATAACAGTGTTAAGATATCCTAAGGGATCTGCAAAGAATTAATAATCAAGATTTATGGTTGACTGATTCACCCCCCCCCCCTCTCAGTCACTTCATCCATATTCCATGAATTGGTATCAGAGCTTTTGGTGCTTGTAGGAAAGGTTTCAAAGACCTAAGCTAAAGATCAGGATGTCTTACAAGAGGGAAATTCCAAAGCTTAACAGAGATAACTTTTCAGCATGGCAAGGTCTCATGAGACTTCATCTGGCTTCCATTGGTGATTCAGGATGCAAATACATTGATGAAGAATACACAATTCCTAATGGCGCATTAACTGTAGAAGACATTGCAGATAAAAAGACTCACAACACCATGATGATAGACATTGCATCTGCTCTCAGCTATGAAGAATTTGATGATATTAAAGACTGCACTACTGCATATGAAATGTGGGTGGCACTGAAGAAAATATATGGTGGTGATGCAAATGTGAAGAGAGCCAAAGAAGAAAGCCTAAGAGGATAGTTTGACAAAATGAATATGAAGGAAGATGAAAACATTGCAAAATATGTTGAAAGAATCAAAGCAAGTGTAAGTGCAATCAGAGCTTCTAGAGGAACAATTTCAGATGAGACTGTTATAAGTAAGGTACTCAAAACACTACTCCCTATCTATGCAATAAGAGTATCAACTATTCAAGAAAGAAGATGTGAAACAAACCACAGTATAACCTTGGATGCTTTAGTTGGAAGATTGACAACTTTTGAATTAGACAACTATGACAACTATGTTCCTAGTTCCAAAAATATTGAATCAGCATTTGAGGCCAAGGTTTCACTAAAGAAGAACAAGAAAATTAAAGAAGTCAGATAGACAGTGAAGATGAATCAGAAGAAAGTTCTGATAGTGATCTTGAAATTGTAGAAGCATTACTTGCAAAGAAGTACTCCAGAGGGAAAGGTAAATATAAAGGTAAAACTCCTTTAATCTATTTTTCATGCGAAGAAATTGGACATATTGCAGCTAGGTGCCCAAACAAGCAAGTCAAGGAAGAAAAGAGAAGTCACAAGTACTATGGAAAAAAGAATTTCAAATCATACAAGGATAAAGGTAAGAAATCATGTTTTATGGCTAAAGATTCTGATGATAGTGAAGAAGAAATTGTCTTTATTGCTATAAAAGATGAATCTGATGATGATGAAGATAAGATAGCACTTATTTCTCATATAAGCAAAGATGATATATGGATAATAGACAGCGGATGTTCACACCACATGACTGGTGACAAGACAAAATTTGAATATCTAGAAAACTGTGACAATGGTAATGTAAGATTTGGAAACAACGAACCTTGTTGTATAAAAGGAAAAGGAAGAATCTCATTAACCAAAGAACTCATATGTGATAATGCTTACTGGGTTGAAGGACTAAAACATAATCTTCTAAGTGTAGCACAGCTAATCAACACTGGTTTCAAGGTTGAATTCATGAATGGTCAAGCAAGACTGCTGGATGGAAAAGGAAAACTCATTGGATCAGGCAAACAAACAAAAGGTAACCTATTTTATCTTGATCTCAATGAATATTCATGCCTTATTGCTCAAATAGAAGAAAGTTGGCTATGGCACAAAAGGTTATGTCATGTGAATTTTGATAACATGATAAAAATAAGCAAATTCAAGAAGGTTAGAGGCATTCCTACTTTGAAGAAACCTGACACTGGTCTATGTAAGAATTGTCAGATTGGCAAAATGAGTAAAACTAGTTTCAAAAGTAAGAACTATCAGTCTAAAGAAATTTTGGAAATTGTGCATACTGATTTATGTGGACCTATTGGAATACAAAGCTATACTGGAGATAAATTCTTTATTCTTTTCGTTGATGATTATTCTAGAATGATGACTGTTATGTATTTAAGAGAAAAATCAGAGGCATTTGAAAAGTTCAAATAGTACTTAGCAAGAGTAGAAAAAGAAACAGGAAAAGATTGAAATGCTTAAGATCAGACAGAGGTGGTGAATTCATCTCCCATGATTTTAACAACTTCTACATTGAAAGAGGAATCAAAAGACAGGTATCAGCTCCTAGAACTCTTGAGCAGAATGGAATAGCAGAAAGAAGAAACAGATCTATTATGGATTGTGCAAGGACTCTAATGATAGAAAAGAACATCGCTATAAAGTACTGGAAGGAAGCTATCAGCACTGCAGTTCATACCTTGAACCGAGTACAACTGAAGAAAGACACATTCAAAACTCCTTATGAATTATGGTATGGCTATAAACCTAATTTAAGTTATATGAAAATATTTGGTAGCAAGTGTTATATCTTAAAAGAATCTAGAAGAAATAAATTTGATGTGAAAAGTGATGAAGGAATATTCCTAGGATATTCTAGCAAAAGCAAGGCATAAAAATGTCTGAACTTATCTACTCACAAAGTCATAGAAAGTATACATGTAAAATTTGATGAGTTTGCAGAAAAGACTGAGGAAGAAAGCAAAAGGGAACCTGAGAACTACAGAAGATTCGTTTACATTGAACCTGAAACATTGACAGACACAACTATCAATAAGGAAGCTATATCTACCGAGCCGAGCACAGTTACCGAGTCACAGACCGAGTCGCAGGAAGAAGTTCAAACCGAGTCGCAGGAAGAAATTCAGACCGAGTCTCAGCCTGAAGTTACCGAGAAAATATCTACCGAGTCCGAGCAACCTAAAGAAGAGATCCTAGAAGACAAAAGCATGATTCATTCAAAAGGCAAGGAACCTATACTAGCCAAATATGTCAGAAGACATCATACACCAGATCAAATCATCGGAAACAAATCAGATGGTACTATGACAAGAAGCAAGCTAAAAGGTACATGTCTACTTACTGATTTTGAACCTAGAAATATCAAAGATGCATTAGAGAATGAAAGTTGGATTGAAGCAATGAATGAAGAATTAGAACAAATACAAAAGAACAAAACTTGGACTCTTGTACCTAGACCTAAAGATAAGAATGTAATTGGAACAAAATGGGTATTCAAAAATAAACTGAATGAAGATGGTCAAGTATCTAGAAACAAAGCTAGACTGGTATGTAAAGGTTACTCTCAAGAAGAAGGTATAGATTATGGAGAAACTTTTGCTCCTGTTGCAAGATTAGAAGGTGTAAGAACTCTACTTGCTTATGCAGCACACAAAGGATTTAAGGTATATCAGATGGATATAAAATCTGCATTTCTCAATGGAATTCTTGATGAAGAAGTCTACATTGAACAACCTAAAGGTTTTGTTGATCCAGATAAAAGGGACATGGTCTGCAGGTTACACAAAGCATTGTATGGTTTGAAACAAGCTCCTAGAGCATGGTATGAAAGACTCCATAACTATTTAATCCAGATTAATTTCAAAAGAGCTAATGATAACAGCAATCTGTATATTAAAGAAGGGCCGGATGATAAAATTGTACTGGCAGAAATATTTGTGGATGACACTATATTTACAGGGAATGAGGATCAGTGCAAAGAATTTTCAGAACAAATGAACAGAGAATTTGAAATGTCTATGTTTGGTTTAATAAAATTCTTTGTTGGTCTTCAAATTCAGCAAAGCAAGAATGGTATATACATTACTCAATCCAAATACATTAAGGAGATACTTAAGAAGTTTGGAATGGAAGATTCAAAACCAGTTGGTACACCCATGTGTACTGGACTGAAACTTACCAAAAATGATGATTCAAAAGAAGTTGGTCAGACCCTATACCGATCTATGATTGGAAAATTACAGTATGTGGTACATACAAGACCTGATATTGCCTTAGCAGTCGGTATAGTAGCTAGATTCTCAGCAAAACCTAAGGAAAATCACATGATGGCAATCAAAAGAATCTTAAGATACTTAAAAGGAACTGAAGAGTATGGTTTGTGGTATAAATTTGGAGGCAATCTAGACTTGAAAGTGTTTACTGATGCTGATTGGGCAGGAAACATTGATGACAGAAAAAGCACAAGTGGTGGAGCATTTTTTCTTGGAAAAAGACTGGTATCCTGGACTAGTAAAAAGCAGAATTGCACATCTCAATCCACAGCTGAAGCAGAATATGTTGCTGCTGCAGTAAACTGTTCAAATATTGTTTGGTTTAAACAGCTATTAGAAGGTATGAAGGTTGAAATCAAAGAACTAGTTGTTATATTTTGTGACAATACCAGTGCAATAAACATTTCTAAGAATCCAGTGATGCATTCCAAAACCAAGCACATTGCTATTAAATATCACTTTGTCAGAGAATTGGTGCAGGACAAGGAAATCAGATTAGAATATATTCATACAAAAGAACAGATTGCAGACATTTTTACCAAACCATTACCTAAGGATGCATTTATGTATCTAAGAGGTAAGTTAGGGGTCATTCCCCTATCCGAGACTCACTAAATACAGTTTTAGTGATGCATCAACCCGAACATGACTAAAAATCAACTTGTTGATGCAGTATATTAAAGGAATCATTGCATATGAATTAGTACTTGAGGTACATTAATTTTCACCGGTAATATGTGAATTATCTTTGGCATATGTTGTCAAAGAGGGAGTGTTTGCTATGTCTTTACTATTACTTCAAGAAATTTTCAAATAGTCAGAAGGAGAAATTTTCAGGATATAGGAAGTTTGCTGACAGAGGGAGATTTGAATCTAAACCGAGCTAACTCTTTTAAATTTCTTATGATATGACATATTGTGTTGCCATCAATGCCAAAGAGGGAGATTGTTGGAAACAATTGTCTGAAGGAAATTGCTACTCAATTATGTATTGTCTTTGATGTCACACTATGTCATAGTCCGCAGCAATCAGCTTCTACCGAGCTCAGTCGGTCTACCAGATAGAAAGTTTAGTGTTTACTGAGTTCACTCGGTTATCGAAGAAATTTAGTGTTTACCGAGTTCACTCGGTTGCTGAAGAAAAGATAGTGTTTACCGAGTTCACTCGGTTGCCAAAGAAAAGATAGTGTTTACCGAGTTCAGTCGGTTATCAAAGGTAAAGAATTGTCGGT
Organism: Chamaecyparis obtusa; assembly: GCA_027943335.1. NCBI lineage: Eukaryota > Viridiplantae > Streptophyta > Pinopsida > Cupressales > Cupressaceae > Chamaecyparis > Chamaecyparis obtusa. Next base: position 28,059 of record BSBK01010405.1, read on the forward strand.
GATTACCGAGTTCCCTCGGTCACCGAAAGATTATAGAAAGATATGGTCACCGAGCACTGTCGGCCCTTGAAGGATTTTTGCAAATAGAGTTTACTTAATTCAGCCGACTGTTATACTAAATAATGTCAATTTGACTAATCCAAAATCATATAAATAAAAGGTCAAAAGTGAAAAGAAAATAATACAGCAGAAGATTTACAGAAAAAAGAAGAAAAGGTATATGCGAATTTGTGAAGGATGATCAGATATCCTTGAGGAGGAGCAGAGATTTATTTGATCAGAAAGGATCAGAATTATGCAGAACAGAGATCTGTAATCAGCAAGACAGTTGCATTATTATACAGGTCACTTTTTCATTGTTACCTTCTTATCATTGTAACAGTGAATTCTAAATCTCTTAACCGAGTTGGTTTAACAGCCATAATATAAATCCTCTAACAAGGCGACAATTCCATTGAATTGTTTTCAAGACCTCTTACCAGGCCACTCCTAGCAGGGTGTTTTAAATCCTCTAACAAGGTCACACCTAACAGTGTGTTTTGTAACCTTTTACCGGGTTGGCTTCTAACCGGGCATCACTTCAGAAAAGTGAAAATCAGTATCTAGATACATTGGTGGTTTTTCCCATATTGGGTTTCCACATTAAATCTTGTGTCTCTTGTGTTCTTAATTGCTTTCATAATCATATACATGTTTTGATGAAAATCTAAAGATAATTATTGATAATACTTTCTGCATCTTCAAAGTTACTGCAATCTATTTACCGAGTGCTAAAACAGATAACAGTGTTAAGATATCCTAAGGGATTTGCAAAGAATTAATAATCAAGATTTATGGTTGACTGATTCACCCCCCCCCTCTCAGTCACTTCATCCATATTCCATCATTATGATCTTAAGGCTCTGACACATCTCATAAGATCATGTGCCCATTGTCAATTATCTGACAATGTCAGGACCCTCTGACACATCCAAAAACTAGGTCCCACTAACAACTACAAATGTGTTGATACATGGACCAATCAAATGTCACCAACTATGCATATGTGTCATTAGGGACCCACAGTTTAATCCTTTAGGAGATCAGATGGCTATTGTTAAGGCATTATGCTAAAACTCATGCATCTTCCCTCAGTAGTATAGCGATGATCATTGATCTTGAAGACTCTTTAACCGCCAGCAAGGAAAAATAGCAAGGCCCACCGAGATAGGTGTTGTGATGTCATTTAATCACATGTTAGAATCTTTTGACAACCTACAGTCTTACGAATTTATGACAGCTACTCATTTTCTGCAAGGTGAAATGAAGGAAAGAAATTTTGCAGCTGGAGACTTAGGAAAATAAAATGCTGAGGGACTTAGGAACTTAGGGAAATATTAAAAGGGAACCCGACATAAAACCTAAACACATAGTGAGCAAGGGGACAAAACATTTAAGCACATGGTTTATTGAGATTTTAAGTGACCCTATAAAGTAACACAAAATTAGAATAGGGCCAAATGACTTAGGGGTTCTGTTACCAACGGCTAGTTTTTCAAAAATTTGAACTAGGGCTAAAGATAGAGACCTAAAAATAACTGCAGAGACCAGGGGAAAAGGGAAAGAGCCATGAAATTTTTTTCACGTGCTAATAGTGGCTCTTTTTGGGGATGTATGCCTCCTACAGGCATTACAAGGATCTAGAATCGCTAGTTTAAAGTAGACCATCCCACTGGAATAACTGACAATAGGGGGCAACAAAACCAAAACCATACAAACCAAGACAAAACAAGGTAGGGGAAAGCAACTATTTATAGACTTTACAAAATGTACAAACCTAACTACTATTCATGGAAAATAGAATACCTCAATTGAAGTATTTCTTTAAGAATTGTCCATGAACTGGCAATTCTTGAATATCACCATTTAATTATTTGATAATGTATGAATCTTGGCCCCATTTCTCATGAATCAGATATGGCCCTAACCAAATGGGATCAAATTTACCATGCTTTCCTTTATCCTCCAATTTTGCATTCCAAACTAACACCAAATCACCAGGTTCAAACTCTCTGTCAACAGTCTTCTTATCATATAAATTCTTAACCTGCAACTACAATTCGGCATTTCTTGCAATTGACTCTCTTATAGTCTCATCTAACCTAATGAGGTCCTCAATTCTCAACTGCATATCATCACCTATGTCATCATCATATAGCTGAAAAAATTTATACATTTCCAATAAGTTATTCTGAGGCATTCTTGCATGAATTCCATATACTAGGTCAAATGGTGCACAACCAATTTCCCTCTTCATAGTTACCCTATCAGCCCATCGAGCTAATGGCAGCTTTGAATTCCATGCCCTCTAATTCTTTTCAAGAATTCTCTTTAATATTTTAATCAAACTCTTATTAGTAGATTTTGCCTGACCATTTCCTTGTGGATGACAAGGTGAGGAATTAGAAATTTAAATTTCCAAACCTTTGCAAAAGTCCCTATATTTAGCAAACCTTGAAGCACATGGCATTATCACTTACTATTCTCTCAGGGCACCCAAACCTTGTAACAATATTATTCATTAGAAAATCAATTACCACCTTACTAGTTGCATTTCTTGTAGGTATAGCTTCTACCCACTTTGTAAAGTAATCAATGGCAACTAAGATCCATGAGTGTCCTCCACTTGACTTGTTTGGTATCTCCCCTATGAAATCAATTCCCCATTGTTGGAAAGGGGCCTGAACTTCTACTAGTTTTAATGGCACATTTCCTAAAAATTTAAGCTTACCAGAGAACCTTTGACAAGCATCACACCTCCTCACCAACTATTCTACATCCTTGAAGATTGTGGGCCACCAGAATCCTACTCTCAAAATCTTATGAGCAGTTGTTTTACCCATATAGTGCCCACCACAAACTCCCTCATGCATTTCTTTCAACAATATTTTAGCTTGATTTTCATCTACACATTTCAATAGTATGCAATCCAAATTCTTTCTATACAATTTACATTTCACAATTACATACTTGATAGCCTATAATTTCAATGTCCTCTTCTGATTATCATTCATTCCTAATGGACATCTCATATTTCTCAAGTAATAGATAATATCTTGATACCAAATACAATCATCCATATCACATGTATAATCAATTTCAGAATGATTTACCTGATTTGCATCCAGATTGGATTGGGCCATTAGTTTTGCCAATCCTTTTCCTCTAACCAACTTAGTAATCTAGACACCAACATTGAATTCTTGGATCCTATTGATCCATCTGCATCTTCTTGTAGACACCTCCTGCTGTGAGAAAATATCCTTCATAGCTGCACTTGGCACAAAAGCAATCACAACTGCTCCCATCAAGTAACACTTAAAAGTCTTGAATGCCTTCACAAGTGCATAAGCTTGTTTCTCATTTATGTCATACTTCAATTCAATGGCCTACAAATATTTACTAAAAAATGCAATAGGCTGCTCAAAACCATCCTTATTCTTTTGTAACAAAATTGCAGCAATAGTATGAAAAGATGAAATGAAAAGATGTGCGTTGGGACATTATAATTAGGTGCCTTAAGCACTGGCACATCTTTGATAGCCTGCTTGATATTTTTGAAAGCCTCATCAAGCTCACCCTCCCAATTGATTGCAGATCCCTTCTTCAACATCTTAGAAATAGGTCTAGTAACCTCTGCAAAATTTGTCACAAACCTCCTTAAGAAATTAAACTGACCAAAGAAGGACTGAATTCCTTTAACATTCTTTGGTCTCTGAATTGTATCAATGGCTACTACCCTCTCATGGTCAATTCTCACTCCTTGCTTGCCAACCAAATGGCTAAGCAACTTACCTTTCATGAAACCAAAAGAATATTTCCTTGGGTTTAATGAAATGCCATATTCCAAAGCCCTTATGAATATTATCTCTAAATGAGTACAATGGTCTTCTTCCTTCTTGGAGTAGGTAGTTAAATCATCTTGATATACAACATGGAAATCATTAATAAAATCTGAAAAGGCAACATCCATTGCCCTCTAAAAAGTAGCACCAACATTTGTGAGACCAAAAGGCATTCTCACATAAACATATGTCCCCCAAGGTGTTGTAAAAGTTATCTTAAACTATTATGATTCTTTTAAAATGACCTGATTGTAACCAGAGAAACCATCCATCATAGACATTAATTTTGATCTGGTTACTCTCTACAACATAGCTTCCATATTGGGCAGACAATAATTATCCTTTAATGAGCTGATGTTCAAATTCCTGAAGTCCACACAAAGCTTGATGTCACCATTCTTTTTCCTCACAGTAACAAGGTTTGACACCCAAGAAGAGTGCCTTATAGGCTTGATAATGCCAGCATCTCTCAACTTCATTAACCCTTCTTGCATCTTGGGTGCCAAAGTAGGATTAATAGGCCTTTGTTTTTGCCGGAAAGGTTTAGCATCTTCTTTTAATAGAATAATATGCTGAAATAAGTCTTCTCTATAAAGCTTTAGGTCATCATATGACCATGCAAAAACATGCTTGAATTTTCTCAATAATTCAATCAAAGATTTCTTTACCTTTTGAGATATATCTCTACCAATGTATACTTTCTTAGGTGCCTCATGTGTTCCAAGATTTATCTCCTCTAGATTAGCATGATCATCTCTTTTGATATTCTTTTGAAGTCTATCCTAGTTATCAAAGATAGTCTCCAAAACAACAAGCCCCTTGGGCACCTTGTTAGCTCTAAGATGAATGATCTCATTGCCAAAGACAACCTCCCTTCCTTCTCCTGACTCAACCAAGGCTAAACAATCAAATTCTTGACCATGATAGTGATCCTCACAACCCATAAACTTCAAGATATCATTATCATCATCAAAAACTTGCCAATTCTCAATATCATCTGGTATGCTAGGCCTAGACTGAATTTCAATTGTAAAGATACTAGAAAATGTAGTATAAGTGGGATTGATTGCAATATTGGCTAACAAGTTAGGCATCTTGTTGTTACTCCTATCCTCCCACTCAATATTGAAGGCATCAAAATGTTCAATCAAATCCTAAATTGCATTCCTATATTGTTTCAACCTCTTGTTCTTGGAAGCATATACTGACCTGACTTGGGATAGCACCAACTTAGAATCACCAAAAACACTTAAACACTTAATACCATGTTTTTGTGCCAACCTCAGTCCTAACAACAATGCCTCATATTCTGCTATATTGTTGGTACAAAAGAAATTCCATGTGAAAGAAAATTTGTAGGTATTTCCATCAGGAGAAATAAGTAAAATACCTGCTCCTGCACCATCTTTGCAATTTACAACATCAAAGTACATTACCCACAAATCACCCTTCATAGAATCAACATTTACCTCATCAGAGATAGGTGACAAAATAGGTTCCTCTTCAAATATAGGGATCTCTACCCTAAAAGAATTAATATCTGTATCCACAAAACATTTAGTTTCATTATCAATATTTCTCTCAATCATGTGGCATACTCTTGGCTCTCGTTCAATCTTGACAAATTGATCATCAATCTTGAAAGTGGCATAGGACAGATCACACTGTAAACTTCCACCCATGGCAGCACTCCACCTTCTAGATAGCAGCATCCCATAATGAGGAGGGATATCCACCACCAAAACACTCATTGTTAACTCTTTCTCTGGATATACTGCCAGCCTATATGGCATTGCATTGATAGTCCCAATAACTAGTACCTCCCTCTGATCCATTGCACAACATCTGCCTTGAACTGTATCAACTTTAAGGCCCAACTTCTCCATGATTTTGAAAGGCATGATAGTATTAGAGGCACCACTATCAATCATACAATTTCTCAACTTCATTCCATTCATAAGAACACTTAAAAATAATGGATCAATATTTTCAAGGCTGGCATTGACAGAACTGTCCAAATATATTGGAGGAATTTGAGACACAATTCCCTAAGTAGCAACACCTTTCAAAGCTTTATCCTGAGATCTATTGCATGAAACATCATTGTTATGAAAATTATCCACCCATGTAATAGCTCTGTCCTTATGTTTAGGGATCCTCAACAATTCTAACAATGGAACCTTAACTGTAATTTGGGACAATATAGATAACATATCAATAGGAGTAGAAGAAGGAATCTCAATCTGCACCACCTTAATATCCTTTTTCTTATCTAACACATTAGGTGTATTGGCCACCCTCATTTTTTCAATCTTAGCCATTGTGTTAACTAGCCTATCAGAGTCACTAGAAATCTTTTCAATCCCAACTCGCTTAGGCTCACAATTCTTTCCTTTTACATTCTTAAATTTCACCATGTGATCACCTTTTGATTTGTTCTCATTAGGCTCTCTAGAGTTGGTACTCTTTATAAACATTCTTGCAGCTTTATCATTTATATTCCTTGCCACCATGCCTCTAGTTTTCACTTGGGCAATCATTTCTATAGTAATCCTATCCATCTCTTCTCTAGAAGGTCTTCTCAAATTTACTAGCTCAGAAGAAGAGTTCATGTTACATGTCTTCTTATCCATGTCTTCATCATCAAAAAAAACCTCTTGATGAAAAAGGGTCTGATTGTGTCTCTTTACATTTACATCTACCTCTTCATCAAAATTAGAATCATCTTCATATCCTAGATATGAAGTAGCCATTTTGCATCCAACATCATCTTGATCTTCCTCTTGATCTATCTCCTCATTTCCACAATCTTGATTTGCAGCCATAGAATGTGCAACCACACAATGCTCTACAGAAACAGGGGACTGGCATGCAACACACCAAGGTATGTCCTCCATGACATTTATTGAAGCTTTCTGTAGAGGGTCAGGGACACCTCTATCATTGTTTCCTCTTGTAGCAGGGACAATAGGCTTGCCATCCTTCCATTGGGTTTTGTAGGGGTAGTTCTGCAATCTATTCTGCTTATTGAAATTGTTGTTGAACTAAGGCCTTTCATTGGTAGGAGCACTGATGTTCCTATTTTTAGGTGCTTTCAAATCCTTCAATGCATTAAGCACCTTATCCAATTTATCTTCTTCTTGCCTCCTAGATCCAACATTCTTATCATTTTCCCTTTTGTATTTCTTGTCCCCAAATAACTTTGGGTCATCTCTCTTTCCCCCCAATTTTCTTGATATTTTCATATTGTTCTCAATATTGACAACAATCCTAAAAACATCCCTAAGAGTTCTTGGTTCTTTGTCTCTCAACAAATATCCCATCTTTCCATCAAATGCATTGAAATATGTGGTCAGACAGACATTGTCATCTAACCGCATGACTTGGAACAACTTATGCATACCCTTCTGAAATCTCATGTTGAATTCAGCTATAGATTCATTCTAAATTTTCCTTATGGTATTGAATTAGTTCAACATGAAACTAGCATTAGGCCTATCACCATACTACTCTTTAAAGAATCTCTCAAAAGAATCACAAGTATCAATACATTTGTCAGGAAGTTTCTCGAACCAATCTCTAGCATCCTCCATTAGAGATTGAACAAATAATTTCATGACCACATCCTCATGCTCTACCTCATAATCATTAAGCATATCAACAAATAACCTAACATTCTCCTCACAACTAATAGCATTATTACCAGCAAACTTAGGTACCTTATCTCTAATATCATTTGGAAAAGCATTTGGGTAGACAGGAATTCCATCAAAACTAATTTGCCTATAGTCTTCTAATTGCATAGGCCTTCTTTGAAAAATTGAACTAGTGTTAACCCTAGGATCAACATTAGCATCTACATTTATTTGTGCATTTGACTGCTGCCTAGGATCAGCAACTATCTGAGCAGATGAAGAAGGAATTGAACTAGTAGCATTACTAAGTGGAATAGTAGTAGTCATAGATGGCATACTTAGTTCTGTAGTAGATGGGCCAAGAGCATTAGCTGATGAAGCCTTCAAGAACTAGATCTTTCTTCTTTTTTCTACAATGGAAGCTTCAATTTCAGCCCTCTCTAATTATCTTGCAACATCCTCAACTTATTTTCTTCTTCTCTCTATTTCTATGTCCTTATTTAAATTGGGTGGTGGGATCCCAGGTATTGTCAATGATCTACTTGTTTGATGTCCTACCATCTTCTACTTTCCTCTCTCACCAGTGGCAATAATAGGCCTAGTGATCTCATGCCCATCTTTATCTTTAGGGAAAGGGACATAACTTTGCACTTGTCTAACCATAGGGCCCTTATCAAAATCCTGATCTTGTAGTAAGCACTCTTGCTCACTCCTCAAGGCATCAAGATCACCAAAGACATCATGCTACAAAGTTTTAGGAGCAGAAGCAAGCATCTTGTTTCTCTCCTTCATTTCATTGATCTTTCTAAGGAGAGACTATCTTTCTATCAGAGCATTCACCTTTTTAGCCTCTCTCTCCTTTTTTAACCTCTTATGTATGGCATCCTACTCTGGCAACTGCAACCTTAATGCATTTAAATCATTAGGATCTACCATAATGTCATCAAAACCTGATGACACATCCATATTAGAAAGATTATGATATGGGAAGTGGACTTGCCTAGGTCTCATGGGTTCTCTTCTGAAATTATCTTCATCAAGATCTAAATCAATCTCTAAACCCATCTCTCTAGCTTGTTCATCCTGATCTGCAGGCAATGAACCCTTGTCTTGAAATATAGCTTCCGAGGTATCATAAAATCTATCTTCAGAGAAACCACCATCTGATCTAGAATCTCTATCCTATGAACCATCCTAACTTGAGGAAACATGTGGTGCCCTACCTCTAGTATTTCTTTGTTCTCTTATGGGAGCACTAGTAGACTCACCATTCCTTCTAATCCAACTCTTCTTCTCCTATCTAGGCAATTGCTCTAGAGTGACCTCCAGATTCTTTCTAACAAAGGACCTAGTATTCCTCCTCTTCTCCATGATTTACAACATATAGCACTGGTTCTAACCTTTTTGAGTCACCACCCACTTAGATGAGAATTTTTTTTAACTGAATACAATAGGAAAACAAGATTGCATTTAACAACCTTTATATCTATCTGGTCAACAAAAGATTTTGACTTTACAATGTAGTCCCAACCAGAAGTCCTAATAGATATACTACTTCATTATTGTTCTCCCTAGCAGAGTTGCCATTTTTTTGGGAGTTCCCTTTGATCTTCACTTGTAGATTTATACTTTGATGTATAACTTAAATAACACTTTGACTCTATCACCACTCCAAAGTCTACAAAAAAGAGGGCTAATTAACAAGGATCAAAAGAGATCCTCCTACATTTTGAGCCTCAATGCTCGAGTGGGTGTACCCTTGATTCACTTCTTGAAAGGAATCACTAAATTATATACAAATATATACTCTTTACTAACTACTTTAAGATTTTATCATTTGAATGTTTGTGTGTGTGGTTGATGACAATGAAATGCCTCCAGAGTATGGACTAGTGCCTTAACCTAGGGAAAGAGTCACCCAATTACATACATCAGCTGAAGACCTTAACTCAAACACAATTGAATCTAGGATAAGTGCTTTGCCTATTACCACTCTCCCTCAAACACAAGGACATCAAATTCTTACTTGGTTGTAAACTCACTAAACCCACCTAAAAGACTTTAATCCTAACTTTGTTAGAAACTTAGAGATGACTTCACAATACTCTTTGTTTACCATATGTTAATACACTTTGTGACACTAACATATATGAGCTCAGAACCAAAACAAGTAGACATACACAAATGCAAGATTGGAACTCAATAGCATTCTCATTAACATATTCAAGATCAATATATAATCAAAACAACACATAGATAGGAAATACCCAAAATCCAACTCCTCTATCAGTATAACACTATCAACAACTAGGGACCAAAAGAAAATATTTTGGAACCCTTAATCAGTCAAAAATTTTGCCATATATACTCCCTAGTCATCCTGGAATTCTCAAAGAGAATGCAACAAGCTATGAATGACTTAGGGTTAGGATTCCAACCACCCAACCAACTGGAAATGGTCATAAATTTATTGTAGGGGTGGAAACCCAGGCAACCAAGAGAAAGAAAATCCTGGAATGATCCTCAATCATGATAAATTCTCTGTGAAAGTACTATGAACCACAAAAATGCTCAAAATGTGAACCCTGCAACATGCCTCGAGCACAAAACCACATAGTAAAAACCCTACAGATGATCACTCAACACCCTGAACCACACTACAACAGTAAGCACCACCAAACCAATCAAAATCAGCTGTTAAAACCATAAATTCTAGTACTTCCTATCGCTAGAAACCCTCAAAGAATTCAAATTTGAAAAGCAATGGTCATTTCCAAGCACCAGTGGCAAATCGGCGGTCCACATTTGAAATTAGATCAACTTTAAGTCGCAACTATTAGATCATGTTATTTTTCTATCTTTATGATTTACCCTTTATAGGAATCCTAGTTTACATTTAGCAACCATGCGACAAAGCATTTCTCTATTCGCGGAACATTTTAAGTCGCCACTAAAAAATCTAGTGACTACGCAACCTTCCTTGGCTAAATCGCCAATCCTTTTCAAACAATGCCATTTTATTACGCGAATGAATGAACCCATTGAATTTTTTCAGGCCGCTAACCTTATTTATCTGGACCACCAAACCTTAGACCCCACTTGGGCCTGCTTTATGCCACTTGTCGTTACCTTATTCGCAGTTCATGCTCAGTCACACTGACACAAGACCCACTTTCTGCAAGCCTTATAATCAGATGGTAGGCATAAGATCTCATAGCTCTGACAAAACTCATGAGAATTTATGCTGACTATATATCTTTTCCTCATCACTAATCTCTCTAACAATGACCCCACCATGCTGACTCCTCATGTTGACCAATAAGATTTGAACATTCCTGCACCACCTGGCAAATGGCCCCACTGAGAACATTAAGCCACCTGGAAGATCGGATGGCTGGCTCAAGATCTAAAGGGATTTGAAGATTCTACGCGCTCTTATGCCAACCATTGATCTTGAATCTCCTAATTAATATACCGGGCCCACTTGACAACATGTCTAGCTCATACAACGTGGACCAATCACAATACAAAAAATTAGAATATCTAGCAGATGGACCCACAGTACTTATCCCCTCTGAAAAAGGTTGAATCGATGGATGGCACATGATCTTAAGCCTCTAACACATCTCATAAGATTATGCACCTGTTGTTGATTGTCTGACAATGTCAAGATGCTCTGACACATCCAAAAACTAGGTCCCACTGACAACTGCCAATGTGTTGATACATGGACCAATCAAATGTCACCAACTGTGCATACATGTCATTATGGATCCATAGTTTAATCCTTTACGAGATCAGATGGCTATCGTTAAGGTGCTACGTTAAAACTCATGCATCTTCCCTCAGCGGTATAGCGATGATCATTGATCTTGAACAGTCTTTAACTACCAGCAAGGAAAAATAGTAGGGCCCATCGGGACAGGTGTGATGAAGTTGCGTAATCACATGTCAGAATCTTCTAACAACCTGCAGTCTTGTGAATTTATGATAACCACTCATTTTCTACAAGGTGAAATGAAGGAAAGAAATTTTGTGGCTGGAGACTTAGGAAAATAAAATGCCAAGGGACTTAGGAACTTAGGGAAATATTAAAGGGGAACCTTATGTAAAACCTAAACACATAGTGAGCAAGGGGACAAAACATTTAAGCACATGGGTTATTGAGATTTTAAGTGACGCAATAAAGTAACACAAAATTAGAATAGGGCCAAATGACTTAGGGCTTCTTTTACCAACGGCTAGCTTTTCAAAAATTTGAACTAGGGCTAAAGACAGAGACCTAAAAATAATTGCAGAGACCAGGGGAAAAGGGCAAGAGCCATGAAATTTTTTGCATGTGCTAACACTACCACATTAGACATCTAGGCCCACAAGACTTGTCACTTGCACCACATGGACCAACTGGAAACATGCATGTCGACTGGACCCACAACAACACCACCTGGAAGCATCAAGAGGATCCAATGGTGGTCGCATGATCACATGGGATTGAAACATCCCATGCGAACATGCGACCACCATAGATTTTGAATCTATGGGACCAAATCTTACCGGGCCCACTGCAACCTTCACTAACCACTTGGCCAATGGACACGTCACTGTCCAAGGACCCACACCAAAGTATTGTCATCACCAAACCAACCACTGGGAAGTGGACACGCCACCATGTAAGGTCCCACCATGGAGGCTTGAAGACTTTGTTGAATGCTGACCATTTGTCACATGATCGCATGCTGCTAGGAAGGCCTATGTGATCATGCAACCAACCACGTGATGTTAACTACCAACCCATTGAGATTCTAAATCTAACGGTAGGTGGAAGATCTCATGGGGTCGAAAGATCCCATGAGATCTTATGACCACTATAGATCTCCTTTGTTTGCCTCGCTAGGCCCCACTGATCGGGGTTGCACCCTTGTGAAAAATGCTGCCATTAGGGAAGAAGAACTCCAAAGATGCAAAGGTCGAAAACAACTGAGGTTTTCACTGAAGGTCGAAAACATCCTGGGTTTTCAGAGTGGAGGTTGAAAACACAGAGGGTTTTTGACACTGGACAATTTTTTGAAACTCTATGGCCTAAGTGTTTCCTGCAACATTAAAACTTGAAAATATCTAAGGGCCTTGCAATTTAGCACGTGCGATCTGAACTAGGGATTGATAATACATTGAAGAACATAAGGTTAAGGGGACAAAGCATGAAACCCGGTGGATCAACTTCACACAATGAAAATAGGATTGTGGCCAAAATTGAATGATATGAAATTTTGGGCAACAATAAAAAGGAGAATGATATCACTGAAATAACACAATTGTAATAGATAATACTAGTAATTAGATTTAATAATGTTACAAGTCATTTGTAATTAAATATGTAGGATAAAATGGAGAAATTCAAAATCATGTTAATGGTAAAAAGGAAAATGATATCACTACGTTAATTACACATGTGAAGGACCTAAATATTAATATATATGACAAAATTTGAATTGGTTATAACATTCCTCAAGTACAAAGTAACAATTACCTCAAGTGAATTTTCCTATACTATGTAATGTTCATTATAATGATTACCTCAATTAAATTTTCCTCTATTATGCAATGTTCATTATAAATGTTCATCAAAACTCTAGTCAAAATTTGTTGACTTATATCTAAAGTGGATTTGAAACTCTTAGTAAATATATATTTTGAGCCAACATTTGTGGTGTATATAAAGGCACTCATCAAATAGAAACAAATAGTATGGTCCACAAAATACATGCATTTAATCATGTAATAAATATTCATGCTCTTTTGTGGAGATATTATTACACTATTAAAAAATTTGAAGGACGACAACTTATACCCTATTCAACAAGCACCAATCATTGGATAAGATGTCAAGAATTCTAGGGCTCATGAAAAGCATAATGGGCAGAGATAATACAAAATTTATTAGGAAATTTTAGTTAAATGAGAAGTGTTTAAACCTTGTAATAATTTGACGGTAGCAAAGAACTAGTTTGAATTTCAATTAGACTGAAAGTGCTAACTGGTTTAGTAATAAATATATGTAGGATAATTATTTTAATATTTGAATCTTATATTGTTATATCTTGTTCCTTTTAATTTGTCATGATAGTTTATTAATGTATAAAATATTAAAAATAATTTATTTAATTTAAATTTATATTATGTGTTACACATAATATTATATATATTGAGAGCAGTTTTATTGTAACAATTTTAAAGTTTATATTTAGGAAGTGTTATCTATTTTTATGCAATACATTGTTATATGCTAATATGGAGGAGCAATATGTTGTGACTTCCTACATGTAGAATGTCATACCCTCACTTTTATACATAAATAGATAGATAGATATTATTTGATTTTGCTATTTATCCCGTTCAAATGTAGTTCTACCTTTTAGCGTGTTCTTTAACGTTCATAACATGACATATTGCATCCTTGTATTCTAATGACTATATCTTCAATATTGTTGTAGTTTATTTTGATTTACATATTAACCATATAACTCAATTGATAAATTGTATGAGCCACTCTAGTTGTTACTGCTTCATTCAACATAAAGTTTGACTATAAATAATTGATCATTGTATCATTTACTTTTATAATCCACCTACATAAACATATTTATATATAAGAATATTATAATATATGACATGATATATTTAAAAACTTATCTCAGCCTTCCAACTTCATGCCCCTATTGTAATAAGATAATCTCTTTCTTTTTTTATTCTTCTATTATATCTCTCTATCATCATCAATAATTCTAAACTTTGTTATTTTTTGAAGTGTCATGTAACATTAAGAGTAGCAACATTATTATTTCATCATTCTAGAGAAATTATTTTGGGCAATCTTATTCTTATGCTTGACATATATGATCATCAGCTAATACATTATTAGAATTGTTAGTATATATAATCTCATTATCTTATGATTTCATTCTTAAATTAGATTTATTTTGAATCTGAGATTTTTCTTCTTCATATATATCTTAGCATTGCTATAGATATATCTGAACATTGATGTAGATATAGTCAATCAACATATGTTGTCAATAATACATCCATATTAAAATTTTCAATATTAACTATACATGAAAGCATGGACAAAATGACACATTCATTTAACTACATTCTATATAATCTATTCCTTATCATCGATCTCATAAAAATATTCTTATTTAAGCAATTTTAAATTACATGTACATTTTTATATTCAATCTTATTTCCATCTAAGAGCATCTACAAAAGGAATATTCACAATATTACATCCTATATAGTCTCATTGCATATCAGGGATCACATGAAGATACTTTTTTAGAATTAGTTAAGATGTTCAAATGTTAATTTTAGACAATCGAGATATACATATCCAAATCAAAATGTAAATATTTTTTTAATCATTTTTTTTCATTAGTAGTAATCATTTTATTGGACTATCTAATGAATATTAATTATCTAAGTGGATCATTCTTAGTCACTTTAGATATTCAGATTAAAATAATATATTTTATTTATTGATATTTTTTATAATCTTATTGTACGTATCTAACATTTCAGTTATATTTTTAATACTATAATGGGAAGACCTTTTTGAAGTGCTTCAATATTTTGTGGAACTTTTGCAATTATTTCTTACTCATTATCATTTGAATTTTTTGTCTTCCATTCCATTTGTCTCCTTCTATAAAGCTTTCATATGTGTAGATGGGGGTTCAATTAATTAAGAAGTTCACAAATATTTAATATTTTCCTTCCATCACTTCAATCATTCTTTTTTCAAATAGTTTATTTTAGAAAATTACCATAGCCACCATACTATATCTTAGATGTAACTTCACTAATGCTGGAAATATGAATAGTTGAAGGTACCTTTTAGGCTAACAGATTTTCTACACCTTTAATAGTAAACTATTCATCCAAAATTTATGTATCTTCACTTATTTTTATTCTTACTATATTTAAGAGATAACCGAAAAGGTTTAGCTTTCCCATTATGGCCATGTCCAAAGAAATTTTCGTGGATATATCCCATCCCAACATTGAAAATAGATCATGATACTCATAAATTTTCTTCCCTTGTTTCTTTGTTTATGTTAGTTTGTAAAGTCTTTCATTTTCTATCAAATTATTAACCTATTAACTCTATGTATTATATTTTATTTCTATATCTTCTTTGGGTAAAAATTTTAATTTGAATATATATGAATTTTTTTTACTATTTATATTCAAATATCCTCGTAAATAAATAATCAAAATAATTGATTAATGCATGTTAAGAACTTTTATTTCTTGCTCCAAGAGAATAGATATCAAAAAGTTAAGAACCACCATTACTCACCCATAAATATGATGGGATAGACATTAAGTATAACCCTTATCCCTAATAATTTGATTAAGAAATGGAAATTATTCAAATTTAAGAGTGATGACTTTATATTTGAAAGGTGTGGGAAGCTCTTTGTAGAAATTATATAGGACTTACTCTAAAAGATTTTGTCGTAAGGGCCCAAATATTATTATAGTTGATGAAGAAAGGTTGAGAATAATTTTTTATTAAACACTTTATCTCGGTAGATCAAAAAATTTAGACATTACAATGGTGTTATCCATCATATTTTTTTTTGTAATCATCCATTTTGGCTTCACCCCTTTCAATTAGATCTTAAACCTCTAAAAAGTATGAATTGTATTTGAAATCACTTAACTTATTTCTCTCTAATTTAAATCTTCTCATCCTATCACTTCTAAAATAATTGAAGTTCTAGCTTTGTTATTGTTTCTAAGGCCTTTATTGTTATACTATAAGCATTTTTTATATTGAAAATAAAATATGTATATGTATATTGTGAATAAACCTTTTAGAATAAAGCTATACTTCATCATCCAAATTTCAATGCAAAAATAATGTGATGTATCATTTAATTTCTTATAGACATTTGTATGTAGAATTTGGCCTAATCAAGCCTGAAAACATCTTTTCTATTTTTTAAGTAAAATTATTCTAAATTATCTAGAACTAGTATTTCTCTTCTAGATACATTAATTTATCAATTACTTATTCTACTACCACATTAACAAAAACTATGACTCCACAAACAAAACAACAAAATAGTTATTAACTAAAAACCACATTCCCAACTATATTCAATTTCCATGCCTTCTTTTAGTTCCTACGCCTTGGGGAATTAATAAAACACCTTAGACAATCGTAGAATTTTTTACTATAACCTTTTCAAAATAGGGGTAACAAATAAGTACTCAAAAAGTATCAAGTAGATTCAGAAAGCTTAGCTTTAGTCAAGGTTGATAGTCCAAATTTGAGTAGATCTCACCAATATTTATCACAACTCATTTGGCTTAATATTAACCCTCTAGATGTATTTCATTATCTTTAAAACACGTAAATTATTATGTGGTCTAGGAAATAGTTGAATATAAAACACATTGAGTAAACACACTCTTAAAAACATTAAACCTCTCAAATGCAATCACTCTCTTAGTATCCAAAAAACTATTAAAACTTTTAATTTGGAAGCATCTTAAATATTATATAAATAGATTATTAGTCATTTTTGCTATCTCATCATTGTATCTCTTTTGAGGATTTGACAAAATCCTTGATATTTGTTCATATAGAAAATATTTAGTTTATCAATGTTAATATCTCAATGCTTTTATAAAAATGGCTCCTCAATCTTGCATTTAAATAACATTACTATTTATAGTAATATTTTAAAAATGAGCCTGCATTGGATGGAATGTTTTGCAAAATATGTAGATTGGCTAGATTATAATGCCAAATTTTTCTTGTGGCATGATGATGTCTATATTTTTATTTATTAAAACTTAAAATTTCTAAGTTACCCCTATTTCCCCTTTTGCAAAATTCTCTGCCCTTTACATTAAATAAACCTAATATTTATAATCTTATAGAGTACCTACCTGTAAACAACCTAGGATAACTTCCTAAGTACTTCACATAATTACTTTGGATAACTACCTCAAGTGGCTACTTTAGGTAACTATTTGGGATAATCAGTTAGAATACCTACTTAGGAAAACTTAAAGTAGTTACTCATTTAAAGTTGGTGCCTTGGTGGTAGCTTATATGGTGAATTTACGGTCTCATAATGCCAACATGGTAGAGACTTTCATAGTTTACCACACAATCAAGTTATTTGTTGATATAATAGTTACTATAAAATTTTGGTGTAAGGGGTTGAAAGTTAATATGAATTTGACAGGAAATAATAAAGAAGGATGGGAACCAATGTAATGTTTTGAAAAAATTACAAGTTTGTGTTCCACATCAGAATCTTCCCATTGGTAACATGTTTTTTGGCAGGGTAACAACAATGTAGATGGAGTTGTGGCAATAGGAAGATTGATGGAAAATATAATGATATGGGATGATTTAATTTCACTCCCCAAGGCTTATCATGCGAAGCTAGCTGAAGATGTTACCAACTTGGGCAATAATAAAAATTACACTTTTTCATAATGATGACAAGATTTATTGAGCACCCTTTTTAGAACTAATCTTCTAGGTTCTAGATTTCTTTGAAATGTTAGTTTGAACCCAAAAATTTGAAAGTTAAGGCATTTTTATTTGGGTTTGAATATTTCACAATGACTGTACATTCTATATTGCATTGGGGTTTCATCTAGCTATTTATCTACTAGATTATGGGGATGGACGGTTTGACTCAACTAGAGTCAGACACCTGGGAGGATAACAAAAATGAGGAGGTGTGGAAGATTATCCTTGATGACCATGTTGATAAACATGTCAAGGGAATGGAGGGTTTTAATGATGATCTGTCTATTGGATATTGCTAATACATGGGGTGGTGATTGATACATTTAATATGTTTAATCACTACGTTACTAAATGGGCATTCATCCTGTTGTAATTTTTGGTTTTTCACTGATGTCAACATATGTCTCTATGAAGAGTATAGGTTGATTCTGACAGTGTACGAACACTGTATGGATGTTTCAGAATATGCAAAGATAGATGAGAGTATAGGAAGATGTTTTTATCCTATATCCAAGATTTCATCATGTAATGTTCCATATTGAGATACCTATACTTATTTTGGGGAAGACTGGTTACTAACCAGTTACAGTGGAAGCTGATAGAGTTAGTCTCTTTATTTTTGGTATATCTTGCAGAAGATATGGATTCGGTACATGTGAGTTTGAGAGATGAAAAACAAGGCACTGAAGGATGTTCATTGGTTAATGTAAGGTACAGACCGCTGGATGATGTCAGTTGTGGCTTGTGATCTAGAGAAGACTTATTTGGGAGCTGACTTCAAATGTGTAGCGTGCATTTTATTTTGCAAATGTAAATTAAGGATGTTGGTCCTTAATTGTTGTAATGTAATCAAATTGTATACTTGTTTTAGGTACCATGTGTATCTTAGCAAGAGTTTATGTAAATAGGAAAGCCTAATTGGTTGACCTAATCATGTAGAATGTAATAGGGTATATATGTAAGATCTTTTCTTTGGAAAACATATGGTGAGAATGAATGTGATATTAAGAGGATTGTAAGAAGCTGCGAGCTTGTCTCTATTTAATGTAGAGAAGAGATATACTAGTGAACTTCATTGGAACTCATCAAGAAAAGATAGTGTTTTTTAGAGAGTTCCAAATATTGTGTATGTTTTCATATAAACCTATTGCAAATAGTGAGTTTTGAAGGTGGATTTAAACTTCTTCAGGTAGTGAGCCTGGGAAGTGAGCCAACCCTTCTATCTTGACTCATAAAAAGGTCTATCCTCTAATAGGGAATGTGTATTGCAATGATTTAATAAGCTCCTAATAGGACTAGATATTCTAACAAGGATACTATACTTTCAGTACATCATTTGTGGGTGCTAATCCCATCGGGGTTTTTACCTTTAGCAGGGTTACCCCGAGACCAAAATATTATGTTATTGTGTTGGCATTCATTGTGTTCATTGGATCTAATATTTGTGCTACTCAAAGTTTAAAGTTTAATAATCTATTATACAACTAATCCACCCCTCCCCATATCAATTGTATTGTGGAATGTTATTCCTAACAATTGGTATCAGAGCTTTTGGTCCTTAGAGAGAAATATTAATAGCTTGAGGTGATCTTGGAGATGCAACTCTATAGGAAGGATGGTCCAAAATTTGATCCTAAAAAATTTGACAGCTAGAAGAAAGAGATGTGAACTCATTTTCTATGTTTGGGCATTGACTATTGGTTTATCACAAAGAACAAGGTGACTATAAAGACTAAGATTGATGTACCATTAGCTTCTGATGATGAAAAGAAGATGTTCACTTACAACATGGTTTCAAGAGAAGCATTGATAACCACACTCTCTGAAGGAGAATTTACTAAATTTAAAGACTTAGATTCAACATATTAAATTTGGCAAAGATTAGAAGCATTATAAGAAGGAGACAAATATACAAAGCAAGTGAAGTTAAAGAATTGGAAAAAAATAAAAATGGAGAAGCTACAAATGAATGATGATGAAACCATTAGGGCTTATGTTCAAAGGGTTACAAAAGTTGTGGTCAGAATCAAAAACTGTGGAGGCACCTATCTTGAAGAATAAGTCATTGCAAAGATACTTAGATCATTGACTCCTGCTTGCAAGTTCAACGCCCTTTCAATTCAAGAGACTATACCTCTGACTCCAAACTTTAGAAGAGAGATGTTGACTGCAAAGATAACTACTTTTGATGCTACAGAAATGGGAGACTCTATACCTAGAGTAGAATTTGCATTTAAGGCATCTACACACAAGAATATAATGACTGCACTTCCAAGCACCAATAGTGAGAGTTTGAAAGAAGAGCTTGGATAATGTGTCAAGGAATTGAAATAGATAATGGTTGAAGAAAGAAAGATGGATGAACTTGTTGCACTAATTTCTAGTAGAGAAAAGAGAGGTAAGGGAAAATTTGAAGGTAAATTACCTTTAAAATTTTTTTCATGCAATCAGGTTGGTCATTTTGCATCTAGATTTACTACAAGGGTTCCTAAGTACAAACCTCATTTTTCAAATCTAAATACTCAAAGGATAAAGAATGTTACTATGCTAGTGAAGGCATTTTTGATGATGATGATTTATATTATGAGGAGATCGGATTCATTTTTATTAGAGATGAACTAGTACAAGAGGAAAAGGCTTTAGTGTCACATTTTGATAAGAAAACTAAATGGATTATAGATAGTGGTTATTCATGTCATATGACTGGAGACAAAAACAATTTTGTTAAATTAGTAATGTGTGATGGGGGTTTTGTAAGGTTTAGAAATAATCTTCCTAAATCTATCATAGGAGTAGGATCTATTACTCTGGATGGAAATACTAACACTGATAATGTACTACTTGTTGATGGACTTAAGCATAACTTGTTGAGTATTCAACAATTGATGGAAAAATAGTTTCAATTACAATTTAGAAATGGTAAATGTTTTATTAGAAGTAAGGAAGGAAATCTGATTGCAATCGATACTAAATCTAAAGGTAATGTATTTGAATTAAATACATTCAAAGTTTCCTATTTTGTTGCAAAGGTAGATGACAGTTGGTTATGGAATAGAATATTCTTTGATGTTAATTTTGATAACACTGTGAAGGAAAACTTGACTAGTGTAGTAAGATATCTACCAAAAATTTTCAAACCATCTAATACTATATGCAGAGAATGTGTTATGGGAAAATAGACTAAAAGTAGTTATAAAAGAAAAGCATATACATCAAAGGGAAAGTTTGATTTGGTACATACAAATCTATGAGGACCTACAAGGACAAAATCATACTATGGTGAAAGGTATTTTATGCTTTTTTTTTTATGATTTTTCTAGAATGATGTGAGTTACTTATTTAAAAGAAAAATCAGAAGCATTTAATAAATTCAAGAAATTCAGATAAAAACTAGAGAATGAATTAGGTTTTAAAATAAAATTTTCTTGGTCAGATAGAGGTGGAGAATTTACTTCAAATCTATTCAACTCATACTATGAAGAACATGGAATACAAATACAAACATCTTCTCCTAGGACTCCACAAGAGAATGGGATAGCAGGGCGAAGAAACAAGACTATACTTGATGCTGCTAGGACAATGTTGCTTGAAGGAAATGCATCTCACATGCATTGGAGAGAGGCTATTGGGATTGTAGTGTACACATTAAACAAAATTCACATCAAAGAAAGTAAAAATAAGTCTCATGAATTATGGTTCAATCATAATCCTATTGTAAAATATTTTAGAACATTTGGTAGTAAGTGCTATATAATGAGAGATGGTGAGAGAGGAAAGTTTGATGCTAGAAGTGATGAAGGAATTTTTCTTTGATACTCTACTAATATTAAGTCTTACAAGTGTTTTAATCTAAGATTGAGAAAAATTATTGAAAGTTACAATGTGAAGATGGATGAAAGGTTTCAAATACAAGAGAGAATGTATGATTGTGATCAGGATACAAAGATCAAAGAGGTTGTTATTGGAGAAGAACAAGAAATTGTTGAGACTTAATACGTAAAAGAGTTATGTGATAATGACATAGATAAGGCTGTTAAGGTCCCTAAAAATCTAAGGTATGTCAAGAACAATCATCTTGAGAAGAAAATTATTGGTGATATAAATGAGGGAGTACTGACTATATCAAAGGTTATAGATGAAATTTGTTTAATTTCTTAAGTTAAACCAAAGAATACAGATGAAGCTTGTAGAGATGAATCTTGGATAAATTCTATGAAAGAATAATTAGATCAGATAAAGAAGAATAACACTTGGGAACTGATTCCTAGACCTAATAAAAAAAATGTGATATGAACTAAACGGGTTTTCAGAAACAAAATAAATGAGGAAGGGGTTGTTGTAAGAAACAAAACAAGACTAGTGTGTAAAGGCTACTCACAACAAGAAGGAAAAGACTTTGAAGACAAATTTTCTCCTATTGCTAATATAAAAGATGTATGATTATTCTTGGCTTATGCTGCACATAATAATTTCAAGGTGTATCAGATGGATTTAAAATCTACATTTCTGAGTGCAGATCTTGAAGAAGAAGTATATATAGAACAACCTAATGGATTTACTCTATCCAAAGAGAGAGACATGATATGCAAGTTCAAGAAATCTTTGTATGAGTTGAAGCAAGCTCCAAGGGCTTGGTATGCAAGGTTAGACATGTATGTAATTCAACTTGGATTCAGAAAAGGTAACACCGATAGTAATTTGTATTTAAGAACTAGTGAAGATGGAATCCTGATAATAGAAGTCTTTGTTGATGATATTATCTTTGGAGGTAATGATGATCTATATAAGAAATTTTCTAAGGAAATGGAAAGTGAATTTGAGATGTCCATGATAGGTGAAATGAAATTCTTTCTTGGACGACAAATAAATCAGAGAAAAGATGGCATCATTATTTCTCAAACTAAATATATTAAATAAATCTTGAACTTTTTTGGAATGGAGGATGACAAGCCAGTTGCTACACCCATGGTGACTAGTAATTAGCTAATAGTTGATGATGAATCAAAGTGTGTTTTTTAGACCTTGTACAGATCAATGATTGGAGGATTACAATATCGAACCCACACTAGACCAAATATTTCTAATGCTATTGGAATTGTGGCTAGATATCATGCAGAACCCAAAGAGACACACCTAGATATTGTGAAAAGGATACTAAGATATTTGAAAGGAACCATAGACTATGGCTTATGGTATGATATAAATGATAGTTTTAAATTTCATTCTTACATTGATGTTGATTGGGAAGGAAATCTTGATGACAAAAAAAGTACTAGTGGTTGTGTATTTTTTCTTGGGAAAAAGTTCATTTCATGGCTAAGAAAGAAACAAGATTGTATAGCTCAATCTACTGCAGAATCAGAGTATGTTGCTACTACTATAAATTACACTTAAATTATTTGGATGAATCAAATGCTGATAGACATTGGAATAAATTTTGTTGATCTTGTGGTTATCCATTGTGATAATACCAATATAGTGAATATGTCAACAAATCTAGTGATGAACTCTAAAACTAGGTCCATAATCAACGTAAGGGATGACCAGATCAAGGTCCATAATCAATGGAAGGGATGACCAAAGCTAGGTCCATAAGCTTCCCAATGATGGATACCAACATTAAATCCATGACCCAAATTAAATGCACAAGTCGGCCTCAACAGAAATGTAAAATAAATTCGTTAGTAAGAAAATCCAACTGAGCACTAGACAAACATCACCAAGTGTCAGAGAAATAAATGACCACCCAGGAGATAACTAACCAAACTAGGTAACCAAAGGAAGCTGACAAACTACCAAACCAACTCGGTCAAAGCAAGAACCAAGCAACATGAAAAAACTCAAATATATTTTTGGTGACACAAGATTGCCAACGACCCAAGATGCTCCTACGTCAAACTCGATTAAGATATTTAGTAAGGTTTTTTAAAAGCCCTATATTAAGAGATTTACCCTCATACATCTGTTAAATTTTTCTCAGTACTAGATCCTTTGGTTTTCACTTTGATGTTTATTAGAGATCTTCTCCTTACCGTATAGATTTGATCTCTTCTATCAAATAAGTCTTTGTTCAGTCCTTCACTTATTTGCTTTGTTCTGCTCGGTCACTGAACTCTATCAAAATACTTCTCTGCTATGAAAGTATGAGATCTCCTTCATACTCTTCTCTTCATGATTACTTGTATCATTTTAGGGTTCAGATCACATCTTATATAGATAATTAAATTTCTCCAAGTTTTAAGATCTATGATCTAGATTGTCTCCTTTTGCCACTTAACCTTTCCCTAATTCCAATTGGTTCCATGTGTTACATAGGAATTAATGATTACAATATAAGAGCATAATAACCTCCATGATTTCCTCAACAAACAATAAATGAAATATGAATCTTGGCCAAAATGGTTTACCTAAGCATTTGTGCCATAGAAAACACATATATCAATTCTTGATTGGTGGGCATTTGATATTTTCGGCACTCGGCATCCACTATTCTTTATATCTTGGTGCTCAGAATTTTCATCTTTACATAGCTTGGCAAAAGATAGCTCATCTAATATTGAAGTACTCAGTGACCATTGTTTTATGCGACAGTCACTACTACTCAGTAAATGTACAATACACATGACTCAGCCTATATATGTTGACTCAGTTGCAGCGATGACCGACCAAAATTGCCTAGAAAATGATTAAGTTTAAGACACTAATAGACAACACAACTTTAGGAATCAGCACTATATAGACATATTAAAAAAAATTTCAAACACATAATCAACTTGTTAATATATCAACTATGTCTTTCTATATGTTTATCGATTGCCAATAAATTAAGTATTGTGTTCATTGATTGGTCCATTTATAGAAATGTGTAAAGTAAAATAGTAATTCAACATAGTCATACACATATGATACATGGATTTTAATGTGGAAACTATGGTAGGGGAAAAACCACCTATGACCAATAACCCAAAACAATTCACTCTTCTAAAGTGAGCTCAGTTAGGAGCCCACCATGTGAAATGTTACAAAATACACCCTGAGGTGTGACCTAGTTAGAGGATTTATCATTGACAATTCTTCTTTGACCATGCGTTAACTATAGGGTCAACAAGAAAATAATTAATATTCATTGAATGTCATATTGAAATACAAAATACTATTAAGTTCCACTCAGTTAAGAGATTTATTTGTAGAAATGGTTTTGTAAGAATTTGCAAATAGCAAATATTGAACCAAGATCAAGACATTGAAGAAAAGCACAAGAGAGAAAATATGAATGCAAGGATGTATTGAATAGATCCAATGAATTAATGATATTCACCAATTGATGTACTTCATGAAATTATTACATAATAGGCCTCCTTATATAGGAAAGGCGATATGTGAGAATGATAAGGAGCTAAGAAACTATCACCTAATCACATGTCCACCAAATGTGGATCATCCTCCAATATGAAATAAAGTATGTGCATTGGATTAGGATGATAATGTGATAGGAGCAGAAAAGGTGGATGTCACACACAATGAGGTATGTGATGAAAACTATCACACCTAAAGTGGAATTTCTCCTATACCATGTGCTTAATAGATGTGCACACTCCTAGGTGTCTCAATCACAAACTACTATGCAATGCATTAACCTAAGTAAGATTAAGTAAAGTGTAATTAGGAAAAATTAATTACACCAACACCCCCCCTTAAGTTCAACTTAGGGCAATGCACTTAAACTCACAATACAAGATGGGTCCTAGCTACTAGGCCATGTTAGGTACCCATGTACAAGATACATGAAATGCATAACTCTCATAAAGCAGAGAAAGAGGGAAAACCTCATGGGAAAAACCCTCCCCCAAAAAGAGAGAAGAAAACAAGATGCATGGATGGATGGAGTGCTCAAGACACCCCTAAGAACTACATACATCATGTAGATACAAAAAAATATCCCCGCATAAGAAGGATAGTTGGAGACATGATATCCCCCCCATAATGTAGAAGCTCCCATGTTGATGAAGAGTACCTGCAAACAATAGATCAACCAATGCTTACAAGAAACATGTCTCCCCTTAGGATGAAATAGATACATCAAAAGATGAAGAAGACAATCCATGTGCAAATGGAATGAGGAAGAAGATGAAGGTCTCCATGCATGAATCTCTGAAGACTGAATAGGTCTGTCCAAGATCAAAGAATCTATCACCTCATGTGACAAATCAAGTGAAGAAGGAGAAGAATCAAGTAACCAATCTCCAAAGAAGGTGAAGAAGTGTCCCCATCTATGATGAAACTATCATCAAGGGAAAGAGAAACCCCCTCATGTATGTCTTCCAAATCTGCATCATGAGAATCAACAAATGTTAAAGATGCATCCAAGTAGTCATCACATTCTGCAAGATCTGAAACACTATGATCATCCTATTGAACAGTAGAGCCCATGTCTAAAGAAGTAGGAAGTGGAGGAGTAGGAAGATCAACACTTGTCTCAACAAAAAAATGATTCAAGTGCCCAAAGTTCTCCTCATAATTATCCCTTGGCAAAGGAATGGGTTCATCATGAATATCATCATCATTATCAACAAAATTAGAAAAAGAATACAAGCGGGATGTATGATCAACAACTCCCATAGCTATGACATCTCTAGTCTCCATGTCCCTAATGTAGACATAATCAGGAGTGAACTCAACAATTTTACCTTGTACCCCATGTGTAATTTGGTAAATAGAAAGGAGATTAGTGGTCAAGGATGGTACACAAAGAACATCATTAAATGTCCCCTCTCCCATAGGAATAGAACCTTTCCCACAAACTCTCAATAATGTGTTGTTACCCATCAAAATATTAGGAGAATTACAAGGCTCAAAAGAAGAAAACATATCCATAGAAGATGCCATATGATGTGATGCACTTGAATCAAGAAGCCATTTACCTTGCTCAGGATGTGTGGAAGCCATGAGTGCTTGTCCTTTACCTTTATCTTTGGATGATGATGAAGATGTAGAAGCTACCGATTGTGTAGATGAAGGAGCAAACATTGATGAGGGAAACTTAATGTTGTGTTTCTAAATAATGTGAGTTAGTGTTACCCAAAAAATTCCCTGTCATTCATTTTTGGCTGTGGTCCTATTTTCCAAAGAAGTGCTCAAGTGTCAAAAAATCAGTGTGTTTTTGACCTTCACTCTGAAAGCCCAGGATGTTTTCGACCTTCAAGAAAAAACCTCAGTTGTTTTCAGCCTTCTGCGCTTTGTATTTCTTTAGTGTCGACATTTTTATTAAGTGTTTAGTGTCAAAAACTTAGTATGTTTTCGACCTCCGGTATGAAAGCCTTCTATGTTTTTGACCCTAAGTGTGCAAGTCTAACAGGTGGGTCCTAGTTCCTCAAAGTCATGCTAGTGTAGTGAAGATCTGATGACTATCGTGTAATCGCATGCAATCTTCCGATCGCATGAGATCATAGGACAACCGTTGATGCGGTATCAACAAAGATCAGTGGTGAACAACCTGAGGTGGTGGTTAGTAGCTAACATCTTACAGTCAGTCGCATGATCACATGGGCTCTTCTAAGCCCATGCGACCATGCGACAAACCACCAATAGTTTCGGTGGTGCCACCAGTGGTCATCGGGGAACATCTTATGGTTGGTCATATGATCACATGGGCTCTTCCAATCCCATGCAACCATGCGACAAGCCGTTAGCAGCTGCGATGGGGTTCAAGCATGTGGTCGGCACAGTAGTTTCATTCTGGTCACATGATCGCATGTGGCTTCCTAACTACATTTGACCATGCAACAAGCCTCGTGTTTGGTTAGTAGGGGCTTTGACTTCAGTAGCTGCAAGTGGCAGATCTTGTGGGCCTGGGATGCAAGTGCGGTAAAGATCCAATGGTGGTCACATGTTCACATGGGATCTTTTGACCCCGTGCAATCATGTGAAAACCTTTCGATGAGATCCTTCTATCATGGGTCTAATGTGCCATGTCATGCTGATGTGCTACTTTCTCATACACCGAATTGGTAGTGATGATGTAGTTGTAAGTGGGGCCAAATTTTAATGTTGAAGGTTTGGTAGATGTTTAGAGGAGGTCATTCTTTTCTCTTCTAACTTGGCGATGTCTGATAAAGGGTTTTTGTGTTCGCCGAGCTGGCAGATATGTTTTAGCAGGCCTCCAGACTTGGGAAGAGCACGGTTGTATGGTTAGCATATTTCACATGGTTGCTGAGTGGAGCCAAGGTTAAGAAAGGCTAAAGCGACTCTGTGACTAAAGAGAAGGTGAACCCGGGGTGAAGCTAGGGGTTAAGTTTGCAATGCAATCTTGAGCCTGAGGTGTCATTTGTGGTGAAGAGTGACAGATTCTCAAGGCTTGTCACATGATCACATGAAGCCTTTCGGGCTCATGCAATCATGCAACCGTTGACTTTTTCAATGTGGTGTGGTCATGGGTCCAACTGAGATGTTTAGTTCCTATTGGGCTACGTGGAAAAGTTTGGCAGGTGTCATGTCTTGTAGGTCCCGAGCATCTATGTGGCAAGCAGGTGCAAGTTTTCAAAGAGGCTTGTTGCATGATCGCATGAGGCTTTTTTAGCTCATGCGATCATGCGACTAGTGTTATTTTAAAGCGGCCTATTTTTTGTGGGCTTTCTTTTGAAGATGTTGCAAATGTGGGTAGCTGAAATTTATGATTTTTGGAGGTGGTTGTAGTTAAAGAATGTGCAGGGATATTTTAGGCCACCGTTTTGGGTCCTTTCTAGTATCTGATCAGATTTGAGCATTCATGGCTTAGTGGGCATGTAAAGGAGGATATATCTAATCTGTTGTGATATTTTTAAGATGAACATTTATGATCAGAAGTGACTAGTTTTAGGGTTGATTATTTTATGCATATTTATGTAACCCTATTTGGATATTTTTTTCTACCTGCATGTAGAGATGTATATATTCTTTTTTTGGAGCATGTAGTGCTTAGAATCCATCAATTGTAAAAAGGAAGGTTTTCTTTCTTAGAGAGTAATTTGTGGCTTTTTTTCTTCCCCTTTGGCTTTCTACAGTTGTTAAATTTTCATTGATTGTTTAGATTTTGCAAAGCATTTTGTGACATTTCTCCTGTCCTTATGCTTTCTCGTGTGGATTATCTCTTATTGGATCAAAGTGTATGCATGTTTTCAATGATATCTTAGTTTCCCTGATTCCTCTTTTTTTCTGCAACTCATGTGTATGTTTATGAATGATTTGATTCAAATGCTTTTGTGGGAATATTTCCACCCCTGGCAATCTATCTCATTCCTATACCCAATTGCAGAGATGAATGTTTGTCTGCAGGTTATAGTCTGTGTCTGACTCTTTAGGAGTACTACTATCTTGAGAAATTCCCTTTTCCCTGCATAGTAATCCTTTACTACAGACCTCTCTATAAAATATTTATGCAGGCCTATTCATTGAGTTGTAATCTACTAGACCTAAGTCTGTCACTAGTTTCATCCCTCTATACTGAGATCCAAACCCTAGTCTCAATGCATCACCTAGTAGGATAGATTTGCTTTCAGTCATTTCCCTTTCCATGTATTCCTTCTATCTCTTTTCCTCAAAAGTTTACTTTCCTATCTAAAAGCAAATCAAGTTGATTATCCAAAAGGAACTAGCCTAGAATCTGGAGGTCTCATCTCAGTTAGCAAAAGTTTGCACAACCTTTAGATGATTCCCATGTTATACTGGATTATGAAGACCAAGAGAGCTTGAGGTCAGAGGTGCAAATTTAGTGTATAACATTTTTGGCACGCCCAGTGGGACATTAAAGAAGTTCATTTGTTGAAGATTGTGTCATCTTTGATATACAGATTGCATAATATAGACCTTTAGAGGTTGTTCTATCAAGTATATTTGGTGACTCCACTAGTTTCAATGGTTCAGGCCAACCTTGTTTAAGGTTTATGAGAAAGATCAAGACTAGAAGCTCAAAGCGTGCTAAATTTTTAGAGTTGCCCTTGAAAAGAGGCTACAAAGGCAGGTCAACTTAGAGAGAATCTCCTACAAGAAGAGTCCATTCTACACCTCTTGATACTTCAGAGAGGAGACCTCTCCTCTTTCATTTTAGAAGAAGAGGCAGATCTATGACCAGAGATTTAAAAGAGGAAGAAGATCCAAGTCTAGCAAATATAGGTCATATAGCTGTTAATCTTCAGGTTACACCTCCTACAATGGCTAGAAATTTTGCCTTTGCACCTTTCAATCAGGGGAGCCCATTAAATTTTGCAATGCATCATGATGTGCCCTTGGTGGAATTAAAGAGTATACCTAATTTCACAAGGGAGGGATAGACAAAAGCCTTTGAGCACATAAGAGATGTGACCACCATTTGCAGCATACACAACATTACTCAAGAGGATGTGGCCACCAAATTATTAGCAGAATCTCTGAAAGGTAAGGCTCTAGAGTAGTTTAGAACTTTAACTGTTGATTCTATTACTTCATGAGATGAATTAGGGGATGCATTAAGCAAGCATTTTAAGGATAAATCAGATAATTTGTCTCTAGTTGAGCAATTAACAACTATAAAGAGAGACCCTCAAGAGAAAATGATAGATTATAATAGTAGATTCTTTAAAACATGGAATAGAATCCTAGTCTTTGTAAGGCCATCAGCTGACCATGCCTTCCTGTACTACTTGCAAAGTCTAAAAAAACAAATTTCTATCATGATCCAGTCTATGGGTGGTACCAATTTACCCCAAGCCTTTGACACTGCTGTCAGAGCTGAAAATTGTTTGAGCCAAGCAGGCATGATACAGAGAAGACCTCCCATGCCTATCTTCCCTAGTCTTCAGCCCATTGCACCTGCACAAGTACCCCCATTTACCCCTATTCCCACAATATCAACACCTCAAGCTAGTACCAGTGGTCAGGAACATGTTGCAACAAATTTCTCCCAAAGGTTGCAAGAGGTGAAGAGTAGTCAGCAAACTAGTATACAAGAAATGGAAAACTTGCTGCAGACTCTAACCAAAGAGGTCACAAACTTGAAGAAACAAAACCAAGGCATTAGGCCACCCTTCCAATCACAAGGCCAAAGTCCTAATCAGCAATACCAAAATCAAGGACAGCCTTATCAACAAAATAGGCCACCATACCAAGGAGGCTATCAAGGGCAAAGACAAAATTTTAATCAAAGACCATTCCAACTGTATAACCCTACACCTCTTAATTCCATAAATCTAGTTAGGGATATGGTTCCTAGTCAAAACAATATGGCCATAGATAATGAATGGTGTTTCCCTTGTAATCAGCCCCATAATCAGGCTACGTGTTCTAATGGATGGATGAACCAATCACTAATGGTTCAAAATGCTTCACAAGCTCAAGCAGAAGCTCCTTCTAGTGGGACAACTCCTCAACAAGAAACACAAGAGAATGAGACTACTCTTTTCAATTGGTAGCAACTAGATTTCAATGGAGTCAATGATGAAGCTACTTTTGTTGCCTACATAAGAGCAAAGAGAAGAGCCCAAGACATGGAGAGAGCAGATTCTAGTACTAAGGCCACTACATCTATAGAGCCACTACAACAAGTTTCCCCTATCACATCCAAGGAGGCCCCTGTCATCACAAGCAAAGAAGGCCAAGTTCCAAAAGAGGTAGAACCCATCATAGTAAAAGCACAACAAAGAGTACACACTGTGGCACCTTATAATATTGTAGACAACATGAAGAAGGTGAATGTCACCATGTCTATGTGGGATTCTTTATCTATTCTAGGACAACCTAAAATTTTGGAGAAGGCCATGAGAGAGGCAACAAATCCTCAACCTGCAAGAGAAACTGCAAAACTAGTGTTGGTCAACACTGATCAAGAAAAGGAGACTCCAACTAGCAACTCCAAGGTCTATACCATGCAAGGTAGGAATTTAAAGCCACCTCCCCTTTACGTATCTTTAATTATTGGGAAATATTTAGAGCATAATTGTATGGTAGATAGTGGAGCTACTAGCACTGTAATGCCCAAGAAAGTGGTTGATCAATTAGGACTTAAATATGAACCCTTCCAAAAGAAGGTTACACAACTTGATGGATTCTCGGTCAGTACTATAGGTGTGGCCAAGGATACTAGACTAATTCTCCATGCTAGTCCTAATTTTTCCATTCTCCTCAACATATATATCATAAATCTCCTTGCATTGTTTGCCATATGTCTCTCAAGAGAGTTCACAGCCAAGATAGGAGTTTATCTTTCTTCTGACTAGTCTCACATGCTCTTTCATACAAGGTATGGTACCAAAGTCACCATTAAATTAGAAGCCTTAGCAAAACATCATATAGAGCCATATGTGTCTAATTCCATCAATACTAATTGCCCTATATTTGATGACAATAATTTCCCAACCATTAGTGAAGCAAGCACCAAAATAGAGAATATCCTTGATATTCTCCTAGATGAAAGAACCTCAGAGATCCAAGAGTCTTGTTTGGGATTTTGGTTTGGGTAGTTATCTAATTCAAGAAAGTGGAGCCATAGAACCAAGCCTTCTCAAAGAACACACTGATTCAAATGATCGGGATAGTTAGGTCTGGGAACTATTTTTTGATGGAGCAAGAAGTAGACATGGATCTAGTGGAGGTGCTATGCTGGTGTCCCCAAAAGGAGAAAGGTATTATACTGCTTTAGATTTAGTATTTCCTACACTAGCAACACTGCAGAGTATGAAAGTCTGGTTAATGGACTAGAATGGGCTAGAAAAAGAGGGCTTAAAGCGTTAAAAGTATATGGTGACAGTGAACTTTTTGTCAGCCAAGTAAGAGGGATGAGTGCAACCAAAAATGATGTCATGAAAGCATACAAGCATAGAGTTTTGGATGCAATTGAAGATTTCCATGCTTTCAATATTGTTGCTATCCCTAGAAAATTAAATCAAAATGATGATAGGTTAGCTGCTATTGGATCTCAGTTTGACATCCCCAATAGCATTTCAAAAGAGGCAGATCAGCAACACATCAAGATTATTGTCAGACCTTCAATTCCTGATAATAATATTAGTTGGCAAGTGTTTGACAATGATGAGCAAATTCTATAGTTCTTGTTTGAAGAAGATGTCTTTTCAAGGCACAATCAAAAGAGGTTATCACAGAACTATGGTGATCAAGTGATACAACTTAGATCTAATAAGATGCCTAAAGGTCTTGTCACCTTAGAGACTATCTTCAACAAGGATGATGAAGTCAAGAAAAATAAAGCTGGCCTGGTAGTCCAACAGGAACATTGTGCTAAATCAGAGTTGGAACCAGGTAAGAGCCTACAATTTGGAAAAGTAAACACTAATTCAGAAAAGCAAGCTTACACTAAATTGTTTAGAGAATTTAGTGATGTTTTTGCATGGAGGTATGGAGACCTCAAGGGTTTTGATCCTACCCTTGCTTAGCACACTATTGAATTGGAGCCTAATGCTAAACCAGTAAGGCAAAAGCAAAGGCCTGTTAATCCCAAGCTTGAACCACTTATGCATAAGGAAGGGCTCAAACTGATAGAGAGTGGCATCATCTACCCCATCAAACATACTAGTTGGGTTTCCAACCTTGTTCCTATCAGGAAGAAGAATGGGGAGCTGAGGTTATGTGTTGATTTTAGGGATTTGAACAAAGCCTCATTAAAAGACCACCATCCACTACCCTCTATGGAACAAATTCTACAATGTGTCTCTGGATCCGAGAGATTCTCATTGTTGGATGGCTATTCAGGATACAATCAAATCTTAGTGAAAGAAGAGGATCAATATAAGACTACATTTACAACCAAGTGGGGAACCATGGCATATCAGAAGATGCCCTTTGGTTTGTCAAATGCAAGTGCTACATTTCAAAAAGCAATGGATATGGCCTTTAAGGGCCTCATGTACAAGTTTTTACCAGTCTACCTAGATGACATAACTATCTACTCAAAGCATGCAGTAGACCACATCAGACATTTGAGGTAGATTTTTGAAAGATGTAGAGAATTTGGGATATCCCTTAATCCCAAGAAATGTGTGTTTGTAGTTCATGAAGGAAAACTATTGGGATATGTAGTATCCAAAGAGGGAATTATAGTGGATCCTGAGAGAATTGTAGCCATCTTAGAACTACCATTACCACATCACAAAAAAGGACTCCAATCTTTTATAGGAAAGATTAACTTTGTTAGGAGATTCTTGCCTAACATTGTAGAGTTACTCAAGCCTTTGACAGCCATGTTGAGGAAAGGTTCAGCCTTCAGTTGGACCAAAGAAGGAAAAGTTAACTTCCAAGCTATTAAAGAAGCCTTAACAGAAGCTCCTACTCTCCTAAACCCAAATTTTAGTAAGGATTTTATCCTTTATGCTTATGGGGGTCATGATGCTATATCTGCAATGTTGACTCAAGAAAATGCTGAAGGATTGGAGCAGCCTATTGCTTTCTTTAGCAAAGGTTTAGAAGAGTATGAACAAATATACTCTTTTGTAGAAAAACATGTTCTTGTTGTGGTAAAGAGCCTCAAAAAATTTAGACATTTGTTGACCCATAGCAAGGGGCATTTGATGGTTACTCATCCAAGTGTCAAAGAATTTTTTCTTTCTAACAACCTAAATGAAAAAAGAGCTGGTTGGATCACTAAGGTGATGGAATATGACAGATATTCAGACTACTAAGCTGGTTAGAGGAAGAGGTCTTTGTGAGCATCTGGTAGAAGATGGAAGTTCAAAGAAATTGGAATGCATAGATGCATCTCTGATGGTGCCTTCTATAGGAGAGCAAGCCAAGGCAACTAGCTGGTTGCCTAATATGATTAATTATTTGAGGACAAGACAATATCCTGTAGGTCTAGATTCGGCAAAAAGGAGGTATTATAGGTTACAATCTATTCCTTTTGTGCTGATAGATGAAATTCTTTTCAGAAAGGATCACAATGGTGTCCTTCTAAGATGCATAGATTCAGAAAGGGTTGCAAATGTCTTATTTGAGTTTCATGATGGAGCTTCTGGTGGCCATTTCTCTCCTAGGACTATAGCTTTTAAGATCATGAGGGCTGGATACTATTGGCCATCTATCTTCAAAGATAGCCATGATTATGTTAGAAGATGCATCAAATGTGCTATTTTTGTAGGGAAAGAGAGACTTACAACTCTACCCCTACAGCCAGTCAAAATAGAGCAGCCCTTCATGAAATGGGGTATAGATTTCATTAGCATGATTAAACCTCCATCTAGTGCAGGACACAAGTAGATAATCACTACAACCAATTATTTCACTAGGTGGACAAAGGTAGTTGCTTTAAAAGAAGCTAATGAGAATGCTATTTTAAGTTTTTATGATGACATCATTCATAGATTTGGCATTCCAGATTCTATAGTTTCAAATAATGCATTAGCATTTACAGGCCTCAAAGCCTCAGAGTGGGTAGTCAAGAAGGGCATCTATCTAAATACAAGTTCCAATTACTATCCTCAAGGGAATGGTTTGGCCAAATCAACAAATAAGAACCTGATTAGAATAATCAAAAAGACCCTGCAAGACAGTTAGAGGGACTGGCATACCAAATTGAGATCTGCCTTGTGGTTAGATAGAATTACTCCAAAGAAAATTATTGGTAATTCCCCATACATGTTGGTGTATGGTAGAGAGGCTAAGTTATTTATTTAAACTGAATTACCAGCTTTGGACTTGACCACTTAGTATGCCTTGTTTGAAGAAAGTGATCCTATGCAAATCAGATATGCCCAGTTGATGGAGCTAGAAGAGATCAAAGATAAATCAATGTAAGATATGGCATTCCATTAAAGTCAAACAAAGAGAAGCTTTGATAAAAGAGCCATGGTCAGAAACTTCAAGGTTGGAGATGTAGATCTCAAATGGGATGAGTTCAGGTCAAAACCTGGCAAGCACACAAAGTTTGATTCCTTTTGGGGTGGACCATTTGTTATAATAAAGTGCAGAGGATCTAACACTTTTCAGCATTCAACCCTTGAAGGAGATGCCCTGCCAATCTTAGTGAATGGTTTCCACTTGAAGCCTTGCTTTTAGGTTAATCCCTCTCTATAGGTCCTTCTTGTAAATTCTTGTAAATATGTTTCTTTCTTTCTTTCCCTTCTTTCTGGGTTAGTTCCTATTTCCCAAGAAGTGCATGTGCACAAGTTTGTCTTGTTGGTTCAGTTTTGTCTTTGTCAAAGTTTTGTGTTCCTATGGTGACTCCTATGCCCAATGGATTACCTCAAGGCAACTGGTCTAAATGTCTAGTAGGCTGACATCCTGTAGAGGTCACCAAAATGTTACCAAAAAAATTCCCTGTCATTCATTTTTGGCCGCGGTCCTATTTTCCAAAGAAGTGCTCAAGTGTTGAAAACTCAGTGTGTTTTCAACCTTCACTCTAAAAGCCCAGGATGTTTTTGACCTTCAAGAAAAAACCTCAGTTGTTTTTTGCCTTCTTTGATTCACACTTCTTCAGTGTCAGCATTTTTCTTAAGTGTTCAGTGTCAAAAACTCAGTATGTTTTCGACCTCCAATTTGAAAGCCTTCTGTGTTTTCGACCCTATGTGCACAACTCCCACAGGCGGGTCCTAGTTCCTCAATGTCATGCTAGTGTAGTGAAGATCCAATGACTATCACATGATTGCATGGGATCTTTCGATCCCATGAGATCATACAACAACCATTGATGTGGTATTAGCAAAGATCGGCGGTGAACAACCTGAGGTGGCAGTCAATGGCTAACATCTTACGGTCAGTTGCATGATCACATGGGCTCTTTCTAGCCCATGTGACCATGTGACAAACCACCAATGGTTTCGGTGGTGCCACTAGCGGTCATCAGGGAACATCTTACAGTTGGTCACATGATCTGATGCAGGAGCATCCTGGGTGTAAGAGCAATCTTGCATCACCCAAAAATATTTCTATTTTTGTATTCAATAAGAGCTATCTTGTGCAGAGCTGCTATTTATGGAAAGTTACTATTTTTGGTAATTTTTTGTATGTGCTCAGAATGATCTGATTTCTTTCTTGGAGGTTCATTTTGGTCATATAAGTCTGCCAGCAAAGTTTCATGGCTAGATCAGGTGTAGTTTTGAAGATATTGAAGATTTTCGGTATTGGCAGCAAGGTACAAAAACTTTGAACTCAGTTTTGAAGGCTTTAGAGGCCCCGGATGAGGTCAAATTTTGGGCTGAATGAAGCTTGATTAATTCAAGCGTTGTAGAGCTCCTCGCGCCCTTTCCGAAATGGGGTTATAATAGTCAATCGGGTCAACTGGTGATGACTTATGATCTCCGGAAGTCGGGTCACCTGAAATGGCAGAAAATAATTTTTCTTCAAATTTCTGTTCGGGTTTCAAAATTTATTTTGAGCCGACTATGATGTAATGAAATGTAAAATAAAAATAATTCTAAGTTTCGTCGGCCTTATTGGCTAAAATTCTGGAACCTTCCCAGGCGGTGGAAAATTGCCTATATAAGGAAGGCTGTATTATTGTCTTAGGCAGTTCAGAATAGTTTTGGGTAGTAGATCTGGGTATTGATTCGAGGCTTTGTCCTACAGAATATTGTAAGGAAATGCCCATGTGGCTTTGCATATTGTAATTCTGAAAGTTTGTAATTCCCCATTTGTGGAGATAATAAGAAGCCAATTTTCTGTTCTTGCATATTATTGTTGTTGTTTCTCTGTTTCTGTTATGTGTTTGTGGTATTAAGGGGAGCACCCTTCATCAAGTGGTATCAGAGCAGGAGTTCTTGAGTGTGTAAACAGATCGCCGACTGTGAGGCAGTTTGCACCAGGACTGTGGCTAGGGTTTCAGCGCGCATCGTGAAAATGCCTCCATGAAGGGAACGTGGCGGAAGAGCTGGTGTTGTAACACCTGAGGTTAGAGAGCTGCAGAGACAAGTGCAAGCATTACAAAAAGAGATTCGCAGAGGAATGAATCTTAATATCGGAGATGAAAGCGAGGATGAAACTGAAGAAGAATATCAAGAAGGAGAAGTTGAAATTGTGAACCAGGAGGAAGAAAGACTTTTTCGGGCGATTTCCAAGATTGGGAAAAGACCTAAGATTGAGGTTCCTACATTTTCTGGAAATCTTAACCCAGAGGAATTGATCGAATGGATCAATGAGTGTGAAGAATATTTTGAGTATGAAGATGTTGAGGATCCTGATAGGGTCAAATTTGCGAAGGCCAGACTGAAAGGTCATGCGAAGATATGGTGGCAAGAGATTCAGTTGGAGCGAAATAGAAGGGGAAAGGAGAAAATCACGAGATGGGATCGGATGGTGGATAAATTGAAGCGACAGTTCATTTCTGTTGATTATGAGCTTGACCTACTGAAGAAAATGCAGAGTTTGAAGCAAGCGGGAAGATCTGTTCAGGAGTATACAGAGGAGTTCTATCGACTTCTCATCAAAACAGGCCATGCAGAAGCTGATAAGGAGAAAGTTGCCCGATACCTTAATGGGTTAAGGCCAAGCATTCAGGAGGAGCTGAATCTGGTTCGAATGAACAGTATTGAAGAGGCATACCAGTTTTCCCTAAAAGTAGAGGAAAAGCTGAACAAGAAGTTTGAGAGCAGACAAAACGGAAGAGGTTGCGGTGGACGATTTGGTGGATGGTCATATGGTGGCCAAAATGAAGATCCGAAAAAGAAGGATGAGGCCAGTAGCAGTCAGAATCAGTGAGGAAATAATTCCAATCGCTTCCAGGATCAGAATAATAGAGATCAAAGAGGAAGAGGAAGAGGACAAGGATCTGGAAGAGGTGGCTTCCGTGGAACATGTTTTCACTGTGGAGAAGAAGGTCATAGGGCATTTGAATGTCCTCAGCGCCAAGCTAGAATAGACAGGAGAAATGAAGGCCAGGCCAGAATTGCACATGTAGATGAAGATGCCAGATCATCAAATTTTGAAGATGCTGAAAGAGGAGAAATGTTGATTATCAGAAGAGTCCTATTGAGTGGTGAGAATGAACCTGAGCAAAGGAGGAGCTTGTTTCGCACCAGGTGCAAGTGTGAAGGTAAATGTTGTGATGTGATTATCGATAGTGGAAGCACTAAAAATTTGGTGTCAGAAGAGATGGTGACAAAGTTGAAGCTCAAGAGACAGAAACACCCACATCCATATCGGATTGCCTGGGTACAGGATGACCACAAGGTCATGGTCAATGAACAATGCCTGGTGAAGTTCAAGATTGGCGGATACCAAGATGAGGTATTGTGTGATATCATATCTATGGATGCATGTCATGTGTTGCTGGGTAGACCATGGCAGTTTGACAGATGTGCTGTACATGATGGCCGTGCGAATACCTATTCCCTGACAAAGGATGGAGTGCGACATAAGCTAAAACCATTGAAGGAGACTGAAAAAAAGGTATGTGGTAATGCAAGGATAACTTTTGTTGATGGAAGAAATTTTCTAGATGGTATGAGGCATGAGCATGTATGTTTTGCTTTAATTCCAAAAGCTGGTAAAGAGGAAATAGAAGATGTTCCTGTAGAAGTTGCAGATTTGTTGAATGAGTTTCAGGATATTGTATCCGATAACGTGCCTGATGGATTACCACCAGTCAGGAAGATGAGTCATCAGATGGACTTGATTCCAAGAGCGAGTTTTCCGAATAAGGCAGCACACAGAATGACACCTGCAGAAACTGAGGAGTTGAACAGACAAGTACATGAACTGTTACAGAAAGGATTGATCCGTGAGAGTCTAAGTCCCTGTGCTGTACCAGCAGTATTAGCACCAAAGAAGAATGGAGAATGAAGGATGTGTACAGATTCTAGGGCAATAAACAAGATCACAATCAACTACAGGTTTCCATTGCCACGAATGGATGATATTATGGACTATTTGAGTGGAGCTGTGTATTTCTCAAAGATAGATCTAAAGAGTGGATATCATCAGATTCGGATCAGAGAAGGAGATGAATGGAAGACTACCTTCAAGACAAAGGAAGGACTGTATGAGTGGTTAGTCATGCCTTTTGGGCTAACCAATGCACCGAGCACTTTCATGCGGCTCATGAACGAGGTTCTGAAAGAATTTCTGGGTAAGTTTGTCATTGTTTACCTAGATGATATTTTGATTTTTAGCAAGACATTGGAGGAACATATGATGCATATTCGTATTGTGTTTGAGAAGTTGACAGATGAGAAATTGTTAATTAATTTGAAGAAGTGCAGTTTTGTGAAGAAAGAGTTAGTGTATTTGGGATTTGTAGTTTCAGCAGAAGGTCTAAAAATGGACCCAGATAAGGTACAGGCTATCCTTGAATGGCCTACTCCAAGGAGTGCTACTGAGGTAAGATTTTTTCATGGTCTAGCTAGCTTTTACAGAAAGTTTATCAAAAATTTTAGCAGTATTTGTGGACCCTTGACTGAAACAATGAGAGGGGATAGAAAAGAGTTTAAGTGGACTAAAGGAGCAGAAAGGAGTTTTCAATTATTGAAACAAAAAGTTACAGAACAACCTGTTTTAGCACTTCCAGATTTTAATAAGGTGTTTCAAGTAGATTGTGATGCTAGTGGTACTGCAATAGGAGCTGTTATGAGCCAAGAAGGTAAACCTGTTGCTTATTTTAGTGAGAAGTTAAATGATGCCAAGAGGAAATATTCTGTTTATGATCAAGAATTTTATGCTATAGTTCAGGCATTAAAGAAGTGGAGACATTATCTACTTCCTAAGGAGTTTGTTTTGTATACTGATCATCAAGCTTTGCAATATTTGAATAGTCAAGGAAAGTTGAATCAAAGGCATTTGAAATGGGTTGAATTTTTGCAGAGTTATACATTTGTTTTGAAACACAGGAGTGGAAAGTCTAATAGGGTTGCAGATGCTCTTAGCAGAAGGCAACTACTGCTGACAGAAATGCAGATTGAAGTGGTTGGGTTCAAGGAACTCAAGAATTTGTATCCAGAGGATCCTGATTTTGGTGAAGCTTGGAAAGCTTGTATAGAACCTGTTACTCTAGACAGGATGAAATGGTTGGATTTCATCATCCAGGATGATATGCTATTCAGAGGGAGTCAGTTGTTCATTCCACGAAGTTCTATGAGGGAGAATCTCATCAAGGAGAAGCATAGCGGAGGATTGGCTGGACATTTTGGTCGTGACAAAACCGTTGGTTTGGTTAGTGAGAATTATTATTGGCCACAGTTGCAGCAAGATGTGAAGAAGTTTGTACAGAGTTGCAGAGTATGTCAGATGGCAAAAGGAGTGAAGTAGAATACAGGGTTGTATCAGCCATTATCTGTACCAGAGAAGCCTTGGGAGGATATCAGCATGGACTTTGTTCTTGGTTTACCGAGGACACAACGGGGATATGATTCAATTTTTGTGGTAGTTGACAGATTTTCAAAGATGGCACATTTTATTCCCTGCAAGAAGACTAATGATGCTGTTCATGTAGCAGAATTATTTTTCAGAGAAGTAGTGAGACTTCATGGTTTTCCAAAGACCATAGTTTCAGATCGGGACACTAAGTTTGTTGGATATTTCTGGTGTACATTGTGGAAGAACTTGAAGACAGATTTGAAGTTTAGTTCATCACATCATCCACAGACTGATGGACAGACAGAGGTGGTGAATAGGAGCTTGGGAAATTTGCTGAGATGTTTGGTTGGAGATAAGCCAACAGGATGGGATTTGATTTTACCACAGGAAGAATTTGCATACAATAATTCTGTCAACAGGAGCACTGGTAAATCACCATTCCAGATTGTATATGGAAGTAGTCCAAGAAATGCATCTGAATTGAGGAAGATAGATAAAGGAGAAATAAGTAGTGCTGAAGCTGAGGATTTTGCAGAACACTTGAAGAACATCCATGAGGAGGTAAGGAAGCATATTACCAAGATGAATGCACAGTATAAGGCTAAGGCGGATGAGAAAAGGAGGTATAAGAAATTTCAGGTTGGTGATGAAGTCATGGTTCATTTGCGGAAGGAGCGGTTTCCAGTCGGTACATATAACAAGTTGAAAATGAAGAAGTTTGGACCGTGTAAGATATTGAAGAAGCATGATTCAGGAAATGCATATGAGGTAGAATTGCCCAGTGAGCTGAATATTTCACCAGTGTTTAACATTTCAGATCTGACAGAGTATCATGAAGGAGGTGTTGAAAATGGGATCACAACAGCACAGTGGAGTATTCCAGCAACTAGTTCAGACACTAAGGAGATCGAAGATATACTGGACAGTCGTGTTGGCAGAAGCACAAGGAACAGGACATATGAAGAATATCTGGTCAAGTGGAAAGGACGACCTGTTGAAGATTCATCATGGCTAACAAAGGAGGAGGTTAGCCATCTTGGTTTTCCTCTGCACACCTGAGTCGTGACAGGGTCACTTCTCAAATTACCCCGGGTGTCTGATGCAGGAGCATCCTGGGTGTAAGAGCAATCTTGCATCACCCAAAA
Source organism: Chamaecyparis obtusa (assembly GCA_027943335.1). NCBI lineage: Eukaryota > Viridiplantae > Streptophyta > Pinopsida > Cupressales > Cupressaceae > Chamaecyparis > Chamaecyparis obtusa. The sequence goes on from BSBK01010405.1 coordinate 70,525, forward strand.
ATATTTCTGTTTTTGTATTCAATAAGGGCTATCTTGTGCAGAGCTGCTATTTATGGAAAGTTACTATTTTTGGTAATTTTTTGTATGTGCTCAGAATGATTTGATTTCTTTCTTGGAGGTTCATTTTGGTCATATAAGTCTGCTAGCAAAGTTTCATGGCTAGATCAGGTGTAGTTTTGAAGATATTGAAGATTTTCGGTATTGGCAGCAGGGTATAGAAACTTTGAACTCAGTTTTGAAGGCTTTAGAGGCCCCGGATGAGGTCGAATTTTGGGCTGAATGAAGGTTGCTTGATTTAGGCGTTGTAGAGCTCCTCGCGCCCTTTCCGAAATGGGGTTATAATAGTCAATCAGGTCAACTGGTGATGACTTATGATCTCCGGAAGTCGGGTCACCTGAAATGGCAGAAAATAATTTTTCTTCAAATTTTTGTTCGGGTTTCAAAATTTATTTTGAGCCGACTATGATGTAATGAAATGTAAAATAAAAATAATTCTAAGTTTGGTCGGCCTTATTGGCTAAAATTCTGGAACCTTCCCAGGCGGTGGAAAATTGCCTATATAAGGAAGGCTGTATTATTGTCTTAGGCAGTTCAGAATAGTTCTGGGTAGTAGATCTGGGTATTGATTCAAGGCTTTGTCATATAGAATATTGTAAGGAAATGCCCATGTGGCTTTGCATATTGTAATTTTGAAAGTTTGTAATTCCCCATTTGTGGAGATAATAAGAAGCCAATTTTCTGTTCTTCCATATTATTGTTGTTGTTTCTCTCTTTCTGTTATGTGTTTGTGGTATTAAGGGGAGCACCCTTCATCATGATCACATGGGCTCTTCCAAGCCCATGTGACCATGCGACAAGCTATTAGCGGCTGTGATGGGGTTCAAGCATGTGGTCAGTGTAGTAGTTTCATGCTGGTCGCATGATCACATGCGGCTTCCTAACTACATGCGACCATGCAACAAGCCTCATGTTTGGTTAGCAAGGGCTTTACTTTGGCAGCTGCAGGTGGCAGATCTTATGTGCCTCGGATGCAAGTGTGGTAAAGATCCAATAGTGGTCACATGTTCGCATGGGATCTTTCAACCCCATGTGATCATGCGACAACCTTTCGATGAGATCCTTCTATCATGGGTCTAATGTGCCATGTCATGCTGATGTGCTACTCTCTCATATGTTGAGCTAGCGGTGATGATAAAGTTGTAAGTGGGGTTGGATTTTAATGGTGGAGGTTTAGAGCAAGTCATTCTTTTCTCTTCTAACTTAGTGGTGTCTGATAAAGGGTTTCTTTGTTCGCTGAGCTGGCAGATATGTTATAGCAAGCCTCCAGACTTGGCAAGAGCAGGGTTGCATGGTTAGCATGTTTCATGTGGTCACTGAGTGGAGCCCGAGGTTAAGAATGGTTAAAGCGACTCTACGACTAAAGAGAAGGTGAACCCGGGGTGAAGCTAGGGGTTAAGTTTGCAGTGCAATCTTGAGCCTGAGGTGTCATTTGTGCTGAAGAGTGATAGATTCTTAGGGCTTGTCGCATGATCACATGAAGCCTTTCAGGCTCATGCAATCATGCGACCGTTGACTTTTTCAAAGCGGTGTGGTCGTGGGTCTAGCCGAGCTGTTCAGTTCTTGTTGGGCCATGTGGCAAAGTTTGGTAGGTGTCATGTCTTGTGGGTCCTGAGCATCTATGTGGCAAGTGAATGCAAGTTTTCAAAGAGGCTTATCACATGAGGCTTTTTTAGCTCATGCTATCATGCGACCAGTGTTATTTCAAAGTGGCTTATTTTTCGTGGGCTTTCTTCTAAAGATGTTGCAAGTGCAGGTAGCTAAAATTTATGATTTATGGAGGTGGTTGTAGTTAAAGAATGTGCAGAGATATTTTAGGCTGCCATTTTGGGTCCTCTCCAGTATCTGATCAGATTTGAGCATTCATGGCTTAGTGGGCACGTAGGGGAAGATATATCTGATCTGTTGTGATATTTTTAAGATGAACATTTATGATCAGAAGTGACTAGTTTTAGGGTTGATTATTTTATGCATATTTATGTAACCCTATTTGGATATTTTTTTCTACCTATGTGTAGAGATGTATATATTCTTTTTTTGGAGCCTGTAGTGCTTAGAATCCAACAATTGTAAAAAGGAAGGTTTTCTTTCTCAGAGAGCAATTTGTGGCTTTTTTTCTTCCCCTTTGGCTTTCTACAGTTGTTAAATTTTCATTGATTGTTTAGATTTTGCAAAGCATTCTGTGACATTTCTCCTATCCTTATGCTTTCTCATGTGGATTATCTCTTATTGGATCAAAGTGTATGCATGTTTTCAATGATATCTTAGTTTCTCTAATTCCTCTTTTTTTTTCTGCAACTCATGTGTATGTTTATGAATGATTTGATTCGAATGCTTTTGTGGGCATATTTCCACCCTTGGAAATCTATCTCATTCCTATACCCAATTGCAGAGATGAATGTTTGTCTGCAGGTTATAGTCTGTGTCTGACTCTTTAGGAGTACTGTTGTCTTGAGAAATTCCCTTTTCCCTGCATAGTATTCCTTTACTGCAGACCTCTCTATAAAATATTTATGCAGGCCTATTCATTGAGTTGTAATCTACTAGACCTAAGTTTGTCACTAGTTTCATCCTTCTATACTGAGATCCAAACACTAGTTTCAGTGCATCACCTAGTAGGATAGATTTGCTTTCAATCATTTCCCTAAACATCTATTCCTTCTATCCCTTTTCCTCAAAAGTTTACTTTCCTGTCTAAAAGAAAATCAAGGTGATTATCCAAGAGGAACCAGCCTAGAATCTGAAGGTCTCATCTTGGTTAGAAAAAGGTCCCACAACCTTGAGATGATTCCCATGTTATACTGGATTATCAAGACCAAGAGAGCTTGAGATTAGAGGTGCAAATTTAGTGTATAACAATTAGCTCATCAATCTTCTTTTGAAAACACTTATTCTCATCATGTCCTAACTTTTGACAATATGCACATTTATCTCTCTTTCTTCTAGATGATTCCTCTCTTGAAGAGGACTTGGATTTAGTACTTTGTGGTGAAGAAGATTTATTACCTTTGTCATGAGGCTTAGGATCCTTATTTTGTTTCTTTCCTTTGCCATTAGAAGCCTTTGAAGTAGACTCACTTGCAATCATTGCTTGATGTGTGGAAGGCTTCAACTGACCCATGTGTGCCAACTTTGCTTGTTCCCTTGTGAGCTGCGCTACAAATTCATCAAGAGAGGGCAATTTGTATGCACTACCAAGAGCATCCATAGTAGCATAGAATGTAGAAACAAAGATAGAATATTAAGGACCAAGCTTGGAAAGAATAGAAAAGATCAATTGTTCATCCCCTTTAACAATGCCACATGAAGAAAGCTCCAATCTAATAGTATTGAACTTAGAGAAAAAATCTTGAATATTGTCAAAATCCCAAGGATTAAGACCTATGAGATCATTCTCTAATCTAAATTTTCTCATTCTATTAGGTTTACCAAAGAGTCCTTCCAATGTGATCCAAGCATCATGAGGATGTGTGCAAGATGCAATATGAAAGTGCAAGTCACGAGAGATGGATGATCTAAGAGAGCCAAGTGCTTTATCCCTTCTATCAAACCATTTTCTCCTTTCTACAACACCTGTTTGAGGTTTTTGATCCTACCCAAGAGTCATTCTAAGCAATCTAAGAGTTAACAAATGATCACTTAAAGATACTTTCCATTCATGGTAGTTATATAGATTGAGGATTTTAACCTTTGAATTACCCATATTTCAACCAAATAATGACTAATAACTACTAATAAATCCTTCAAATGACTGATACAAATCAAAAAATTTAAATCCAAGGATTAACCAAGTGTAATTATAGCCCCAAAATAGCCTATTTCTAAAAGTGATATGTCTACCCAAAATCACTCAAATCTAATTATAGATCTAGAAAGTAGATGAAAAATCATGCACTTTTAAAAAAAAATTCACCTCAAAATGTTACCGTATCTGCCCAAACGAAGCCTTGGAAGTTGCAAAAATCAGGAATAGACAAGAATAGTAACCAAAAACTACAATTTTTGACAAATCTGGCTACCAAAATGCAAAATCAACACCACCACTAGAAAATTCAGGAAATTCTACCCAATTTCAAAAAAAATTACACTCGATTTGGAGCCCGAATGACCAAGATATGGCCTCTCAAAGTTGGACTATCAAATCAAAAATGTAAATGGTGAAGGCAGAAAAATTTCCAAACTAGATGACGTAAAAAAAAAAAGCTTAAATTTGATGGTCTGGAGGCCATCGCAAAAAGCCAATTTGGCCTATTTTGACAGCTAAACGGCCGTTAATTTTACCCTAGTAGAATGGTGATGTTAGCAAAAAATCGCTCCCACTGCTGACGTGTCTACTGACTTGGCTGACCATACTTGTCTATACAGGGACATGGAAGTGACATGTCTTGGGGGTGACATGGTAGGTAACACAGATGGCTACTATTTTTCCATGTGTCCTGATCTTATTGAGCTCGGGGTGTTGAGTTGGAGCCCGCGTGGCAGAGATAGGCCTACCTAGCTGTGCCGCTGGGCAGACTCTGTGTGGGAGACTTTGATGGTAGATCTTGCCACCTAGTGGTGGATCTCACTGCTTGGATGGTGCTGGAGTTGTGAAGTAGCATCGTATTTTGTGCTGTGTCAGAGGTGGATCTGCAATTGCGTGACCAGAGGAGGCGGCTGGGAAGTGGCGGTCGGTGGGGATATCTGCAGAGGAGATCTGGTGGTAGTCTGACCATGGCCCAGTTTGGGCTATGGAGAACTATGTGGGGGTAGTGATCAGTAGAGAAGCTGAGCAGTGGGTTGAGGGGCCACATTGGATGCCGGTGCCAGGTGGTGGCTAAGGGTGGCGGTGGTGGGAATGGCCGCTAGGGGAGCACACAGCAAGAGAGCCACCATGGGTTTAATCTGACATTTGGTGGGATAAAAGGTATTTAGACCTTTATAAGTAAAGATGCCCGCTCTTCAAACAAACAAGAACGCCTGGCTTGGTGAGTGGTCGCTTGACTTTTGCGGTCAGTATGACCCTGATATCATGTGTCGTGATGTGTATTGGAATGTTTGTGATTGACAGAGATACAAGGGCTTGTGGGCACGTACCAAGCCCATAACTTTTTATAGATAAAAAATAATAATTCTATGAAAAAATACAGAATAAATTTTTTATTTTTTATTTTTTTGAAAAATTGTACCAAGAGGACAGATCGGGTTGTACGGTTCGATTTGCAAAAAAAATTTGCCTGGGATTTGACTTTCATCAAATATGGGTGAGTTTATAGTTGATTTTTACTGAAATAGCCTCCCGAACGTAATGGTGAGGTCAGATCTACTCCAAGATGCCTCTATTGCATGCTAGTTCTCATATCTAAGATTTGGACCTTCAAAGCTTGCATCAAACTCTCTTCAAATCAGCTGATCAATAATGCTCCAATGGCTCTAATACTTGTAAGAATTTGCAAATAGCAAATATTGAACCAAGATCAAGAGGTTGAAGAAAAGCACAAGAGAGAAAATATGAATGGAAGGATGGATTGAATAGATCCAATGAATTAATGATATTCACCAATTGATGTACTCCATAAAATGATTACATAATTGGCCTCCTTATATCAGAAAGGTAATATGAGAGAATGATAAGGTGCTGATAAGCTATCACCTAATCACATGTCCACCAAATGTGGATCATCCTCCAATATGAAATAAAGTATGTGCATTGGATTAGGATGGTAATGTGATAGGAGCACAAAAGGTGGATCTCACACACAATGAGGTATGTGATGACAACTATCACACCTAAAGTGGAATTTCTCCTACACCATGTGCTTAATAGATGTGCACACTCCTAGGTGTCTCAATCACAAACTACTATGAAATGCATTAACCTAAGTAAGATTAAGTAAAGTGTAATTAGGAATAATTAATTACACCAATAGGTTTAAATAATACAGTAATGATCTGATTCAAATAAAAACTTGATCTGCATATTTTTTGATCTATGCTAAGCTCAAAATACCTATCATCAATATTCAATTCAATCCTTCATTTCCTCCAACTCTATTTTTCTCAATATATTTTTCCTCTGATGCTTGATGTTATCTACACTTTTCTCAGTTCCCTCTTCAACCAGTTTGATCAGTGTTGCATGAAAACAATCTTTTCACACGAATGCTCCTGTAATATCGTCAGTATTCCAAAATTGATAATGAATCTCATGTCTCGTTATATAGACATCATAAACCATTTTATTTTCTTTCATCCATTTTTCTTCTTAATCTTCACTGTTCATTTTTTTTCTTTAACCTTCCTCAGTAGTTGTGTCATCAACACATTTAATTCTTCTTCATCTGATCAATATTGAATTTCATTACTTGTTAGATCATCATAACAAACATTATCTTCTTCCTAGAAATCATAATTAATTTTCCAACTCATCATTTTAGTTAGTTGATCCAAAAATCTATTGAATTCTTTCACTCAGTCAATACCGTAATGCATTGGTGAACACTAGCTCAGTTAATATTGTAAACGGTATACACTATACTTGCTTGGTGTATACTAAATCCTTCATTTATCGAGCACATAAACTTGTTTAGTTTTTATATTCAATACATAATAGAATCATGTAATACAATCAAGTCATCAACATGATTCCATAGACTCATCAATAAGTTACCCACTTTATACCATAACCATATCTTACTTATTGCTCAGGATTAAATTGGGAAAATACTGAAAATCTAATTTTTTCAAAATTTCCTATGTTTTAGTAAAATGCATTTTTATGGACATTGTCACTTCTAAAATGTGAATCTAGATCTTTTGAATATCTCTCCAATGCATCGAACGGTTTGCAATTTGGAGGTAGGACTAGAAAGTTATACCTTCTCCAAGTGGACCTAGATTTTATATATAGTTTTTTGATAATTTTTTATAATTTGAATAGTTTATTTGTAATAAATAATATGATGGCTCTTCATTTCATTTCCAAGAGATTCTAATGACCCCTGGAATCCATCAGATTTGTATAAACTCCAATATTCGAATAGAATGGATCAATTTTTGGTTTGCAATCTTGTTGTTAATACTTCTTAATTTTTGTGTTGAATTCTACAATACTATAGGTATCACACTATGTATAGTAATCTGGTTTCATAAATCAGATCACTTATCCGTCTCATCTTCATGTAGATATTATTCCTTTACCATTTTCCTTCTTTATATATTTGTAACCATCATGACAAGTACAGTCAAAACTAGTTGACATCAATGACAATACATTGACTAATTTAATTGTCTTACATATAGTTTAGTATCTCCATGATCATCAATCACTCTCTTTCAATTATACATTCTATTGTCAAACTTTTCTTCATAATATTCAATTATTAGTTGGTTATCAATCTCTCCCTTTGACATTGATGGCAACACAATATGAAATATGTGATAGAATACCAAACATCTATTCTACAACTCTATAAGAAAATGTTGTAACTCAGTAAGCTCTATGTAGCTTGTACATTTATAGGTTTAATCACTACAAAACATTACATTTCCATGCAGCATCTCCCCGCAGATTTGATCTTTGCTCCTTGTGTTTATTTTTCTCTCCCAATTTTCTTCTTTCTAGATAAGTTTTCTTGTTTTCCTTATAATATTTCATTGATTCTTCTCTTCCTTTGAAAACAATTCCAAAAATAATAAACAACTCTCCATTAGCCAAAATATTTTCTCTAGTGTTTGGTTCATATCAAGTACCTTTCATGTACTGATATCTAGTTTTAGTTTTAGTTTATTTTTCTTCTAGTTTTCACAACCTAAGGAAACCTAAAGTGTAAACAATATGCATCAAAATCATTTGATATTCTAATAAGGTATAAGTTGATGCAACCTCTTGATCACCTTAGCGACCGATAGATAGGGGATGGACCCCTAGTCTAGTCCTCAAGTACTCAAATTAATGCTTAGATAATGGTTTATTCCAATTTCACTTACTTTGCTTGTACTTGTTCCCTCAAGGAGGGATACTTTATAAATATATGATTTGTCTTTGCATCCATCACCAATTTCTTAGAAATATTTATAGTACTGGTGTTATCACAATATATTATCACTAGGTGAGTGATCTCTTCATTCATACCTTTCAAAAGTTCTTTTATCCATGCAATGTTTGAACAAATAGCAGCAACAAAAAACATACTCTACTTTAGCAGTGGACTAAGAAATGCATCCTTGTTTCTTTCTTATCCAAGTAAATCATCTTTCTCCCAAAACAAATTCTCCACTAGTAGTGTTGTTTCTATCATTAATGTTTCCAGCCCAATCTGCATTTGTATAAACTTTTAGTTCAAAATTTCACTCTTTCTTTTACCATAAACTATATTTTTCAGTGTTCTTCAAGTATCTCAAAATTCTTTTTATAGTTATTATATGTGATTCTTTAGGATTAGTATAAAATATTACTACAATCCCAACTGCATGTGCAATATCTAGTCTACTATGCACAACATACATCAATTTACCAATCATTGATCTATATAATGTCTGATTTACCTCATTTGATTGATCATCTTTTGTTAATATTCATCCAGTGACCATAGGTATACAAACTAGTTTTAAATCTTCCATTCCAAAGGTCTTCAACACTTCTTTTACATACATTGATTGAGTGACGTCTATCCCTTCACTTTATTGTCAAATTTGCAAACCAAGAAAGAATTTAATCTCTCCAAACATTGACATTTCAAATTCCTTTTTCATTTCATTAGCCAATGATTTTTCATAAATTATCATGACTTCCAAATATGATATCATCAACACAAATTTCAGCAATAAGAATCTTATCATTAGTTTTAGCTTTCAAGTATAAATTGTTGTTGTCACTTATTTTGATAAATCCAATACTGATAAGATAGGAATGCAATCTTTCATACAATACTTTCGGTGCTTGTTTCAATCCATATAGTGCTTTGTGCAATATACATAACATGTTCTTCTGATTAGGATCAACAAAACATTCAATTTGTTCAATGTATACCTCTTCCTCATGTATTCCATTAAAATAAGCATATTTAACATCCATTTGATAGACTTTGAATCCTTTGTACACAGCATATGAAATAAATATTCTAACTCCTTCAAGTCTGGAAAATGATGCAAAAGTCTCAAAATAATCAATTCCTTCTTCTTGTGTAGATCCTTTGCATACAACAATTGCTTTGTTTCTAGTGACTTTTCCATTTTCATCAACTTGTTTCTGAATATCCATTTAGTTCCAAATATATTCTTATCACTCGATCTTAGTACCAATGTCCATATTTCATTGTTTAATATCTTCTCTATTTCTTGATTCATGGCTTTAATCCATTCATCATTCTCAAGTGCATCTCTAATAGTTTTAGGTTTAAATTCAAAAACTAAGTAAGTTTTGTTTCTCAACTTACTTCATGTCATCGTGTCAGCTTTCTTCTCTCCAATAATTTGATTTTGTGGATGGTGTCTCCTCACATATTTAGTAAGTATAGGTTCAATTCTTTGTTCTTCATTGTGTTCTTCACTCGGTGTAGGATCATGATCTTCATCAGTTATTATTTTGTGATTCTCGGTCCATATAGGCTGATGCTTGGTGTCATTACCCTGTTTCTTGGTAATGCCAGGTTGTTACTTGGGTTGAGTGTCAAGTTTATCAATGAACTTAAATCTACCATAACCTTTTAGTTCTTTTTTACTTTCTTCATCATTTTTATCATCAAATTCATCAACTCTCACATTATCACTTTAAACCATTTTGTTTGTAACCTTATTCAAATATTTGGAAGCTTTTCTTTTAGTAGAATATCCTTAGAATATTCTTTCATCACCTTTTGAATTAAATTTATCACTTCTATCATCTTTTAAAATGTAACATCTACTTCTAAATATTCTAAAATAACTTACATTCGGTGTAGGCATACCATAACTCATAGGGTATCTTTTTTGAATCTTTCTTTAGTTGTACTCAGTTCAATGTGTATACAGAAGTAATAATAGCTTCTCTCTAGTATACTTTTACAACATACTTTTCAATTATTAGTGTTCTAGCATAATCAACAATAGATCTATTCCTCCTTTCAACAATCTCATTTTTTTGTGATGTCCTCGATACAGAAACCTATCTCTTAATTCCATGCTCATTGAAAAAGTTAGTGAATTTATCAAAAATAAACTCACCACCTCTATTTGATCTCAAACATTTTAACTCCTTTCCACTTTCTTTTTCCACTTTAGCTTTGAACCATTTAAACATCTTAAAAGATTCAGATGTTTCTTTCAAGAATATGATAGTCATAATCCTAGAGTGGTCAACAACAAAAAAGATAAAATATCTATCTTCATAATAACTTTGAGATCTCATAGGACCACATAAGTTGGTTTTAACCAACTCCAAAATAGTATTAGGGGTATATGTGGGATCTTGGTATGCCAAAAAGTGGCAATGTTAAAAAGAAGTCCTGATTGATAGACTCTTGAAAAACAACTATAACTTTCAAACAATATAATATTTTTGAAATCTTAAATATACATCACATTCTACGCTTCACCTAATACAATAGTAATAAACAATTCTTTCAATTTGATTAAGTTTAGAGTAAGTTAAGGTGGTCAGACAAGAGACTTTTTAAATTCATGAAAATTTGTAGTAGAAAAATCATAATTAATTATTTACTTGGAAAAAAAATACAAAAAAATATACATCACATCTGAACATGTGTCTACTACTTTTATCTAGAATCTTATAAAAAATAATATAATATAATTTTATTTAATGTGGTTAGACATACACCTACTTGTTATCTTTTTGGTCCTGATCAATAGGTCTTATTGAAAAATAGCTATAAATTTCAAATTGTATAAAATTTTTGAAATCCAAAATATGTGTCACATTCTATGCTTTTCCTACTATACTAAAAATAAAAATAAATTATTTTTTTTAATGAATAGTGCCTTTTCTATTAATAAAATATTAAAATTACATATTCAAAAAAAAGGGGCCTAGGGACATAAAAATCACCCTGCAGAGTTCACACGACAGAGCCAGAAACAATTTAATAACTATTCATCCAAAAAAAAAGAAAGCATAAAGTCTTTAAGCAGTAAGGGCGGTGGCAGAAGGAGGAGGATCCTTACCATCAGAACCCCAGACATCATTGGGATTAACAGGAGGGTCGGGAAGTGACCAACCATCATCTTTAGCTTAATTTTTCTCTTTTTCATTCACCTTAGCCATAGAAATGGCTAGAGCCAGGTGGGGAAACTTGGAGGAGGTGGCAGGATGCTAATCATAGCCACGGTGGGTACTAGGAGCATCAGGAGGGGTAAACTAAGCCAGAGTTGGAGACCACCTAGAAGCACAGAGAGGTGGAGAAGATGACTAGCACTTCCAACCATCATCACCACCTCTAGGAGAGTTGTGGTGGGGAGCCTGAGACCATGGGGTATGGGATTTTTGATCCGAAGAGCTTCTCCCATGGCAGCAGCCTCTGGGAGGAGTACCTTCAACAGAAATGGCATCACGAGGAACCTAGGCAACCATGTAGGGAGCATTTCCCCAATGATTGAGAAGCTTTTCAGGTGAGCCACCTTGAGAGCCACTTTATTTTCTTGAACCTGAATCTGTGTCATAACATTATTACATATGCAAGCCTTGTTATACAAAACAACATTCATATCAAGAAAGCTGTGAGAAAAAATAACATCTCATTCCTATCTTTCCACAAAGTGAACAAAATCTCCATCCTGAAAGTATGCCAAATCTAGGTAAACTTGGAAGGAAGTCTAAGAGAGTCCCCTAAAACAATCATATGCCTGGAGAAAGGCTTGGGCCTAAAGGGTTTGAAAAAATCATGAATCCACTGCCAATACTATTGAGCTCTCCTACAGAACTAGAAAATGTACAAAAATGTCTCAGGGTGACCACATAAAGGATATCGAGGGTCATGAACACCCAGATGTTTAACCCTAGGACCCATAGGAAGCCCTTGGAAAAGAAAACACCAAGTGAAGAGAGCTAACTTGGGCTCCATAATGGCAGCCCAAACAGTTTGAAAGTGAGAGCTTGAGTGAGAAGTGGATGAATGAAGATGCCATCTCTGATTAAGAGTGTCCACCATTAGAAGTTGGGGAGACAACCACCTGTAGCCTAGCCGTGGCTTGTAATTTCTGAAAGGAGTGGTAGGATACCATTTCCAATCCTTCCACTAGAGCCGAATAGTCTGGACACCAAGCTTATGAAGAAAATTAGCAAGAATTGTGGAAACCAAAAAATCAAAAGTTTGACAATCTATGCAAGACATATAGTATTTCACCTGCATGTCATCCTAGGAGTGGAGACCCATAGTGGCCCTAGAGAAGAGGTCCTTGGGAGTCTAAATTCCATGTTTGAACAAACACAGAGCATTGGCCCCTTGAATCTTAGCTAGGGGGATGCCTTGAATAGAAAACAATGGAGACCACCAGAGATTCTATTGATTGAAGGAAAGCTCATTGTGAAACTCATCACCATTCCAATAAAGCCAAGGATTTATATCTTCCCAGGCTTTCCAAATGCTATTGATGATGAAAGTTCCCTGAATCTGAATAGGTTCTTTCATAGTGAGAAAGGTCTGTAGACCAATGCCCTTTCAATTCAGCTTGTGAATAGGGAATCCTGAAGAGATGCAATGGCTAACAAGAATTTTTTAGGCCTCATCACTATTAAGAGCATGAATGATCCACTTGCAATAGAGAGCAGGTCCTTGCTTATGCTTTGAGAGAAGGTAGAGGCCTCCAAAATCTCTAGGAAGGCAACAGTACTCCCATACAACCCTATGGAACCCATGGCTGTCAGCTCCAGAGGCCCAGAGAAAGTCCCTAAGCAGGCACTCCAGCTTGAGATACAAATCTTTAGAAGGAGCCCAATAAGATGACTAGTAAACTTGAGTAGCAGTCAACACTTTGGAGTAGATCTGAAATTTCCCAGCAAGAGAGAGAGGCTTGCAAATCTAGTATTGCAACTTTTTCTCAATTTTGGCATCCATAAGTCCACAAAGGATCCATGAAAGGAAAAGGGATCCCAAGGAAGTGGAAAACTTCCCCATGTTGGACCCACTTCTAGTCAAACTTAGCAATCCAAAGAGGGTCGGAAGGAAAGACTATTTGAAACAAAGCATCTTATGCCATTGAATAGCACATCCAGAGGCTTGATAAAAGGTGTCCATGCACTGAAAGGCATTAGAGATATTCTCCTCATCCTCAATAAGAGTGAGAAAGGAGTCATCAAAAAAGTGACCATTAACAAGATGGGAAGAGGACTTAGGAAGGGAGATGCCCTGGACCAACCCAGAGGAAATAGAATTGGCAAGAAAATACCCAAAGCCTTCAGCAACAAGAACGTATAAAGTAGGAACAAACAGACAACCTTTTCAAATGGATCTAAAAATCCCAAAGGTATCAGATTGGGACCCATTGATAGTAATGCATGTTGAGGCATCACGAAAAGGAATTTCCATAGACTATAAGAAGCGAGGACCAAACCCAAGAGCTTGGAGCATGGCAAGAATAAAAGGCCATTTAATGTGGTCATATGCTTTAGCAAAATTAATTTTTAGGAATAAAGTGGCCTTCTTAAACTAATGAGCCCATTCTATCCCTTCCCAAACAACCATAATGTTGTCAAGGATATACCTGGATTTTATAAAACCAGTTTTCTCAGGGTAAACAATAAGAGGAAGGAGATGTTTGACTTTGAGAGCTAAAGCCTTAGCAATAATCTTGTAGGAGACATTTAACAAGGTGATGGGCCTCCAATTGCAGATATCTTCAGGATCGCTAGACTTAGGTATGAATTTGATGTTCCCTTTATTAATTAAACCACCCAAACTTTTATTATGAAAGGCCTCTAGGTAAAATTTATGCAGGTTAGGACCTATAGCATCCCATAAGTGCTTGTACAATTCACAGGGGAAGCCATCACATCCAGGAGATTTATCATCAGCCATAGAAAAACCTACTCCTTTGAGATCGTAGAGGGTAAGTAGTTTCTCACAAAAGGCCCACGTTCAGCCACTACGTGGTTTGGAGTAACAACAATACAAGCTTCAAGAGCCTCCTCCCGTGTGACAGAGTTGCCCTGTAAAGAAAACACTTTCTCATAGGGTTAAACAAAATATTGAAGAATGGTAGGGAGATTAGTAAGAGTTTCAGATCCTTGTTTGATCTTTTGAATACAAACATTGGTATGTTGGGCTTTGAGGGTGTGAAAAAGGTCCTTAGAGGCTTTTTTGCCCACCTCCAACCAATGAAGGTGAGCTTTTATTTGAGCTCCATGAGCAACATAGGCATCTACAATTTTATTTTCATGTGTAAGCTTGGATAGCTTCAGCTGAAGCTTAGAATCAAGGGGATTTAATGCAAGTGTAATGACAGCATTGCACAGAGCCTTAATGTCAACTTCATAAGCATGCTTCTTGTAGCAGGCTAATTGACAACCGTAAATGTGAAGAAATATTGCAGTACGAGTGATGGTGTCATTCCATCATTGAATCCAACCAAGATGACTGTGGGGTGGAGGCTCTAAATTCTAGACTTGAAGAATGTGAGCAATAGTGGAAGCAGCCCACCTAGCAAAAGAATGCCAAGTGATGGAAAAATGAATGGGGAAATGATCTAACAATGTCACATCTGTTAGAGGAATGACAGGTAGGCCTCAATCTTTAGAAAAAGAGAAAAAATATTGAACCATTACCATAGCATGATCTAATCTCTTAAATATGTGATTAGAACTAGATTTGAAATTAGACGACGTATGCCAAACTCCACCCTACTGGCGGTAGTTAGCATTGGGATCAGAAAGCCCCAATTTATTGTGCATATGATACCAAGCTTCTCTCTCCCTAGCTATCCATCAAAAAGGTAAAATCCATTCCTTGTCAGAGGTGAACTCAACCATATTAAAGTTCCCACACATAACCCAAGTAGTAGGAGGAAAATTGCCCTCAAGCCAACACCAAATTTGAGATCTCTCCACAACATCATTGGGAGCATAAACATTAATGATTCCAAAAGAATGGTTGTGAAAAGATAGCAAAATCCAAGTGATATGCTGCATTGGATTAGACCCATGAGCAGTAATAGAAGAATGAAGGTGAGGTGAAACAATAGTAGTGACACTACCTTTACCACCTTCATGCTGAGAGGAAAAAAATGTCATCTGACCAAATGATGCGACATGAAGAATTAAGTAAGAAACCTACAATTTTCACTTCCTGCAAACATAAAACATCCAAACTGGGAAGTCTGGAATGAATATCATGAATATGGTACTTTCTAGAGAGGTCAGTTAGATGTCACACATTCTAGGACAAAAAATTCATAAAAACTCTTGCATTGTTTCCTCATCCCCAGGAGAGGAGAAACTATTCTACAAGAAACCTAGTACAGTGCTAAAGCTGGGAAGTGAATCTCCAAAAGAGATAAACTATCATTTTTCTGGGTCATCCTTGCATCCATTAGGATTGCGAGACCAATGCAAAGAAAAGTTGGAAACCAAAGAAACAACTGGCTCGAGCACCACCTCTGAAGTGGAAGCCCTCGCAGCTGAATTTATCCCCTGAATAACAGGGTGTGAAATAGGTGACACAACCAAAGATGAAATGGCAGAAGGAGGAAGATTTCCAATCGAAGGCTCTAGAGGAAACATAGGTGTAGAAGTAGCGTGCGCTAATTTAGAGCCTGAGGCATTCCATCCTTTTCATGAAACTATTGTCCATTCTTCCTTCTTCCCAGCTTCTAAATTTTTGATTGGCACTTCCTTTGGCATTGGCTTCACCCGAAGGGTAGCCAGTGGGCAATCCTTAATCTTGTGCTCTTTCGATTGGCACCTATAATAGGTGTTTGGAAGATTCAGGTAAAGCACTTTTTGAGAGACGATGAGCCAACCAATCTAGATTTCAATATTGTCCTTGGGGTCCCTAGAAAGGTTGACCTCAACATAGACACGCTTCTGGGGCCAAGCATTGAAATTTTTTTCATCCTCCATTACAATGACCTTACCAAGGGTTTTAGCAATAGACTCTATAAATGACTAGCATGGAAAAGGGAGACCAGGAAACTCAACCCAAATAGGGACACTAATTTTCTTTTCATTCAAGATGGTGAAGTCTTGAGACCATCTCTAGAAAACAAGCAGTTATGACCTAACCGTCCAAGGCCCGTGGCTAAAAATAGCTTCCGCCTGGGAAGGGTTAGCAAAACAAAAAAGGAAAAATCCTTTGGTAAGATTTTGCACACCATCAAGATGGACCACATGAGGGATCCAGCTCTTGTTAACCCAATATTTGAGGATAATTTCAAGAGGAGTATGACCCACAAAATATCTAATTAGAGTATGCTTTTCTAACTATTCACATGCAGAATAAAATTCTTGCAGATTAAGAACAATATTAGGGTTACCTTGTGAAAGACCTTCAGGGTGAACTGGTGAGGACATTTGTTCAGAGGAGGCACCATGGCTTTATGAAGCTTCAACTCATGCACCAACATCAACTGCTAGGCCGAAGTTAGCCAAAGCCATACTAAAGGCTAACCCTAATGTAAAAATCCCGTATTAAATATGGTATGACAGATGGAAATCTCAAAGAAAATAAATAGATAGGATGTCATACACATGAAACCCTAGATTTTAGAATAAGTTTAGACTAAGTTAACGTGGTCAGACATGAGAGTTTTTTTTTATTCTGGAAAAGTTTTAGAAAAAAAATAATAATTAATTTTTTACTTTGAAAAAAATTACAAAAAAATGTGTGTCACATCCGGACATAAGTCTACTACTTCTATATAGAATCTTGTAAAAAAAAATATAACTTGATTATGTTTAAGGTGGTCAGACATACACCTACTTCTTATCATTTCCTGAAATTTTCATACTACTACATTGAAATTTGAAATTATCAACATATAGAATAATTGTTTTTCAAAAAAGGCCTAGTATCTTAGAAATTAATTTCAATTTTCTATAGGTTCTATTCTTACATATTTTATATATAGTATTTATAACTTGTTCAAATTTTTATGTGAACTTTCCTAAACCTGATTTTTTGAATTTTCATTACCACTTAAGGGCCTATTTTGGCATACCATGATCTTGCACATACCCTTAGATGAATATCTTTTACTCTTAAAACTAGATTTTGACATTGTTTTCACATGTCATGGTAAGGTTTATATAAGCTTGATAAGCCTCTTAGTTTCCTTTTCTTACTGATCTTAACCATATTGTCAAAATTCACATGACATAACCTTTTGTGCCATAACCGCACATCTTCAGTTCTAGCCAATAAACAAGAAGTTTTAGAATTATCAAGATAAAATAGATTACCTTTAGATTGTTCATCAGTACTGACCAACTTTCCAATCTCATCATAGATCTTCACCGTTCTATTCTCAAATGCAACTTGGTGACCTATATTGTTCAGTTGTGCTACACTCAACAAATTATAATTAAGTCCCTTCACCCAATATGCATTCTCACATCTAATCTTATTGTTCAACAAGATAGATCCTTTTCCTTTTACTAGACAAGGTGTATCATTTCCCGTTTAAACAGATCCTCCATTATAATATTCAAGGTATTCAAATTTGTCTTCATCACCAGTCATATGATGTGTACAGCCACTATCAATATTCCAAGTTACATTCTTGCTAACTTTAGAAATAAGTGTTGTTTCAACATACCTTTATTCTTCTTCTAAATAATCATTCAAAGCTACAAATACCACCTCAATGTCTTCATGAGTGTCGGTGTCAATTTCATCATCATCATCTTCAACAAGGTAACATGCCTTTTTTCCTTTGTCTTTATAGTCTTGGTTACTTCTTCTGTCATATTGACGGTTGCCTCTATATTCTCAGTTATCTCTTTTTTCACACTTAATTTTACCAAATCTTTCATTCTGATTATCATCTTCTTTCTTCTTTGGACATCTAGCTACAATGTGGCCAATTTATTTACAATTAAGGCATACTAAAGGTAGTTTTCCTTTATATCTTCCTTTACCTTTCTCTAGTCTTGTAGCCATTAATGCTTCAAGCTCATCAAGTTCATCCTCATCACTATCACTATCACTCTCATTTCTTATCAAGTGTTTACTTCTTGATTTTCCAATTTTCAAGGATGACATAAATGTAGACTCAATAGTAGGAATATTACTATTATCAAAATTACTGAACTCAAAAGCAATCAGTCTACCGATGATCTCATTTCATGAATTATATAGAATCTAATAGAATAAATAGGTAGAAAGGTTCTGGGAATTTTACTAACAACAATGTCTTCTTCAATAATACCTTCTGCTTCTCAGATAACATTAAAAATATCCTTAATTCAATTGACGTACTCTGAAATGTTTTCCACTTCTTTCATTTTCATGTCATCAAAATTTCCTCTAAGAGTTTCAACTTTAGCCCTTAGCACATTTGCAGCTCCTCCATGAACTAATGCAAGATTGTCCCACATCTGTTTAGTAGTACTACATGTCTTGACATCTTCAAAATCAGCATTTAGTAAGGAAGCAATAATCTATATTATTGAAACATTGCATTCCTGTCTATCTCTCATCCGATCAACAATCAAGGGTCCAATAGGTTTGATAAAATCATTATCCAAGTAGTATATAGAAGATTCTCCAATTCAAGATAGATGCGATCTCATTTAGCTTTCCATGTTGAGAAATTATCTTTATTCAGCTTTGCAGCTCTCTCTTATACATCTTGTGATCTTTATTTTAAGTCCTTCAAACTTTTCTTTTAGAGAACTCTATGCTCTGATACCAATTCTTAGATAACTAAGAGGGGGGTTGAATTAATTAAGTCTAGTGATCCTACAGTCATGAATCTCCCACATTTATATAATGAAACATTTTAAACAAATAATCAACTTGGTAAGATATCAATTATGTCTTTCTATATGTTTATCGATTTCTAGTGAATTAATTATTGTATTCATTGATCTGTCTAGTTATAGAAATGTGTTAAGTAAAATAGAAATTTAACACATTCATACTCATATAATGCATAGATTTTAACTTGGAAACCCTTTTAGGGGAAAAACCATCTAGGACACGTAACCCAAAATAATTCACTCTTCTAAAGTGAGTTCAGTTAGGAGCCAATCTTGTTAAAGGTTAAAAAACATGTTGTGAGGTGTGACCTAGTTAGAGGATTTATCACTAACAATTCTCTTTTGACCATGCATTCACTATGGTGTTGATAAGAAAATAACTAATATTTAGTGAATGTCATATTGAAATACAAAATATTGTTAAGTCCCACTCGGTTAAGATATTTATCTATAGAAATGGTTAAACTAATATAGTAATGGTTTGGTTCAAATACAACTTTGATTTGCCAATTTTTAGATCTATGCCAAGCTCAAAATACCTCTAATCAATGTTCAATTCAATCCTTCATTTCCTCCAACTCTATTTTTCTCGATATATATATTTTTATTGATGTTCGATGCTATCTGTAGTTTGCTCGGTTCTGTCCTCAACGAATTTGATCAGTATTACATGAAAATAATATTTTCATGAAAATTCTCATACAATATCTTCAGTATCCTAGACTCAATAATGAATCTCATGTCTCCTTATATAGACTTCATAAACCATTTTATTTTCATCCATCAATTTTGCCTCTTAATCTTCACTATTCATTTTTGTTGCTTTAACCTTCCTCGATAGTTGTGTCATTAATAAGTTTCATTCTCCTTGGTCCAGTCAATCTTTAATTTTTTCAACCATTAGATCATCATGAAAAACATTATCTTCTACCTCAAAATCATAAGCAATTATCCTGCTCTTCATTTGAGTCGGTTGTTCCAAAACTCCATTAAATTATTTCATTCGGTTAATACTGTAATGCGTCAGTGAATATTAGCTTGGTTAATACTGTACTCAATATATACTATACCTGCTTGGTGTATACTAAAATCTTCATTTACCAATAATATAAACCTGTTCAATTCTAATCTTCAATACATAATAGAATCATGTAATACAATCAAGTCATAAACATGATTCCATACAATCATAAATAAGTTACCCATTGTATACCATATCCATATTTTAGTTATCCATCTCATCTTCATGTAGATATCTCATTCCTTTACCATTTTCCTTCATTAGATGTTTGTAACCATGATGACAAGTACAATCAAAACTATTTGACATCAATGATAATGTATTGACTAATATAATTATCTTAAATATACTTTAGTAGCTCAGTGATCATCAATCATTATTTTTCAATTATCCATTCCATTATAAAACTTTTCTTCATAATATTCAATCAGTTGTAGGTTATCAGTCACCATCCATTCACACGAAAGAAATAAATGAAAAAAAAACAATGAATTAAGTGTCGAACCATATGCATCATTATTAAAAAGCCACCTCAAATCTATTGGGATTTGATCCCACTCTTTCCACTTCAAGTCAGCATTAGAAACAATGCCTTGATTTGCCAAGTAATCGGCTACTTGGTTACTCTCATGGTACGTGTGAGTTATGAGGGTCTCTTGAAATCCATTTAAGATATCTAGACAATCGTTTATCATATTTTTGATAGTCCGGCTTGGAGGGGTTAATCCCTTAATGGAATTTACAATATTTAGTGAGTCACATTCAGTCCATATTTTGGCTAAACCTTTATCTTTTCCCATTTTCAATCCTAGGTAGACCACTTCCGGCCTTAGAAAAATAGTAAGGGTAATATTTATAAACAACCATCTAACCAATATTTGAGTGGTTTTCATATTTTTTCTTTTATTTATAAAAAACTTGAGATTGAGGATTTTGATAATTAATTTTTAAACATTATTATGTAGCCAAACTTACTTTAAAACTTCTACTAATGAAATTCTTTAAATGATTTCTCTATAAATAAATTTTTGAATAATATTTTTGTAGAATTTTATTTATATTTTTATTAGCTATACAAATATAAAGCATAAAGAAAATCGTGTTAGGGGGAATTAATTTTGGAATATCAAAACACAAACTATATTTTTAAATACCTTTTAAATTGCTTTAATTTGTGTTGATTGGTTGTTTGTAGTTTTTATTTTCTACCATTTTTTATTATTTGGATAATATGTTGTAACCATTGTTTTTTGTCTGGTGAAATTTCACAATATCATTTTCAATTATTCCTTACTATCCTTGTGTCTTTAACAATGTATGTCTAGGTTCAATATATAAAGCCTTCTAGGTCAATTATGTAAAGCATTATAGGTTTGGACAATGGATACGATCATATGTTGACTTCACACTCTTGGAAAATGTATTTAAAATAGTCCTAATAGTGATTGTTGGAGGGCTTAGATATTTTACATTCAGTACAAGTGAGTCAAGTAAAATTGTATAAGAGATAGTTTCCTAACAACAACCTTTGTTCATAGTCACTAACACACTAACATGCCATTATTTTTAAAGTCAACCTTCTCAACCAAGTGATTTCTATAAGATGTGTAGGTAGCCATTAAAAAATGACTAGACCTTCTAACATTTTTGGCATCACAAGGACTATATTGGAATAAGATAATATTAAATAAATATTTAAATATTTTTAATTTTTTTTATATTACATTCTTTAGACTATTATGATCAATATTTGTGATAATTGACAATTTGTTTCATCTTATAAATTTGTATCTCATGATTTGATCATTTGGTTCATGAGATTACATTAACATATAAGATACTTTTTTATTTTAAATATTAGCATTTCAAACATCATATATTTCATGTCACTTAAAATTACCTCAAGGGGTATCAAATTGGGCTTTCACTTCTTTGTTATTTAGTTAATTTACTTATCTAATAAATCAAATTGTGTTCAACTCTCGAATCAAGTTACCTATCTCATTAATCAAAATTAGTCAATCTCCCCATGCTTGGATTCCTCATAAAGTATACATTTTCTATAAAATCAGAGATAATTATATCATTATTTGGTAACAACAAACTTTCAAATTCCTATGTGGTCCATTTGTGCACAAAACTAAGAGACCAAATTTTCATAAAGAAGGACAACAACAAGGGAGATTAGAATTAGAATTGCATTGTTGATTGAATTTATTTTACTATTTGGTTTATGCACTTCATTACTCTTGTTCTCTTGATGTTTATGGATTTTAACAATAAATTAGGTTTTTTGGTTATCTAATATAGTTGTAGAATTATTTCAAATTTGAATATATCCTAACATAATAATAAATTATTGGTCTCTAATCTCTTAGAATAATTTATTCTTGATCTTATGGTTAAGATGATTAATACAATCCTTTAAATCAACTAATGATTTATTTGCACATATGTTAGTGTAGCACTTTGTGTTTGTCTATTTTACCTTTCTTCACTTACCTTAGTCATAGAAGAATAAATGTTAGACATGAAACAATTACAAAATAAAGTTATCAAAAGACTAATTAGGCTTATTATTGTCACATGCATGTATGTAAATGTAGTCTCATTTTCTAACATATTGTACCATTTTTATAAGTGCTTCTTAGTGCATATTTATCATTCTTGTGGACCATTTGGATGGTTACTATCCTAAGAAGCAAATTTTATATTCCTATTTATGTGTTACCTTTATCATCTTGTATCTTTGATGAAGGGTGCTCCCCTTAATACCACAAACACATAACAGAAATAGAGAAACAACAACAATATGCAAGAACAGAAAATTGGCTTCTTATTATCTCCACAAATGTGGAATTACAAACTTTCAGAATTACAATATGCAAAGCCACATGGGCATTCCCTTACAATATTCCGTAGGACAAAGCCTCGAACTATTGCCTAGATCTACTACCCAAAACTATTCTGAACTACCTAAGACAATAATACAGCCTTCCTTATATAGGCAATTTTCCACCGCCTGGGAAGATTCCAGAATTTTTAGCCAATAAGGCCGACCAAACTTAGAATTATTTTATTTTACATTTTATTACATCATAGTCGGCTCAAGATAACCTTTGAAACCCGAACAGAAATTTTGAAGAAACTTATTTTTCGCCATTTCAGGTGGCCCAACTTCCGAAGACCATAAGTCATCACCCGTTGACCCGCTCGGCTATTATAACCCCATTTCGAAAATGCCACGAAGCGTTCTACAAGCTTAACCGGAACAAGCGCTTGTCACCCAAATTTTTGACCTCATCCGAGGCCTCTAAAGCCTTCAAAACTGAGTTCAAAGTTTCTGTACCCTGCTGCCAATACCGAAAATCTTCAATATCTTCCAATATACACTTGATCTAGCAATGAAACTTTACTGGCAGACTTGTATGACCAAAATCAACCTCCAAGAAAGAAATCAGATCATTCTGGGCACATACAAAAATTACCAAAAATAGTAACTTTCCATAAATAGGAGCTCTACACAAAATAGCCCTTATTGAATACAAAAATAGAAATATTTTTGGGTGATGCAAGATTGCTCTTACACCCAGGATGCTCCTGCATCAGACACCCGGGGTAATTTGAGAAGTGACCCTGTCACGACTCAGGTGTGCAGAGGAAAACCAAGACGGCTAACCTCCTCCTTTGTCAGCCATGATGAATCTTCAATAGGTAATCCTTTCCACTTGACCAGATATTCTTCATATGCCCTGTTCCTTGTGCTTCTACCAACACGACTATCCAGTATATCTTCGATCTCCTTAGTGTCTGAACTAGTTGCTGGAATACTCCACTGTGCTGCTGTGATCTCATCTTCAACACCTCCTTCATGATACTCTGTCAGATCTGAAATGTTAAACACTGGTGAAATATTTAGCTCAGTAGGCAATTCTACCTCATATGTGTTTCCTGAATTATGTTTCTTCAGTATCCTACATGGTCCAAACTTCTTCATTTTCAGCTTGTTATATGTACCAACTAGAAACGGCTCCTTCCGCAAATGAACCATGACTTCATCTCCAACTTGATATTCCTTATACCTCCTTTTCTCATTTGTCTTAGCCTTATACTGTGCGTTCATCTTGGTAATATGCTTCCTCACCTCCTCATGGATGTTCTTCAAGTGTTCTGCAAAATCCTCAGCTTCAGCACTACTTATTTCTCCTTTATCTATCTTCCTCAATTCAGATGCATTTCTTGGACTACTTCCATATACAATCTGGAATGGTGATTTACCAGTGCTCCTGTTGAAAGAATTATTGTATGCAAATTCCGCCTGTGGTAAAATCAAATCCCATCCTGTTGGCCTATCTCCAACCAAACATCTCAGCAAATTTCCCAAACTCCTATTCACCACCTCTGTCTGTCCATCAGTCTGTGGATGATGTGATGAACTAAACTTCAAATCTGTCTTCAACTTCTTCCACAATGTACGCCAAAAATATCCAACAAACTTAGTGTCCCGATCTGAAACTATGGTCTTTGGCAAACCATGAAGTCTCACTACTTCTCTGAAAAACAATTCTGCTATATGAACAACATCATTAGTCTTCTTGCAGGGAATGAAATGTGCCATCTTTGAAAATCTGTCAACCACTACAAAAATTGAATCATGTCCCCGCTGAGTCCTCGGTAAACCAAGAACAAAGTCCATGCTGATATCCTCCCAAGGCTTCTCTGGTACGGGTAATGGCTGATACAACCCTGTATTCTACTTCACTCCTTTCGCCATCTGACATACTCTACAACTCTGTACAAACTTCTTCACATCTTGCTGCAACTGTGGCCAATAATAATTCTCACTAACCAAACCAAGGGTTTTATCACGACCAAAATGTCCAGCCAATCCTCCACTATGCTTCTCCTTGATGAGATTCTCCCTCATAGAACTTCATGGAATGCACAACTGACTCCCTCTGAATAACATATCATCCTGGATGATGAAATCCAACCATTTCGTCCTGTCTAGAGTAACAGGTTCCATACAAGCTTTCCAAGCTTCACCAAAATCAGGATCCTTTGGATATAAATTCTTGAGTTCCTTGAACCCAACCACTTCAATCTGCATTTCTGTCAGCAATAGTTGCCTTCTGCTAAGAGCATCTGCAACCCTATTAGACTTTCCACTCCTGTGTTTCAAAACAAATGTATAACTCTGCAAAAACTCAACCCATTTTAAATGCCTCTGATTCAACTTTCCTTGACTATTCAAATATTGCAAAGCTTGATGATCAGTATACAAAACAAACTCCTTAGGAAGCAAATAGTGCCTCCACTTTTTCAATGCCTGAACTATAGCATAAAATTTCTGATCATAAACAGAATATTTTCTCTTGGCATCATTTAATTTCTCACTGAAATAAGCAACAGGTTTACCTTCTTGGCTCATAACAGCTCCTATTGCAGTACCACTAGCATCACAATCTACTTGAAACTCCTTATCAAAATCTGGAAGTGCTAAAATAGGTTGTTCTGTAACTTTTTGTTTCAACAATTGAAAACTCTTTTCTGCCCCATTAGTCCACTTAAACTCTTTTCTATCCCCTCTCATTGTTTCCGTCAAGGGTCCACAAATACTGCTAAAAATTTTGATAAACTTTCTGTAAAAGCTAGCTAGACCATGAAAAGATCTTACCTCAGTAGCACTCTTTGGAGTAGGCCATTCAATGATAGCATGTACCTTCTCTGGGTCCATTTTTAGACCTTCTGCTGAAACTACAAATCCCAAATACACTAACTCTTTCTTCACAAAACTGCACTTCTTCAAATTAATCAACAATTTCTCTTCTCTCAACTTCTCAAATACCATACGAATATGCATCATATACTCATCCAATGTCTTACTAAAGATCAAAATATCATCTAGGTAAACAATGACAAACTTACCCAGAAATTCTTTCAGAACCTCATTCATGAGCCGCATGAAAGTCCTCGGTGCATTGGTTAGCCCAAAAGGCATGACTAACCACTCATACAGTCCTTCCTTTATCTTGAAGGCAGTCTTCCATTCATCTCCTTCTCTGATCCGAATCTGATGATATCCACTTTTCAGATCTATCTTTGAAAAATACACAGCTCCACTCAAACAGTCCATAATATCATCCATTCGTGGTAATGGAAACCTGTACTTGATTGTAATCTTGTTTATTACCCTAGAATCTATACACATCCTCCATTCTCCATTCTTCTTTGGTGCTAATACCGCTGGTACAGCACAGGGACTCAGACTCTCTCGAATCAACCCCTTCTATAACAGTTCATGTACTTGTCTGTTCAACTCCTCACTTTCTGCAGGTGTCATTCTGTGTGCTGCCTTATTCGGCAAACTCGCTCCTGGGATCAAGTCCATCTGATGACTGATCTTCCTGACTGGTGGTAATCCATCAGGCACATTATCAGATACAATATCCTGAAACTCATTCAACAAATCTGCAACTTCTACAGGAACATCTTCTACTTCCTCTTTACCAACTTTTGGAATTAAAGCAAAACATACATGCTCATGTCTCATACCATCTAGGAAATTTCTTCCATCAACAAATGTTATTCTTGCATTACCACATACCTTTTCTTCGGTCTCCTTCAATGGTTTTAGCTTATGTCGCACTCCATCCTTTGTCAGGGAATAGGTATTCGCACGACCATCATGTACAGCACATCTGTCAAACTGTCATGGTCTACCCAACAACATATGACATGCATCCATAGATATGATATCACACAATACCTCATCTTGGTATCCGCCAATCTTGAACTTTACCAGGCACTATTCACTGACCATGACCTTGTGGTCATCCTGTACCCAGGCAATCCGATATGGATGTGGGTGTTTCTGTCTCTTGAGCTTCAACTTTGTCACCATCTCTTCTGACACCAAATTATTAGTGCTTCCACTATCAATAATCATATCACAACATTTACCTTCGCACTTGCACCTGGTGCGAAATAGGCTCCTTCTTTGCTCAGGTTCATTCTCACCACTCAACAGGACTCTTCTGTTAATCAACGTTTCTCCTCTTTCAGCATCTTCAGAATTTGATGATCTGGCATCTTCATCTACATGTGCAACTCTGGCCTGGCCTTCATTTCTCCTGTCTGTTCTGCCTTGGCGCTGAGGACATTCAAATGCCCTATGACCTTCTTCTCCACAGTGAAAACATGTTCCACGGAAGCCACCTCTTCCAGATCCTTGTCCTCTTCCTCTTCCTCTCTGATCTCTATTATTCTGATCCTGGAAGCGATTGGAATTATTTCCACGCTGATTCTGACTGCTACTGGCCTCATCCTTCTTTTTTGGATCTTCATTTCGGCCACCATATGACCGTCCACCAGATCGTCCACCGTGACCTCTTCCGTTTTGTCTGCTGTCAAACTTCTTGTTCAGCTTATCCTCTATTTTTAGGGCAAACTGGTATGCCTCTTCAATACTATTCATTCGAACCAGATTCAGCTCCTCCTGAATGCTTGGCCTTAACCCATTAAGGTATCAGGCAACTTTCTCCTTATCAGCTTCTGCATGGCCTATTCTGATGAGAAGTCGATAGAACTCCTCTGTATACTCCTGAACAGATCTTCCTGCTTGCTTCAAACTTTGCATTTTCTTCAGTAGGTCAAGCTCATAATCAACAGGAATGAACTGCCGCTTCAATTTATCCACCATCTGATCCCATCTCATGATTTTCTCCTTTCCCCTTCTATTTCGCTCCAATTGAATTTCCTTCCACCGGATCTTCGCATGACCTTTCAATCTAGCTTTCGCAAATTTGACCCTATCAGGATCCTCAACATCTTCGTACTCAAAATATTCCTCACATTCGTTGATCCAGTCGATCAATTCTTCTGGGTTAAGATTTCCAAAAAATGTAGGAACCTCAATCTTAGGTCTTTTCCCAATCTTAGAAATGGCCCGAAAAAGTCTTTCTTCCTCATGGTTCACAATTTCGACTTCTCCTTCTTGATATTCTTCTTCGGCTTCATCCTCGATTTCATCTCTGACATTAAGATTCATTCCTTTGTGAATCTCTTCTTGCAATGCTCGCACTTGTCTTTGCAACTCTCTAACCTCAGGTGTCACAGCACCAGCTCTTCCGCCACGTTCTCTTCGTGGAGGCATTTTCACGATGCGCGCTGAAACCCTAGCCACGGTCCTAGTGCAAACTGCCTCACAGTTAGCGATCTGTTTACACACTCAAGAACTCCCGCTCTGATACCACTTGATGAAGGGTGCTCCCCTTAATACCACAAACACATAACAGAAATAGAGAAACAACAACAATATGCAAGAACAGAAAATTGGCTTCTTATTATCTCCACAAATGTGGAATTACAAACTTTCAGAATTACAATATGCAAAGCCACATGGGCATTCCCTTACAATATTCCGTAGGACAAAGCCTCAAACTATTGTCCAGATCTACTACCCAGAACTATTCTGAACTACCTAAGACAATAATACAGCCTTCCTTATATAGGCAATTTTTCACCGCCTGGGAAGGTTCCAGAATTTTTAGCCAATAAGGCCGACCAAACTTAGAATTATTTTATTTTACATTTTATTACATCATAGTCGGCTCAAGATAACCTTTGAAACCCGAACAGAAATTTTGAAGAAAATTATTTTTTGCCATTTCAGGTGGCCTAACTTTCGAAGACCATAAGTCATCACCCGTTGACCCGCTCGGCTATTATAACCCCATTTCGGAAACGCCACGAAGTGCTCTACAGGCTTGACCCGCGCAAGCACCCATCACCAAAATTTTTGACCTCATCCGGGGCCTCTAAAGCCTTCAAAACTGAGTTCAAAGTTTCTGTACCCTGCTGCCAATACCGAAAATCTTCAATATCTTCCAATATACACTTGATCTGTCAATGAAACTTTACTGGCAGACTTGTATGACCAAAATCAACCTCCAAAAAAAAAATCAGATCATTCTGAGCACATACAAAAATTACCAAAAATAGTAACTTTCCATAAATAGCAGCTCTGCACAAAATAGCCCTTATTGAATACAAAAACAGAAATATTTTTGGGTGATGCAAGATTGTTCTTACACCCAGGATGCTCCTGCATCAATCTTGTATATTTATCATGATGTATATATTTTATTCTTGTATTCACACTACAACTTGGTGAGAGCTTCTTTATCTAAGCTATTCCATCAATCTTTTATAACTTTTTATCATCGAGGAATATTATGCCACATATCATCCACTATCACATTGATAGCCATACACCACCATTTCTATTTTTATTTAATAATGGGCTTCTAAACAGGTAAATTAGATTTTGAAATATGTTTTTTCATTCATTCTTCATTTTGTCCATGTTTAAAATCCTAAAAAAATATGGAATAGTTAACTAGACATATAATGTTTTGTGACAAACTCATTTGAAACAGCATTAAGAATTCCCCGCCCCCCACTACCCCACAACATTCTATCAAACTAACACCTCCAATATTATACTTCAAAAAAATTCATTCATACAACTCCAATCTTTATCCATAGGCCATAATTACAATTATCAAAATATATTTCAAATTTTTATTCCTTTACAAATATAAAAATCCAAACTATGCAACCACTTAATAAATCAGAACTCCTAGTTATCCAACACAATTGTAATTGCATTAAAAAAAAATTTAATTGATATAGTCATGAAAACATCTGTAATTTTCATATTTAAACTCACAAAATTTTAGATATTATTTAAATCAATTATTTTCATTTATACGCGTCATTCTCTATCTTCATGTTCTTAGGAATAGGTATATTTCTCACATGAACAACAGTTTCACAGTCATCAAATCAATCATTAGCTTTCACCTTCATGAGCTCAAAATTCTTATTTTGTTGTATTTTTCAATTATACATGTTCCATTTTTACTTATGCATTGCTTTCATAAGTTGTTGCTTGGTGCACTTCAGAACCAACATTATAATGGTTTTTGATGGCATTCTTCTGAAACAGAAAATAATGTATAAATTAAATTCGTAAATCTCTGTTACCAGGCCAGCATACGTAGCTACAGTCAAAAGGCAATAACGGAGGGTTTAAAGATATGTAACTGACATGATATTTTTTCATTTCTTCTATTTGTATACCAAGTTCTGGATGAACTTCATCAATTGCAACCTTTCGCACCAGTCTTAAGTTTCCATCATATATATTGATTTCTTCTGCAACCACCATAATCCATCCGTTGTTGTTGACTGAAATGGCACTAATTTCTTTCGGCAATCTGATATCCACTCTAGACCACCTCTGGGAGTTTATGATCTCTTCTGCATTTTCTAGTTTCCACATAAACCCGCTCTTTCTGTTAACCAAAATTAGCTGACCAAGATCACTCCCACCTAAATAGTAATCATGTGAATGCCTACCATTTTCTTCAGGTTGGAGTTGAAAAGAAGTCCATTGACAAAGATCACTCCCACCAAAATAGTAATCAACTGAATGCCTCCCTTTTTCTTTAGCTGGGAGTTGAAAAGAGCTCCATTGACTATCTGGAAGGTTCAATTCTATAACCATCCATTGGAACGCTCAAAATCCAACCAGTAAAACTTTCCTCTATGATAAACTCCCTCCCCAGAAATACGAAACAGACCCATGCCTCTCGAACTTAAACTTCTTGTACTCCACGCATTAGATGATGAATTATAGACTTCAAGTTGAGATGGGTCATCGCCCTCAACCATAATGAATTGATTGATGGAATAGTCAAACGCTTGTCCAGAAAATCTGGAGACAAATCTATTAGGTATATGTTTCAAAGATCTTCTCTCTTCATCGCAAATATAGAAGTTTGAATAACGACGCAAACAGAACATGGTGTTGCATGCTATTTCTATGCGATATGAATTCACACCGGCTTTGTAGTATTCTCCACTTCCTTCCATTACCCATGAATGTACCTTACCTTTGTCAGTATAATCGAATTGAAATAAAAAAGCAGTGTTGTAAGAAATACGTATGTTTGGATATATTCTCTGCACGGCAGCATATGAAGAGAGCATCTCATTCCATGCTTTCCACACAGCCCTCAATCTCACAAGGCTTCATCGTGGGAGCAGCTTTCCTGTTATCTTCAGCGCAATTTCGTCAGGGATTTTTCGCCAAACTCCACTTGCCATCTGTGGTTTCGGAAGGAAGCTCTATGAAACTGCTAGTTATATATTATTTCGTACTCAGCCCAAGCCATGTTTTAATATAGCTTGATCAGCAGTCAGCCTGAAATTTCCATTCAGGGGGGTGCCTTCACGTTTCATTTTGACGTTTCAATGTTGTATTTTTATTTCTCGCTAATTAGACGCACACTAAATGGAATAGTTGATGACAAGAATTAAAGATCATATGAAATATACTATAATAGCTGAACTTACAGCATAAATACCACATCAATAAATAAATTTCAATAATCTAAGGAGTCGGTCAACAAGTCAAAAATCGAATGCATAAGTCCACAAGATACCAATCAATTCCCTACAATATATGAACGAAAGAAATATAATTATGACCATAACTGTTCAAATGATAAAACATACCTTTCTCCCAAAATCAGAAAAATATTGACCCTTCGTCGAACATAGTAATAGAGTCACAATAAGCGATGTCACATCAAGTATGAGAAAGTACAAACAATCAAGTCAGGATAATGATCTAAGAGATTTTCAACCAATTGTCGAATCACATCAGTAAAAAGTAAAGATTAGATCAAAATATGTACTTCTATATTAATAACAAAAGTAAACAACAAAATTACCAAATACCACCATGTTGAATACAAAGGAGTGTAGCAATGTAAAGGAAAGTCCTTCCAAAAAGAAGCTTTAGAAATCTATTCACAAATGTTAGCTAGGGCAAGAATATTGTGGGAGTGATTTTCCACCCTACCATGAAGCATTAACACTTCCTCAGAATCTTTCCTGACATGAAAGATACTCAGTCCAGCTCGAGATAGTCTAACAATGTAAAACTGACTAAAGTAATGGAATCGTGCATCATAATGTATCAAAATCTACCACACCTAAAATCATGGACACACAATTACACACATCAATTTAGAAACCAACAGAAGTATCATTTCATGTTAAGCTATCAAGATAGAATTGAAGATTTCAACTTTTATATCAATCGTATTGTTCCATTTATGGTAAAATGAACTTATCTCAATCATAGAGAAACCCAAGATGCATTCACATATGAATTCTAAAAATAAAATAACAACACCTTGTATCTAGGAACTCAAAAGGAAACATACCTTAAGCTCTTATTGAATTAATCACATAGAAGATGATCATTTTCTCATAAAATATATGGTTGACCATATTCATTTGTGAAAATCTACATATAGAGAGTGAAAAATTAAATAATCTCACACAAATAATATAATCTATGAAACTCCACATTTCTACTTAAGGATTCCATAGAAAAAAATCACATCGTCAAATTATCAGTGTATTAGGTACAATACCCGTCTTATTCCTTAAGTCAATAATCACAATGATATCCACTACAGGAATTACATGAAGGACAGCTAAGACAATACATGGTAATATTGAGAAATCATAAATGAATAATGTGGTAACAACCTATTTCCACAATCCTCTTTCAAATAATTTATCCTATTGATAAAGGAATTCACAAACATGTCAGGGATCATAAACAATGAGTAAGCATATGATTATCCATTTTAACCGCTAAGTATATGTTTCATATCATAATCTAACAATTAGAAATAAGAACAGACTTTATTCTCACAATTCTTACATCAAATTATTTGCACAAAACATCACTACCCATTAGTTTACCACTTTAAAGAAGATTTTTTTTAAAAAAAACTTCCTTATTATTAGTAACCATTGAGCTATAGTTTACTATTTAACCATCTCTAATATTTAACACACACATTTTAACATCCAAAACAAATGGGTTGAGTCAAAAGCATACAAAATGTTTCTGTTAGTTATTTATTATGGAATGTATCTCGATTTGAAATTTCATTTTGTCATAAAATTCATACAAACCTTCACTATTAATTTGTCAATAGATAGTGTTAGAAAGATGTTTTGATGTTGTGTCCTCACTTATTATTCATAATGTAATAAGAATGTGAAATTATCCCATTGTCAACCAATTGAGTATGACATCTAAATGGAGGGTATTGGAGTATAATCCTTTGGCCCTTCTCTCTATGATGAAAAAGGGATTGGACATTTCAGTCACAAGGTCATCTATAATCAACACTGTCTTGAAATATAAAAGACTCAAGGATGTTCTATTTACTCACGTAACAACTATAACTATAGTGTTGTCTTATCTCACTATGTTGTGCATGTAAGATACTATATTTTCCTCTTGTGGTAGCTACCATGAAGCAAGATTTTTAATATGCAAAGGGAAAGGATGATGAAGAATAATAGCTCAAAACCATTAGAAAACTCAAAGGAGGAGATGTGAATACGAGGATAGAAAGAACACTATTCACACAACAACGATCCTGATGCATCATTAACATGTAATAGATGATACAAGAAGAGAGGGAAAGAAATGACATCATAGTAATGAATACCAAACATGAATATAAGTACTGAGATAAAAATTCCAACCACAAATTCATACATATTGAATATGTAGAAATCCTTACCTCCAACAAAGTTCCTAGATGAAATGACATGGATGTACCAGAAATAGATCACTTCCTTGAATACTTTCCAAGCTCAAGTCTCATATTGTATATATCATCTTGGTAAAGGTCACAGTCTAAAAATAGTCTGATGTTCTGAAGCTGTTACATGCAGCCACTATGCATAATTTATGGATCTCGGTGCTAGAACCAATATCACATCTTTTATCAAAGCTTGAGTTGGTTTAAAGAATCCAAGGATAAATGAATGGTATCATTTCAACTACTATAATTAATAAGAATTTTCCATTATGAGTACCACTTAAAGACCCACAAAACTCCTTGTTAGCATAATACTCTGTGTAAACATCGATCTTGTCCATGGCAAGGGAAGAAATAGCCAACAAACTACACCAAACATTTGTGGTCAACATCATCACCTTCACTGGAAGGATAGAGAACCCGTTCCAATATCCATTCAAGTATATAAGTTGATCCTGACTTTTGTCTATGCACTCCAAATAAAATGTTTTGTAAAACTTGGCATCCTCAGTATAGGTCAATGCAGATCAATACCAAAAAATAACAAACCTAAAGGTTCCCAACTCCTCTCTTTTTTTTTTCTTTACTGGTGTGTCCTTGCTCATTTTTCCCTCCTCCAGTCCTTTAAAAAAAGGTGTTTTCCTTACTCCTCTCAACTCCTATTTAAAACTATTCTTCATTCCTAATTAGAGTGTGTGATCCTGGAGCTAATCGCTCTCCCCGAGTATGTATTTTTCTACTCATTATTCACCCCCGCATTCCACACCACAAAGGGTAGTTTTTATCTTTAGTGGACTCACTATCCATTTTTTAACTGGACTCCAGAGTAGTCGAGGACCTTATGTCTATAATATATGGAATAACATCACATATTTATACACCTCCTTTTTCTTGTTCTCCCCTCTGAATCTAGAAGAAAATAAATAATTAGTCGGTTAGCATGCATCCAATCATGACGACGTTGGCGGAGTAGTTAAGGCATTCCAGCCATATTGAGTTAACTCACAACTAAATTGTGAATTTAAGGAATTTGACTTGACTGTGAAATTTGGGTTGTGACATCCTTCCCCCCTTAAGAAGGGATCATCTCGATGCATAATTCAAAATTTGCAATCATATCCAAAGAAAAAATCAAACTCAGGTATTATTCAACTATTAAAGGTAATGCATGTATACTCTTCTAGATTCTAGCATAAAAGATCAAAAAGATTCAATTTCATTTTCTTACATAAAGAGAAATTTTCATTAGTTATGCATTGTAGTAAGTACATGCACCAAAATCAAACACATTTGAATCATAATTATTTCAATAATATTTTCTATGTGAGTGTGTGAATTCCATTACTACCCTTTAGTTTTACAAGGTTAGAGTTACCTCTCTCTGACAATATTCCTCCTCTATCATAATATGTTGTTCCATCTGTGCATACATAGGAACAACATCAAGTATTAGTATATGTTTCCAGCATAATCAAGATATATCATTCCTTCACCCTAATTCTGTTAGTCATAAATCTACATAATACCTTCATTTTATGAAAGAGCACACACATGCCTATTCTTCTCACCATACCTTGGCATCATACTGACGTAATTCAATGGATTGAGTACTTTGTATCAAATTCATGTCATACTTATATGTATACACTTGTAATATTTTTAGTTTAATCAATTACAAATTTTTATCAAAGATAATTTCCAATGGTAAATATTGCATAATAAAGACAATCTTTGGAATACTCCAAATGTTCAACAAATGAGTTCTAAACCTTAACTTGATCATAAGTAAATAAATCATTCATATTTACCATCTAACATGTGGAGCTTACTAGGTAAGAAAGTCATCCATCCATTTCACAAATCACCTGTAAAGGTTGGTGGATCTATTTTTCCATTTATGTGACCTAGGCCCTCTTGCCCATCTTGTCACAATAATATTTCAAAGAAATTTTTATTATCCGTAGAATAATATAAATCCTATAAGTCTCACATCTTAATATTAATAAACATTCACATTTTCATCAATGTAATGCAAGTGTGCTTCATATAAGCATAAGCATTTGAATAAATCATGATAACTCATTACCATGTAAAAGTAATGCATCAATGTATGATATACATCTATAACAATGCATCCAAAAATATAGCCATAAAGGTCAATCATGAAACAAGACATTTAATTATAATTGGATAATTGTCATTCTATAAGTCCCTGTCTCCTATTCCATTGGACAATCAGTCATCCATAAGCAAATCTTGAGATGGGAGTGTGGCTCAGACACTTGTCCATTATATCCACAAAGTCTTACACTTCCTTGGGATTCTACATACTCGTAGAATTCCCAACCCTACAATGCCCAACAAATAAATGGCATGGGGTATCTGGTGCAACCATGAAACTAACTACTTTCCACATATGTCTACGTAGAACTAATCATGGATGTGGCAGGGAGATGAAACATGGGCATCATATTTATAAAAACATATGCAAACAAGCTTTGGCCAAAGTATCTTTTTATCACCAGGAGTGAACACTGGTAGGTAGAGGAACATCCCTTTCTACCCTTCCCTATTTTTCCCACATTCAACACCCCTCACCTGAAGGTAAGGTTTCCAATCCTCATTCAAAGAAAAAAAATAAGAAGATGCAATTCATGCTTGTTGTATAATCTCCTTTCATGCAATAATACATTAAACAAGAGCATGTAAATCATACAACAACAAACTAATCAAAAGAATTATTCCCTTCATCATGAAAAATATCATTCATCATAGGAAATCACATAATTTGAACCATCTAGTCAAATAAAATTACACATACAAAGGAGGTGTTTACTATTCTATCAAAAACACCAATAGTGCTTCATAACCAAATAATTATATCACTTTTTGATAAAAAGATGGTGATATACTCGTCAATCATCAAATAGTACATCAATTTCAATCACTTCATAATAATTTCATGGAAGGTCTCAAATATAATGACCCATTTACTAGCAATATCATATTAATGCCAAAAAGATCTATTGTCCATGGATTCTATGATTCTGTGAATATCCATGCAATGCTCCTCATAGCATCAAAATTCACATCAAAGAATATCAACCAATATTAATTATTTCATCAAATGCATTTATAATATGCACAACCATTTCCATTTCAATTCAATTTGATAATTTCATAATAGTTGAAACATATGACAAGTAACATATGAATGCAAGACTAGGAATGATACATTCTTTGCAATCTACTCCCTTTCATAGTCTATCAATGTTATATGCTGAACATGATAGATGATATTACTTTAGATCACAAGACTAGAAACATAAAACACATATTCTAGCCACCACAAAATCATAATAAATCACAATATTAAAAGTTGTAAATTTCAATTCAAAACCTTAAGGGATATAACAAAAATCAAAAGAAGTGTGAACAAAAATCTTAATTGATTGAAAAATTCAAAATTGGTGATAGATGGTCACAAGAAAACTTAAAATTTTAAACTAGCACTTCACCACTTGTAAAGTTCATCAAGTTCAAATAAAACATCAATTGAAAGCCAAAACACATTTACAGAGTAACTCACACTAGCCACAAGGAGGGAGTAGAGGCTACACGTCACCTTTCATCCAAGGTACGCTAAAGAACATGACCATACTTCTAGAACATAAATCTCAAACATTACATCATCATGTAGTAACACTTTCAATTGGTTAATACAACATAGAATTGTTAATCGTCTCTTTTCTTTTTGAAATCTCATGAATTCCAAGGTAAGACATATAATATATTTTCACAAATTTTCTACAAATTTTTATTTCATATAAAACATGTTCAATTTTTTCTTCCCCAAGAATTTCATAAGGATCTAATATTAAAATAATTTCATAACACATGACAAAATACATATTTCCATCTTTTTGTTGGCATTAAGCAAAATTGCCACTAGTGACAACACTTATTTTCATTCTGAGTGAAAATCGAGTAGAATAGTGCAAACCGAATAGAACAATGCAAACCGAGCAGAACAGTGCAAACCGAGTAGAACAGTGCAAACCGAGCAGAACAGTGCAAACTGAGCAGGATAGTGCAAACCGAGCAGGACAGTGTAAACTGAGTAACATTATGTCTACCGAGTCACTAGTATTTACCGAGTTCAAAACCTACCGAGTGGTTAGTATGAACCGTGCCTTCACTTCTACCGAGTGCATGACGATGCCGAGTAATGCAGTGGACGCCGAGTATCAGAAAGTCACCGAGTTAGTTTGCAGGAACCGTGTAACCATACTTGGGCCGACTTAGTAGCACTTATGTTTATTTGTCAAGCTGACTTTGTAATTGTAATTGTAACTAATTGTTTAGACTTGTATATAAACAATGTTGTGAAAATGCCAAGATGTATGAAATGAGTATGAATGTGAAAAAGAAAAAAAGGCAGAGATAAGAGAATTACAAAGGGCTACAGAAGTATAAGGAACAGTAAAGACAAATTCATCACAGAAGGTGATCAGTACATCAGCGAATCTCAATCAGCGATCCAGTTGCAAAGCAAGAGATCTACTGTTTCATCCTAACAGGTGAATCAGTACTAAAATCCTTTAACCGGGTAGACTTAACAGTCTTTTGTAAAATCTCTTTACCAAGTGCATACTTCATTGTATGTTTGTAAATCCTTCAACAGGGTGGATTTAGCAATCCTTATTGCTCCTAGCAGGGCAGATCATCAGAAGTGATCAATTGTAAGCCTTAACCGGCCAACTTTATTCTGCAGTACTAAAGCTTTGTGGGTTTCATCCCCACCCCAGTTTTACTTTCTTTTTTGGAAGGTTTCTGGGTAACCAAATCTATGTGTCATTGTTGTGAATGCTTTTAAGTTTCATGCTTTCTATATGCAAAAGGATAAAGTAAACTATATGTTAATACATCTGTAATTGAAAGAAAATTTGGAGTTACTGATTCACCCCTCCCCTCTCAGTAACTTGGTTAATTCCTGAATATTTCCAACAATTGGTATCAGAGCTGTATTAGTTCTCAAGATAAAGCTTAACTAGCTTGAGCAAAGATCCAGGATAATGGAGGTATTCAAACTGAACAAGGTGATTGAAAATGAAAAGCTAGATCTGGAAGTGGCCATAGCTAAACTTAAAGAAGCAAAAGAACATCTTTCCCAATCCCTAAGAAGAAGGAAGGAACTTGCAAATCAAATGAATGATCAGAATTACATTGAAGAAAAGATTGAAGATCTTTTTCCCTCAGATAGTTCAGATGAAGCAAACAATGCTGTCAAAGAACTCCTAGAAAAGAATGGGTCTCTGCAGGAAGAAGTGAGAAAATTAAAAAGAGAACAAGAACTACACT
Organism: Chamaecyparis obtusa; assembly: GCA_027943335.1. Classification (NCBI taxonomy): domain Eukaryota; kingdom Viridiplantae; phylum Streptophyta; class Pinopsida; order Cupressales; family Cupressaceae; genus Chamaecyparis; species Chamaecyparis obtusa. The sequence goes on from BSBK01010405.1 coordinate 109,559, forward strand.
CTACAAGATTTTGTGAGATCTTAGAACAAAGAAACAAGTTGAAAGATGAATTGGATGGAAGGAACAATGAAGTCCAAAATAAAACCCTTCAGCTAGAAAACCTAATTGATCAGATCTCCCATACAAATGAGGAAATTTTGAATCTAAGATCAGAAATAGAAAGCACAAGAGAAGAACTAAGATCTGAAAAGCAAATCAATCTAAGATTGATGGATGACCTAAACACCGAAAAACAAATCAATGAAGGAATGCTGAAAAGCCAAGAAGAGTTAAATTAGCTGTATGAGCGAAATCTTCATAGGCAAAAAGAAAAATTAGGACTTGGATATAAAGGAGAAGGTGAATCTTCTAAGCAAGGTACTCAAAGGAATCAGAAACCTACTTGTAATCATTGTAGTAAAATAGGACATACTTCAAATAAATGTTGGAGCAATGAAAAAGAAGAATTCAATGGAAAATGCTACAACTGCAATCAACATAGTCACAGAGCAAATGAATGCAGGGCAAAACCAAGATTCAAAGGTAATTATCACAAATGCAACAAACAAGGTCACAAGGCATCCGAGTGCAGATCCAAAACATTCAATCCAGCAGAACAAATTATGAAAGCAATGTTTGGATGGGATTACAACACCTGGTGTAGATGTCATTACTGTGGAGAATATGGACACATTGGCATGAATTGCATAAAACATCATCTAAGGAAAAGAGATACTACTGTAAGATGCTTCAAATGCACTAAACTCGGTCACATAGCTAGAAATTGCATGAATGCTAGTGAAGTTGAAGATGGAAAGAAGAATGAAGCAACTAAGGTCAGAAAATAGGCTAGACAAAAGTGGATTCCTAAATCTACCGAGCAAACCAGTCCAAGTAATGGAATGGGTGGCTCTACTGACTCAAACTAAATTTCCAAGAAAGCACTGGAACTGTATTCTCATAGACAAACTTCAAGTAGTTCTAGAACCGAATTTAAAAAAAAGGGATCTAAATCAGCATACAAGATGAAATAAGATCACAGGAAGGTCGGTATCAATTTTCACCGAGCAAGGTGGGTACCAGTCTTTACCGAGCGAGGTCAGAGCAATATGAATTCTTGAGTTCACTGAGTTGCGAAGTCTTTACCGAGCAATTAATTCTTAGTGGGTGACAGTCTATCAGAATTCATACCCTAATTTGTGCTAAGCATTAATGACAGAGTTGTAAACAAAAGACAAGAAATCGAACTCATTCTTCACCGTGAACTTTAGCACTTTGAGAGTAGAAAATTTCAAGAGCAATCCAGCGATTCAAACACTTTTGTGAAAATAATTCTCTGTGAGCTACCATGGCATCATCTAGCACTTCAGCGAAGAAAGGATCAGAAATGATAGTCCAAGGGGAATGGAGAGCACCAAATTTCAAAATTGTGCCCGTAATTACAGCAGCCCTAGACCCGAACGGAACTCAATCTCAAATTCCTCCTAAGGTACTACTTATCAACGATATTCGCAATCATTTCAATTGTACAATTCAAGAAATGGGAAACCTAGAGCTATATATTGTGCGTGAGGAACTGTGTGTGGATGGTATTCTAAAACCCGAGCACAAACATCTGGAAGACAAGGGATTAGTTCACATTGCACATTTACCTTGAAACTTTTGGGAGAAATGGGTTAGATACATTGTCAGCCATGTACATGATGGAAAGATTTGGCTTGAGCAACCCATAGAGATCACTAAGAAGATGATTCATCAAATCACTGGTCTTCCCATGTTGAAGAAAGCTAAAACTACCAAAACCCTAGGTCAGCCGAAACTGGAGAAGAAAACCCTAGCCGAGTGGGACGGTAGAGGCATGAAAGTAAGTAGCATTACTGATGCTGAACTGAAGTTTGGTACACACATCATTGCCCATAAAATTTACAGTTCAAGTTGATAGAATAGTGTCTCCTGTGAAGCCATTGACCTAGCATACAAAGTGGTCAAGAATAACTTATCATTTGACCTTGCAGATTTATTGTTAAAATAGTTTAACAAGAACATGGAAAGTATTCAAACTTCCAAAAACAATCCATGTAAGTTTGGATCTCTACTGGTCTGTTTATTCTTCTATGTTCAAAAATTCTTCCCTTCCAAAGGAAAAGTAGTATGGAGAAAAGATGTGCCAGTTCTTTATGAGATAAATGAATACATTTCAGAAATGGGTGAAAATTTTGAAAGCGTCATGGATAGTTATTTTGAGTCTTTCAAAGAGAAAATGAATGACAGATTCCAGATTCCACAGAAGTTGGTGGAAGATTATAAGGATGACATTTGTTTCATGGTGGACTATGACAATGTATATATTCAAGCAGCTAAACTGAGGATTGTACATGTGAAACCTCTTCCTTATGAGGTAAACATTGATGAGACAAGGAATATCAAATCATTAAGGATGCTAAGGACATTTTGTCAGATGCATTAGGTATTAAAGTAGACTCCTCTCAACATATTTTGTTACAATTAGCAGAAGCAGTAAATAAGTACAATGAGGATTCATCTAGGATAGAAAAGTTAGTTGAAAGAGCCGAGAAGAGATTCAACAATAAAGTGCTTGAGCACATTGCTCGGCACATAGCTATTAATCAAGTCGAATTGTCTTCAGTTTTGTCAAACATTGAATCTACCTATTCGAATGTTACCTCTCTTTTGGCTAGACTGTGCAATGTTGCCGAGTTCACAAAGGATGTCAAGGATAAAATGAACAAAATTGATGAGGATTTGAAGATTAGCATACAGAAGCTGCAACTTGAACCAAGTTCAAACTCTGCTCATCACATGAAAATTTCATATCTATCAAATATGCAGTCAGAACTACTGAAAGAAGACACAAGGATCCGGTCCACACTACTAGACATTCAGAACATGATCCTTCCCATCATGAATACAATGTATAAGCACATTGAACATTCCAAAACATTGATTCATGACAATCAGTTCTCAATAGCAGATCACATGATTGAACTCTCTGCAGAAATCCAAATTGCAATCCAAACATGCAAGTTTCTGCAAGAAAATTGGGACAGAACCCTGGCACTGATAATGAAGGTACATTCTATTTTTCTATCAAATTTTGGATTCTCTCTGTAAATCACTTGTATATACACCTTTGGCATTATCACCAAAAAGGGGGAGATATGTATAGAAGAAGATATGTATAGAAGGAGATATGTATAGAAGAAAAGTTAGCACATTGAAAGGGGGAGATAATTTATAAAGCCCTATGACAAAGACAAATTTTGAAAAAAAAAATTAAAAAAAAAATCAAAATAAATCTCAGCATGATTCATATATATAAGTTTTGGGCAATAAGTGTTTTTGTCACTAATGCCAAAGGGGGAGATTGTTGGCATTAAGCAAAATTGCCACTAGTGACAACACTTATTTGCATTCTAAGTGCAAACCGAGCAGAACAGTGCAAACTGAGCAGAACAGTGCAAACTGAGCAGAACAGTGCAAACTGAGCAGAACAGTGCAAACTGAGTAGAACAGTGCAAACTGAGTAGAATAGTGCAAACTGAGAAGAACAGTGCAAACTGAGCAGAACAGTGCAAACCGAGTAGAACAGTGCAAACCGAGCAAGACAGTGTAAACTGAGTAACATTATGTCTACCGAGTCACCAGTATTTACCGAGTTCAAAACCTACCGAGTGGTTAGTATGAACCGTGCCTTCACTTCTACCGAGTGCATGACGATGCCGAGTAATGAAGTGGACGCCGAGTATCAGAAAGTCACCGAGTTAGTTTGCAGGAACCGTGTAACCATACTTGGGCTGACTTAGTAGCACTTATGTTTATTTGTCAAGCCGACTTTGTAATTGTAATTGTAACTAATTGTTTAGACTTGTATATAAACAATGTTGTAAAAATGCCAAGATGTATGAAATGAGTATGAATGTGAAAAAAAAAAAAGGCAGAGATAAGCGAATTACAAAGGGCTACAGAAGTATAAGGAACAGCAAAGACAAATTCATCACAGAAGGTGATCAGTACATCAGCGAATCTCAATCAGCAATCCAGTTGCAAAGCAAGAGATCTACTGTTTCATCCTAACAGGTGAATCAGTACTAAAATCCTTTAACCGGGTAGACTTAACAGTCTTTTGTAAAATCTCTTTACCGAGTGCATACTTCATTGTATGTTTGTAAATCCTTCAACAGGGTGGATTTAGCAATCCTTATTGCTCCTAGCAGGGCAGATCATCAGAAGCGATCAATTGTAAGCCTTAACCGGCCAACTTTATTTTGCAGTACTAAAGCTTTGTGGGTTTCATCCCCACCCCAATTTTACTTTCTTTTTGGAAGGTTTCTGGATAACCAAATCTATGTGTCATTGTTGTGAATGCTTTTAAGTTTCATGCTTTCTATATGCAAAAGGATAAAGTAAACTATATGTTAATACATCTGTAATTGAAAGAAAATTTAGAGTTACTGATTCACCCCTCCCCTCTCAGTAACTTGGTTAATTCCTGAATATTTCCAACACTTTTATCACAAGCCAATTTCTAAAGTTTGGCAAGCAATCTTACCTTTATTGCATATATCCATCATCATTTAACTAAACAAAATCTAAAAAAATTGTACCTTCTTTCTTTGCTATACTAATGTAGAGAAAAATACATTAAATTTTAAAGTGTATGCTAGACACAATGTACCTCATCATTTTTCACATATTCTAACATTTTGTAATATAAAATAGAAATAAATCACACCTCTCAAAGGTAGACAATTGTCAATCTAACATAACTATTTCAAGAGAAACCAAGGATATTCAGAATATTCGCACATGTAAGAAATATTATCCCTCACTATTTCCCATAAAAAAAGGAACATTATATCTTTTCCTGTCAAGATAAACTAAAATTAGAACTCACTCTAGTCAATCCAAGGAACCACAGTTACGTTCTTAGACTAAGCATTAATCGACTAACAATTTCTATGACTAAGGGTTGAAACTAAGCATAGTGAACTCAAGGCCCTAATATGGAACCTAGAGATCTGATACCATATGTAATAGCTGAACTTACACCACAAATCCCACATCAACAAATAAATCTCAATAATCTAGGGACTCGAGCAACAAGTCAAGGGTCGAATACATAAGTCGACAAGATACCAATCAATTCACTACAATATGGGAACAAAATAAATACAATTATGACCATAATTATCGAAATGATAAAGCATAACTTTCTCCCAAGATAAGAAAAATGTCAACCATTTGTCAAACATAGTAATAGAGTCACAATAAATGATGTCACATCAAGTAGGAGAAATACAAACTGTCATGCCCCGCAAGGGAACCGGGGAAGAGAACAAAGATTCTCTTTGTTAAAGAAAACCTAAGTAATAATTTATGGAAAAATTTTGAACTTTAAAAAGAATTATGTAATCAAAACTTTAACTTAGATTCCTTCCAAGGTTCCCTTTTCATTTAAATGCATGATTCATTCAAATCCATTAAGTAAACTAACAACAAGATTTAATTCCCAAAGCAAACTGCATCATATCTTAAGAAATACAAAATATTTTCATTTCAACTTTCCATTTAGAAATCATCTATATTCCTAAGTATCCTTTATGAACCATGTAACTTATAAAATTTATCCAAGTCATTTGATACATTAAAATATACTACATTTGGTTTTTCAATAGCTTCACTTAAACAACAATAATGAAAGCATGTTACATAATTTGGAATGTTACAAAATCCTTTTTCTTTCCAACATACATCTTAAACATAAAGTTCACATTTCCCTTTTCCCTTCTTCCTAAGTCTACCCATTCCAATTACATCATCTTGAAATACATCATTGATTACATTGCATTCAACTCCTCATAAAAAAAGTAACAAGATTATGCATCATGAAATATAATCACAAGGCCTTCGTTCTTCAAATCTGGTACATAAGCAAGCATGAATCTTCAAGCATGTATCTGCCAAAGGTACCTCGATAAAAATGTTTACCACCCAACCACGTGGGTACTTATAAGGCCCACTCCCCCGTGCTAGGAGATAAAAACCAAGGTCCACAAAGAAGGAATAGCTAGGCCAAACCTAGGGTTGGGTAATCTTTCCCAAAATAGCAAATGAAAAGAGAGTCAAAGTATAGATCTTTCCCAAAAGGTTCTAAGGCTTGGGTAGAAACTCTAAGAAACAACCTAAGTGAGTGTCATCGCATAGCCCTCACCCCTTGGGTTGTCCTGGTACTAGCCACTCTGGGCCCCGGCCCCCAAGTAGGCACATGCGGGATCGAATGCCTTTCGTACAGACAAGTGTCATTCGATCGTACCTACGCATAGGTACCTTCTCCCACTCCCATCCATAGCCTTTACTAGCACTAATGGCATGGGCGAGGCACATTTAATCTTTTTAATGTTTTAACCCATTCCCATCAATTTAATTAAATTTCCACTTGTTAAATAACTCTTCAGTCGGTTATCCTGGTTCTAGCCACTTTAGGGCCCCGGCCCCGCACTGAGAGCCACTCACTAGGTGTCGTTAGGTTTTCTACCCTCAACCCATACATCACAATTACATCATACACATAGTAAAAACATATTGCAAACACATTTGAGAACTACTACCAAGAATTGACAATAATAGAATAGTTATGTATGTGTAGAGAAATTAGGTATGTTAAGAATGTTTAGAATGTCTTGACTCTAAACCCTAAACTGCTCCTTACAAACATTCTATCTCAATAAAGACATCTAAATGTACTGAAAATAATCTCCACTAAACAAGGAATGAACAATCTTCAGGTTTAAACAAAATATCTTTCTAAACCTAAAACCTGGCTAATCCTGAAAATTGACTAAGTCTGATTTAATTAAAAATCTGAAATTTAAAAGCTACAACTTAACTCCTAGGAACCTGAAACCTATTCCAATGGATTCAAAGGGTACCTAATCCCTTTATACAAGTATAACTTAAAGTATAAGAAATTAAAGTACGTAAACTTATACATACGTAAACTTATACTTAAATGTTATAATTGTATAAAGTCTGAATCCTATTTTCCTCGGTTGGCACACTACCGACCTAGCTCGGTTAACACACTACCGACTTAACTCGGTTACCATACTACCGACCTGGCTCGGTTAACACACTACCGACCTGGCTCGGTTGACACTTTACCAACCTCACTCGGTTCACACATTACCGACCTTGCTCGGTTATCACATTACCGACTTAACTTGGTTACCACTGAGCCGACCTAACTCGGTTACCACTGAGCTGACCTAACTCGGTTACCACTGAGCCAACCTAACTTGGTAAACACATTACCGACCTTGCTTGGTTAACACACTAAGCCGACCTAACTCGGTTACCACTGAGCCGACTAGAACTGCAGAGAACGACTGTCAACTTTGTCTTGCGGGTAAAACTGGGTGTTATGGGGACTAAGGTTGCCTAATATGAGCATGACCCATTTGAGATATCCCAGTTTCCCTTCAGAAACGGCCCATCAATCCTCCCTACCTATCTAACAAATATATTCTAGATCTGGGAAAAGAAAGGGTGGCACATATATGGACATGAAACAGTAAGGTTGCAACAAAAGTTCTAAACTCTGGAAGCGTTCATAATACATCTAGTGATAGTAAACCACACTACCCTACCAAGGAGGTTTCACCACAGTGAACATACAAACATTTGTAAAATAACTTTCCACAAACACATTTCAAATACACAGAAAATAAAGCATATATATATATATTTTCAACCATAGCACAATATACAGAAATTTTTCCAGAATCTAGATTTTACATTCATTCTACAAGATAAATCTACTTCTCAGGATGGATTCCAACCTGGAGTCCTGTGAAGACCAGTTGGAGAAGAAGGAAGATCAAACCCTCTCCAATATTTTCCAACACTCCTTGAATCCTTTTGCTCGCAACCTTCCAGCCTCTACCCGTAACAATCCAAATGCCAAACTCACAGGATAATTTTTCTACCACAATAATAATAATAATCCTCTTCTCCCAACTCTCTTTTACACAGGAAATCTTTCCTGTAAATAGGATGGAGGAGGTGGTTGCACAGGTAATCCAACTGGTGCAACCATCTCAACTATCCATCCGTTAAAGAGATGGTTTTGAAAAAACTCATTCCCGTAAAGGAATAAATAAACTATAATCTAAGTCCTTAAATTTAAGGTTATTAAAATAAGTATTATAATCTTAAAACAATTTATTAAATTATTTAACTATGGTAATAGGATAATCCTATTTACCATACCGCTAATTGATCTAATTATTTATTAATATAATAAATGATTACATGGTAATAATTATATATAAATATATGTATGCATATGCATATGTGTGCACCCATATGCCTATGTGTACATATATTATTATTATAAATATTATTACAAGCACAATATTATTATTATAAAACATATTATTATTTTTATTGCTACAGACTCTTTGTCATTATTAGTATTATAAAATAATACCATAAATAAGGTACATTATTATTAATGTTAAACATTAGAATAACATTATTATAAACTATATGGTTTATTCATACCTTAATCCCCATTCTAAAATATATATGCATATATTAAGTAGCCACTAACATAGGTTACTATTATTATTTAAAACCTCTTATTATTAATATTTCCTTAGACATTAAAATACCATAAAATTAATCCTTATCATGGGTATTAAAACCACATGATTTAATTGCACTCAAAAATCGCTCCTAATGAGATACGCTACTAAATCATACCCTCCAATGAGAAATAATCTACATCCATGATCTACTAACATAATTGAACATATCATGAAGGAAAGAACTAGCTACAAGATCCACAATTCCATCAATTACAAAACCACATAAGACATTCACACACGGGACTGACTTGACACTTCCCACCTAAGGATAAAAGGATCAAAGGTGAAGTTTCTTCCTGTGGACCTGGTGATACCTCCGTAACAACAACAATGATCAAGGATTTTGAGGGATCGCTCAGACCTGTGAAGCCAGGTGGAGACGACACCCGGTACCTGCAATCCTGCATCACCAAGAAGAGATACATATATATACATATGGAGATACAAATCAGATATATGCAAGAAGATGACCAGGATTGATACATCGTGTGGACCTCAACTAAGTGAGTAACTACGACTTCATCTTGGAGTCATGAAAAACACATCAGACACATCCATGAAACATAAAACATCATGATAGTGGTTAGATTCAAATAATTGGGTTAGATCCATATAAAAATAGATAATTTTCTAATCTCATAAACATGTAATTACTAACCATAAATGAGCATATTCATCATGTCATCATCCACAAAACATAAATGTAAATGTATAGTCTTGACCATAATAATAATAAAATGTCCAAATCAGAAAAGTCTAAGTATCACCATAGGAGAGGTATTACACAAACAATCAAGTCAGGACAATAATTGAAGAAATTTTTGACCAATTGTTGAATCACGTCAGTAAAAGATAAAGAGTAGATCAAAATATGTACTTCCATATTAATAACAAAATTAAACAACAAAATTACCAAATGCCACCATGTTGAATACAAATATGTGTAGCATTGTAAAGGAAAGTCCTTCCTGAAAGAAGATTTAGAAACCTGTTCAAAAACATTAGATAGGGAAAGAATACTATGGGAGTGCGTTTCCACCCTACCATGAAGCATTAACACTTCCCTGGAATCTTTCATGACATGAAAGAGACCTTGCCCAGCTCGAGATAGTCTAACAATGTAAAATTGAGTAAAGTAATTGAATTGTGCATCATAATGTATCAAAATCTACCACACCAAAAATTATAGACACATAATTACACACATCAATTTAGAAACCAACAGAAGTATCATTCAATGTTAAGCCATCAAGATAGAATTCAATATTTCAACTTTTTTCTCAAAGCTATTGTTCCATTTAAGGTAAAATGAACTTATCTCAATGATAGAGAAACCCAAGATGCATTCACATATGAATTCTAAAAGTAAAATAAAAACACCTCATATCTAGGAACAACATACCTTAACCTCTTATTCAATTAATCATGTAGAAGAGGATCATTTTCTCATAAAATATACAGGTCACCATATTCATTTGTAAAAATATACATATAGAAAGTAAAAATCATATAATCTCACACAAATAGTATAATCTATGTAACTCCACATTTCTACTTGAGAATTCCATAGAAAAAATTGACATCATCAAATTATGAGTGTATTAGGTACAATGCTCGTCTTATTCCTTAACTCCAATAATCATAATGATATTCATTACATAGGAATTACATGAAGGAAAGCTAAGACAATGCATGGTAATATTGAGAAATCACAAGTCAATAATATGGTAACAACCTCTTTCCACAATCCTCTTTTAAATTCTTTATCCTATTCATAAAGGAATGCACAAACATTTCAAGGATCATAAAGAACGAGTAAGCTTATGATTGCCCATTTTAACCCATAAGTATATGTTTTATATCATAATCTATTAATTAGAAATAAGAACAAACTTTATTCTCACAATTCTTACATCAAATTATTTGCACAAAACATCACTACCCATTAGTTGACCACTTTAAAGGAGATAAAAAGAAATTTACTTATTATTCTTAACCATTCAGCTATAGTTTATTGTTAAACCACATCTAATATTGAACACACAAATTTTAACATCCGAAACAAATGGGTTGAGTCAAAAGCATACAAAAAAAATTTGTTAGTTCTTTTATCAAGGAATGTATCTCTATTTGAAATTTTATTTTGTCATAAAATTCATAAAAACCTTCACTATTAATTTGTCAATAGATAGAGTTAGCAAGATGTTTTGATGTTGTGTCCTCAGTTATTATTCATAACATCATAAGACTATGAAATTATCCCATTGTCAATCAATTGAGTATGACATCTAAATGGAGGGTATTGGAGTACAATCCTTTGGCCCTTCTCCCTACAATGAAAAAGTGATTGGACTTTTCAGTCACGAGATCATCTATAATCAACATTGTCTTGAAATATAAAAGACTCAAGGATGTTCTATTTACTCCTGTAACAACTATATATATAGTATTGTCTTATCTCACTATGTTGTGCATGTAAGATACTATATTTTCCTCTTGTGGTAGCTACCATGAAGCAAGATTTTTAATATGGAAAGGGAAAAGATGATGAAGAATAAAAGTTTGAAACCATTGGAAAACTCAAAGGAGGAGATATCAATACAAGGATAGAAAGATCACTATTCACACAACAAGGATCCTAACGCATCATTAACATGTCATAGATGATACAAGAATAGAGGGAAAGAAATGACATCAAAGTAATGAATACGAAACATGAATATAAGTAATGAGATAAAAATTCCAACCACAAATTCATACATATTGAATATGTAGAAATCCTTACCCCCAACAAAGTTCCTAGATGAAATTACATGGATGTACCAAAAATAGATCACTTCCTTGAATACTTTACAAGTTCACTTGTCCCATATTGTATATATCATCTTGGTAAAGGTCACAGTCTAAAAATAGTCTAATATTTTGAAGTTGTTACATGCAACCACTATGCACAATTTATGGATCTATGTGCTAGAACCAATATCACATCTTTTACCTAAGGTCCAATTTGTTTAAATCGTCCAAGGATAAATGAATGGTGTCATTTCCACTACTATAATTAATAATAATTTTCCATTATGAGTACCTCTCAAAGAGCCACAAAACTCCATGTAAGCATCATACTCCATGTAAACATTGATCTTGTCCATTGCAAGGGAATAAATAGACAACAAACTACCCCAAACACTTGTGGTTAGCATCATTACTAATTGGAGTGTGTGATCTTGGAGCTGATCACTCTCCCCGTTTGTCTATCTTTCTACTCACCATTCACCCCCACATGCCACACCACAAAAGGTAATTTTAATCTTTAGTGGACTCGCTATCCATTTTTTTAACTGGACTTCAGAGCAGTCGAGGAGCTTTTTCCTGTCATGTATTGGAATAACTTCACATATTTATGCACCTTCTTTTTTTTGTACTCCCCCATGAATCTAGAATCGAATAAATAATTAGTCATTTATAAATCATGCAATTGTGTCAGCTTTAGTTGAACAATTAAGGCATATCTAACCATATTGAGTTAACTCACAACTAAATCCTAAATTTAAGGAAATTGACTTGACTGTGAAAATTGGCTTGTGACATCCTTACGCCTTAAGAATGGATTGTCTCGATGTATAATTCAAAAATTTGCAATCATATCCAAAGAAAAAATCAAACTCCTACTATTCAACTATTAAAGGTAATGCATGTATACTCTTTTACATTCTAGCATAAAAGATTAACAAGATTCAATTTCATTTGCTCACATAAAGCCAAATTTTCATTAGTTATGCATTGTAGCATGTACACGCACAAAAAAATAACACATTGTTGCCTGACTTTCAGTCACCCATCTTTTTTTGGTAATGTCAAGTCAGATTTAGTCATGTTTGTGTCTAAGTCTAAGTCTTCTCTAGGGTAGGATGATTTTGCCAGGTTCCCCTCACTTTGCCTTCTTAGTTCAAGCCAGTTGGGTGGTTCTAAAGTATCTTTATCATTGGGTAGGTTATAGTTCCTAACCTGGCAAAGTCTTGATGCTCCAATTGATTCTTTTTCTCAAGCAGGTAGATGTTCAAAATACATGATCTTCAAGTGTGTGCAAAGAATTAGGAAGAAGATGCAGTGACAGAGCCATGTGTTCAATCTTATTACATTGTCACCACCTGAGCTCGGCTGGCCATAGCATCTTTTCAATGTTTCTACCCGAGCTCGAAATGTTTCAACAGTCTTCTCTTGTGTCAGGTTTTATAATCTTTCATTACCTTTTGATTCATCTTTGATGGATAGGTGCACGTCTCTTTATTCATCTAGCGGAATCACTTAAGTTAAATATTTTCCACGTGCCCTTTAATCTATGGTGCAGGTTGAAGAAGGACTTTCCAGCTGGCAGAATCAATGATTTTCATGTTTTCATGGGATTCAAGTTGTGCGAAGTTTACTTTTACAAAAACAAAAAATGCTTCCAGGTGTCCAGGATGGCGGAGCTTTGTGAGGAGAGCCGAGCATTAACCTCGCCATGCATTTGTGACAATTAGAAAAGAGCGGTCGCATGTTCGCATGGATTAAAATAATACCATGCGATCATGTGACAATGAAGCCTACTGGGACTCGCATACGCTAACAGCGCAGATGCGATCATGCTTGTAGAGTTGACCAATCATGGAACGGTCACATAATCACATAAATAAAATTATTTTCTTGCGATAATGTGACAAGATAGTGGAAGCCCTATGGTCTCCAGATCTACGGTCCCTGCAAGATCACATGACTAAGAAACTGGTCTTGGGATCATGCGAGATGAAGCCACGTGGACTCCTCAGCAGATGCAGGCCCGGTTCATGTTTTCACTTTGGTCAGAATCAACAGTAGCCTTTCTTTGCGGCATAGTGGGATTGAGACATGTAGCTTGGTGGGTCCGAAAAGAGTTTGCCTACGAGGATAAATTGACGGTAGTCACTTTGCCGCTATGGTGTGGGAGATTCTTTCTGATCATGTGAGATTATGACATGTGTAAAGGTGTTCCATGTCCGCTAGTTATCATATGATGCAAGCACGAAGATAGATCCTTCATCAACAGCTTCCGCTTTACTCAGATGTTGTAGGAGATGCTTAGTGGGTAAAGTGGGATCCTTCCACATGTCCAGGTGGGACTGAAGATGCTTGTGGAAGTTGACCAATCAGGGAGTGATCACATGATCACATAGATTAAAGTATTGCTATGCAATCATGCGAAAAGGTAAATAGTTAATGCCGGATGGATGGAAATTTGGCACATAACCGCATTTAAAATTTTTGTGATGCTTAATGTTGGAGGATGTGGATGCCAGCTGGGCACTTTTCTAATCTTCCTTGTCCTTTTCCACACTTCCTCTGTACCTACCTGCTTTGTGCTATGCCTTGTCACATGATCGCAAGGCAGTTTTCTTGGTCTTGCGATCATGCGACCAATCTAAGTTATAATCGCTCTTGCACTTAACTTTGATGTGTGGAAAATGGGCAAAGCACTATAGGTCTAAAGGATAATCAGTTCTATTTTGTAACATGTTTTATGAGGCTCAACTTAATATAAAGGACAAATCAAGAAGGATTCAAAATAGAGAAATAATTAAATATGGTGCAAGTGTTATGTCAGACCTCTCAACAAGGATCACGGGCACACCATTTTTCAAGGTGATGAAGTTTCCATTGATCAAGATGATGTATTGGAAGAGATTATTATTAGTGAGGGAAGGTGAAGGGATAGAGTCAAATTGTTTCCTCTTCATTTTATTTTCGAAGTTGCTTGTTCCCAATCTTTTTGTATTCATGAAAATTGAAAGGTCATCAGTCCCTACGAGCATGATACATTGTAAACTCTATAAATTCTTTGAAAGAAGTTAATAAAAGGTCAAAAAAATTTGGTGTGAAGCTGATTGCAGAGTCAATTAAATTTAGTGCCATTATTTTACTATCCTCTTTAGTCATCTGCATCTGATGTTGGTTTCATTGTGTTGAAATGAAGATGAGGAAATAAACAGAGTTTTGTTTTGTTGTTTTCAATTTGGCCAATCAGTAGGATAATCAGAGAATTATAACTGGTTGTGGAATTGCATTTTTCATATTGTTGTGTTGGGAAATTCATAAGATTGTGAAGATCATCGGCATAGCATCTTTACATTTAAACCCTGCCTAAGATTTCACTTGCCTAGGTGAAACTCAGTTTCCTCTGTTGTTCTCTGGTTAAGAACATACCTGCAGTAGGACTTAGAATTAAAACATAATTCATTGAATATTTTTCACATAGGGAGTTGTACCTCAATTCAAAGGGAAACTAGATATTCTTAGAAACAGTTTCCCAACTGTTGTGTAAAGTTTTTCTTCATTATAAAATTGGACAAATAAAAGGAGGATAAGAAGAAGGACAATCTGTTTACCAACAGATTTTTGGAGACTCTGTTGGGGAATGAATTTGCAAAAGATAATATTTATGGTTTCCCCTTTGATAACTGATCTTGTGGAGAAAGGTGCTTGCCACAGGAATCAAGTTTCTAGTCCTACATGCTGAAGGAAGAACTAGCTTAACATTGAAGACTAGAAAGCACCTAGTTGAGGAAAGGAAGAAGAGAAGATTGATGCTAAAATTGGCTTCCTCAGTTTTTATAGTTTTCTCTGCTACCTAGAGATTGGTGACTCCGTTCTAGTTCTCATAGCCTTGATTGAGAAGTCCAGTGTTTACATTTTTAAATTTTATTATCTCTAACTTGCAGAGATTGGTGACTCCATTGTAAAAAGGACTAGGCATATTAAAATAGTGAGAAGAAGGAGACCAGACCCTTCCCTTACAGAACTCAGCCACACTACTGATCCTATGTTTCATGATATGTATGAAGCCTTGTTAGAAAACATCAGTTATGGAATAAAGATGAATCTGAGTGTTAAAGAAGATCATGCAATTGTGCTATTATGGAGAAGGATTTGTGCGAGATATCACCTGCTGAAAGAGGAGGAAGCAAAGATGAAACTAATTGAAAAGATTACGATTGATGAGGATCCTACACTTCAACTACTCTGGAGTGGATTTAAGGAGAGTATCAACTATGTCACAAGAAACAACTTAAGTATAGCCCAAGACCATCAGTCTAGAGAATTGTGGGAGCTAGTTGAGAAAAGATTCTATATGCTCCAGGATTTCAGATAGAAAAACTCAAATGCAATTAAAGTATCAAGGAATGATTTTTAGCGTGATGGAAAACCTAAATTTACTTCATCCTTAGTATTACCATGGATGAGTCATCAGCATGAAGAAAGTGATCAACTTGAAGAAAGTGATCAACATGAAGAAAGTCATCAGCATGAAGAGCCCATATCAACCAATGGTTTGACTTTTGGGGAACAAGAAATGCCCTGGTTTTTAGAAGCACAACTTTCAATGAATGAAGACATCCTTCACCATGATGAAGAATCGGTAAGAAAAGTAGACAAAAAAAAATTTCTCATGCCTTCATCCACTCCTGATTTAAAAAGTTTCAGATTTGAGGAAAATAAAGATAAACTTTTGCATGAAGTTTCTATTGAAAATAATCTGATAGTTAATGTATCTCCAAAACATGAAAAGTTGAACTTCATTAAAAATTTCAGCAAAACTAATTTTCAATTTGCAAAGGCTGACAATGATCCTATGTTAGAATCTATTTGTCTTGAAGAAAATGCAATGATTAATCCTCTTGATGAATTTTGTATTGTAAAGAAAGTGAGATCATGTTTTGCCAAATCTGAAAATATGGTTGAAGAGATGACAAGCATAGTTGAAAGAGAAATAAATGGGGATCATGCTTCAAATTGTTGTTCTCTTGAAAATTATCCTGAGACCGATGTGCTATCAAAAGATGGAATTCATAAAGAACATGGTAGGGTTGACTCTTCATCCATTATAGCTGATAGGGATCCAATGCAAGAACCACTCTGCTTCCAAGCTAATGCAATATTGGGTTTTCCTAATCATATGGATACACATGAAAGGGCTGCATTATGTTTTGGTAATCCTCCTACTGAATCTGAGAATACAATTAGAGAAATTGGTGCAACAACAGATGTTGAATAGGAAGAGATTTCAATGGCTAATGAAGTGTTGAAGCATCATGTAGAAGATAAAGAATCAGATGAAGGTTTTCCTGATCTTGAAATGAAAAATGGTCAAACCATGATGTCAGCCACATGTGAATATTCTAAAGTCATTTTAGGTATTAGGGCTTTGAATTTAGGTGAATCTCTTTCAGGTTTGATAACTGCAACAAATGAAGAAGATGTCTCAATCTGGATGGAACCTATGTATAATGAAGAATGCTTTTGTTTGAACCCTGGTTTGAAATCTAAAGTTTCTAATGATAGTACCTGTGTCCAGTATGATGTCATTTCACTTCCAAAGGATTTTCAATTTTCTGATTCTATTCATCCTGATTTGTATGTTGATATCTCTACTAAGGGTGATAATGAAGTAAACGGATGTGAGTGTTTTCCAGCAGTGCTTCTAGAATCTATTGAATACTCTGAAGTTTTCCATCCTAGTTTTGATGATGATATTTTTGCTAAAAGTGATATTATCGATATAAGTAGATGTGATTATGTTCCAGTAGTGCATTTAGAATCATCTAAATATCCTAATCTTGCCAGTCTGGATTTGAATACTGATGTCTTTGTTAAAAGTGATAAGGTTGAGGAAAAAAGCTGCAAGTATTTTTCAGTGATGTTTGCAGAATTTGGTGGGTTTTCTTCTCCTTCACAGAAGATGATAGAACATGTAAAAGGTAGTGTGTAGAAAAGTATAAAAGAGTCAGAAGTCTATGATGAGGCATGGTTGTTTGGAAAGGTCCTGGGGGTTACTATGTTGCAAATTGCTTTTGGACTCGAGTTCAGCAGTGAAGGACTTGCCAGAGGTTATCAATGTTGTTTCAAATTGGCGAAGCATTCCCCTTTGTTTCGGAAGGGTTCATACTTCTCTCTTCCTATAAATGGTCATGTATGATTCCTTTCTTGCTCTTTGTTCTTTGGGCGAGGTCTCCTCACCCGTGATGAAGGTTAGGTTTTTGTTTTCTACAGTTTTGGTGTGCTTAGTTTAGTTGTTCCTACTTTGCCTAGTGTAGTTTTCTCCTACTTTCATAGTCAGTTGTTTCCTATTTTGGTGTGTTCAGCTTGCCCTGCTCCCCTCTACCCTCCCTGTATGTAGCTGCTCATTATCATTCTTTGGTCTAGACTCCACAACCCAATGGATAAGATGCTTGTTTAACAAGAGATGTTGAATTCTCTATGCACTTTTCAGTACATATTCCCCAGACGGAGCCAGCTGTTGAATGACTTTTAGTCACCCATCTTTTTTTGGTAATGTCAAGTTAGATTTAGTCATGTTTGTGTCTAAGTCTAAGTCTTCCCTAGAGTAGGATGATTTTGCCAGGTTCCCCTCACTTTGCCTTCTTATTTCAAGCCAGTTGGGTGGTTCTAAAGTCTCTTTATCATTGGGTAGGTTATAGTTCCTAACCTGGCAAAGTCTTGATGCTCTAATTGATTCTTTTTCTCAAGCAGGTAGATGTTCGAAATACATGATCTTCAAGTGTGTGAAAAGAATCAGGAAGAAGATGCAATGATAGAGCCATGTGTTCAATCTTATTACATTGTCACCACCCAAGCTCGGCTAGCCGTAGCATCTTTTCAATGTTTCTACCCGAGCTTGAAATGTTTCAACAGTCTTCACCTGTGTCAGGTTTTATAATCCTTCATTACCTTTTGATTCATCTTTGATGGGCAGGTGCATGTCTCTTTATTCATCTGGCAGCGTCACTTAAGTTAAAGATTTTCCACGTGCCCTTTAATCTACGGTGCAGGTTGAAGGTCTTTCTAGCTGGCAGAATCAATGGTTTTCGTGTTTTTGTAGGATTCAAGTTGTGCGAAGTTTACTTTCATGAAAACATGAAATGGTTCCACATGTCCAGGATGGTAGAGCTTTGTGAGGAGAGCTGAGCATTAACCTTGCCATGCATTTGTGATAGTTAGAAAAGAGCAGTCGCATGTTCGCATGGATTAAAATAATACCATGCGATCATGTGATAATGAAGCCTGTTGGGACTCGCATACGCTAACATCGCAGATGTGATCATGCTTTTAGAGTTGACCAATCATGGAATGGTCACATGATCGTATAAATAAAATTATTGTCTTGCAATCATGCGATAAGACAGTGGAAGCCCTGCGGGCTCCAGATCTACGGTCCCCGCAAGATCGCATGACTAAGAAACCGGTCTTGTGATCATGCGAGATGCAACCACGTCAAATCCTTAGCAGATGTGGGCCTGGTTCATTTTTTCACTTTGGTCAAAAATGATGGTAGCCTTTCTTTGTGGCATAACGGGATTGAGACACGTAGCTTGGTGGGTCCGAAAAGAGTTTGTCTGCGAGGTTTAATCGACGGTAGTCACTTTGCTGCTATGGTGTGGGAGATTCTTTTTGATCATGTGATATTATGACATGTGTAAAGGTGTTCCATGTCCACTGGTTATCATATGATGCAAGCACGAAGATAGATCCTTCATTGAAGGCTTCCGCTTTACTAAGATGTTGCAAGAGATGTTGAACAGGTAAAGTGGGATCCTTCCACATGTCCAGGTGGGACCGAAGATGCTTGTGGAAGTTGACCAATCAGGGAGCGGTCACATGATCGCATAGATTAAAGTATTGCTATGCGATCATGCGAAAAGGTAAATAGTTGATGCAGGAGCATCCTGGGTGTAAGAGCAATCTTGCATCACCCAAAAATATTTTTGTTTTTATATTCAATAAGGGCTATTTTAGTGCAGAGCTGCTATTTATGGAAAGTTACTATTTTTTGTAATTTTCATACGTGCTCAGAATGATCTGATTTCTTTCTTGGAGGTTCATGTTGGTCATATAAGTCTGCCAGTAAAGTTTCATTTCCAGATCAAGTGTATATTGGAAGATATTGAAGATTTTCGGTATTGGCAGCAGGGTACAGAAACTTTGAACTCAGTTTTGAAGGCTTTAGAGGCCCCGAATGAGGTCGAATTTTGGGCTGAATGAAGCTTGCTTGATTTAGGTGTTGTAGAGCTCCTCGCACCCTTTCCGAAATGGGGTTACAATAGTCAATCGGGTCAACTGGTGATGACTTATGGTCTTCGGAAGTTGGGTCACCTGAAATGGCGGAAAATAATTTTTCTTCAAAATTTCTGTTCGGGTTTCAAAATTTATTTTGAGCCGACTATGATGTAATGAAATGTAAAATAAAAATAATTCTAAGTTTGGTCGGCCTTATTGGCTAAAATTCTGGAACCTTTCCAGGCGGTGGAAAATTGCCTATATAAGGGAGGCTGTATTATTGTCTTAGGCAGTTCAGAATAGTTCTGGGTAGTAGATCTGGGTATTGATTCGAGACTTTTTCCTACAGAATATTGTAAGGGAATGCCCATGTGGCTTTGCATATTGTAATTCTAAAAGTTTGTAATTCCACATTTGTGGAGATAATAAGAAGCCAATTTTTTGTTCTTGCATATTGTTGTGGTTTCTTTGTTTCTGTTATGTGTTTGTGGTATTAAGGGGAGCACCCTTCATCAAGTGGTATCAGAGCAGGTTTTCTTGAGTGTGTAAACAGATCGCCGACTGTGAGGCAGTTTGCACCAGGACCGTGGCTAGGGTTTCAGTGCGCATCGCGAAAATGCCTCCACGAAGGGAACATGGCGGAAGAGTTGGTGTTGTGACACCTGAGGTTAGAGAGCTGCAGAGACAAGTGCGAGCATTGCAAGAAGAGATTCGCAGAGGAATGAATCTTAATGTCAGAGACGAAAGCGAGGATAAAGAAGAAGAAGAATATCAAGAAGGAGAAGTTGAAATTGTGAACCAGGAGGAAGAAAGACTTTTTCGGGCGATTTCCAAGATTGGGAAAAGACCTAAGATTGAGGTTCCTACATTTTTTGGAAATCTTAACCCAGAGGAATTGATCGACTGGATCAATGAATGTGAGGAATATTTTGAGTATGAAGATGTTGAGGATCCTGATAGGGTCAAATTTACGAAGGCCAGACTGAAAGGTCATGCGAAGATATGGTGGCAAGAGATTCAGTTGGAGCGAAATAGAAGGGGAAAGGAGAAAATCACGAGATGGGATCGGATGGTGGATAAATTGAAGCGACAGTTCATTCTTGTTGATTATGAGCTTGACCTACTGAAGAAAATGCAGAGTTTGAAGCAAGCAGGAAGATCTGTTCAGGAGTATACAGAGGAGTTCTATCGACTTCTCATCAGAACAGGCCATGCAGAAGCTGATAAGGAGAAAGTTGCCCGATACCTTAATGGGTTAAGGCCAAGCATTCAGGAGGAGCTGAATCTGGTTCGAATGAATAGTATTGAAGAGGCATACCAGTTTGCCCTAAAAGTAGAGGAAAAGCTGAACAAGAAGTTTGAGAGCAGACAAAACGGAAGAGGTCGCGGTGGACGATCTGGTGGACGATCATATGGTGGTCGAAATGAAGATGCGAAAAAGAAGGATGAGGCCAGTAGCAGTCAGAATCAGCGAGGAAATAATTCCAATCACTTCTAGGATCAGAATAATAGAGATCAAAGAGGAAGAGGAAGAGGACAAGGATCTGCAAGAGGTGGCTTCCGTGGAACATGTTTTCACTGTGGAGAAGAAGGTCATAGGGCATTTGAATGTCCTCAGCGCCAAGGCAGAACAGACAGGAGAAATGAAGGCCAGGCCAGAGTTGCACATGTAGATGAAGATGCCAGATCATCAAATTCTGAAGATGCTGAAAGAGGAGAAACATTGATTAACAGAAGAGTCCTGTTGAGTGGTGAGAATGAACCTGAGCAAAGGAGGAGCTTGTTTCACCTCAGGTGCAAGTGTGAAGGTAAATGTTGTGATGTGATTATTGATAGTGGAAGCACTGACAATTTGGTGTCAGAAGAGATGGTGACAAAGTTGAAGCTCAAGAGACAGAAACACCCACATCCATATCGGATTGCCTGGGTACAGGATGACCACAAGGTCATGGTCAATGAATAATGCCTGGTGAAGTTCAAGATTGGCGGATACCAAGATGAGGTATTGTGTGATATCATATCTATGGATGCATGTCATATGTTGTTAGGTAGACCATGGCAGTTTGACAGATGTGCTGTACACGATGGTCATGCGAATACCTATTCCCTGACAAAGGATGGAGTGCGACATAAGCTAAAACCATTGAAGGAGACTGAAGAAAAGGTATGTGGTAATGCAAGGATAACTTTTGTTGATGGAAGAAATTTTCTAGATGGTATGAGGCATGAGCATGTATGTTTTGCTTTAATTCCAAGAGCTGGTAAAGAGGAAGTAGAAGATGTTCCTGTAGAAGTTGCAGATTTGTTGAATGAGTTTCAAGATATTGTATCCGATAACGTGCCTGATGGATTAACACCAGTCAGGAAGATCAGTCATCAGATGGACTTGATCCTAGGAGCGAGTTTGCCGAATAAGGCAGCACACAGAATGACACCTGCAGAAAGTGAGGAGTTGAACATACAAGTACATGAACTGTTACAGAAAGGATTGATCCGTGAGAGTCTAAGTCCCTGTGCTGTACCTGCGGTATTAGCACCAAAGAAGAATGGAGAGTGGAGGATGTGTACAGATTCCAGAGCAATAAACAAGATCACAATCAAGTATAGGTTTCCATTGCCACGAATGGATGATATTATGGATTGTTTGAGTGGAGCTATGTATTTTTCAAAGATAGATCTGAAAAGTGGATATCATCAGATTCGGATCAGGGAGGGAGATGAATGGAAGACTGCCTTCAAGACAAAGGAAGGACTATATGAGTGGTTAGTCATGCCTTTTGGGCTAACCAATGCACCGAGCACTTTCATGCGGCTCATGAACGAGGTTCTGAAAGAATTTCTGGGTAAGTTTGTCATTGTTTACCTAGATGATATTTTGATCTTTAGTAAGACATTGGATGAGCATATGATGCATATTCGTATGGTATTTGAGAAGCTGAGAGAAGAGAAATTGTTGATTAATTTGAAGAAGTGCAGTTTTGTGAAGAAAGAGTTAGTGTATTTGGGATTTGTAGTTTCAGCAGAAGGTCTAAAAATGGACCCAGAGAAGGTACAGGCTATCCTTGAATGGCCTACTCCAAGGAGTGCTACTGAGGTAAGATCTTTTCATGGTCTAGCTAGCTTTTACAGAAAGTTTATCAAAAATTTTAGCAGTATTTGTGGACCCTTGACTGAAACAATGAGAGGGGATAGAAAAGAGTTTAAGTGGACTAATGGGGCAGAAAAGAGTTTTCAATTATTGAAACAAAAAGTTACAGAACAACCTGTTTTAGCACTTCCAGATTTTAATAAGGTGTTTCAAGTAGATTGTGATGCTAGTGGTACTGCAATAGCAGCTGTTATGAGCCAAGAAGGTAAACCTATTGCTTATTTCAGTGAGAAGTTGAATGATGCCAAGAGAAAATATTTTGTTTATGATCAGGAATTTTATGCTATAGTTCAGGCATTGAAAAAGTGGAGGCACTATCTACTTCCTAAAGAGTTTGTTTTGTATACTGATCATCAAGCTTTGCAATATTTGAATAGTCAAGGAAAGTTGAATCAGAGGCATTTGAAATGGGTTGAGTTTTTGCAGAGTTATACATTTGTTTTGAAAGACAGGAGTGGAAAGTCTAACAGGGTTGCAGATGCTCTTAGCAGAAGGCAACTATTGCTGACAGAAATGCAGATTGAAGTGGTTGGGTTCAAAGAACTCAAGAATTTGTATCCAGAGGATCCTGATTTTGGTGGAGCTTGGAAGGCTTGTACAGAACCTGTTACTCTAGACAGGACAAAATGGTTGGATTTCATCATCCAGGATGATATGCTATTCAGAGGGAGTCAGTTGTGCATTCCACGAAGTTCTATGAGGGAGAATCTCATCAAGGAGAAGCATAGCGGAGGATTGGCTGGACATTTTGGTCATGATAAAACCGTTGGTTTGGTTAGTGAGAATTATTATTGGCCGCAGTTGCAGCAAGATGTGAAGAAGTTTGTACAGAGTTGCAGAGTATGTCAGATGGCGAAAGGAGTGAAGCAGAATACAGGGCTGTATCAGCCATTACCTATACCAGAGAAGCCTTGGGAGGATATCAGTATGGACTTTGTTCTTGGTTTACCGAGGACTTAGCGGGGACACGATTCAATTTTTATGGTAGTTGACAGATTCTCGACGATGGCACATTTCATTCCCTGCAAGAAGACTAATGATGCTGTTCATATAGCAGAATTGTTTTTCAGAGAAGTAGTGAGACTCCATGGTTTGCCAAAGACCATAGTTTCAGATCGGGACACTAAGTTTGTTGGATATTTTTGGCGTACATTGTGGAAGAAGTTAAAGATAGATTTGAAGTTCAGTTCATCACATCATCCACAGACTGATGGACAGACAGAGGTGGTGAATAGGAGTTTGGGAAATTTGCTGAGATGTTTGGTTGGAGATAAGCCAACAGGATGGGATTTGATTTTACCACAGGCGGAATTTGCATACAATAATTCTTTCAACAGGAGCACTGGTAAATCACCATTCCAGACTGTATATGGAAGTAGCCCAAGAAATGCATCTGAATTGAGAAAGATAGATAAAGGAGAAATAAGTAGTGCTGAAGCTGAGGATTTTGCAGAACACTTGAAGAACATCCATGGGGAGGTGAGGAAGCATATTACCAAGATGAACGCACAGTATAAGGCTAAGGCAGATGAGAAAAGGAGGTATAAGGAATTTCAGGTTGGTGATGAAGTCATGGTTCATTTGCGGAAGGAGCGGTTTCCAGTTGGTACATATAACAAGCTGAAAATGAAGAAGTTTGGACCATGTAAGATACTGAAGAAACATGATTCAGGAAACGCATATGAGGTAGAATTGCCTACTGAGCTAAATATTTCACCAGTGTTTAACATTTCAGATCTGACAGAGTATCATGAAGGAGGTGTTGAAGATGAGATCACAACAGCACAGGGGAGTATTCCAGCAACTAGTTCAGATATCAAGGAGATTGAAGACATACTGGACAGTCGTGTTGGCAGAAGCACAAGGAATAGGACATATGAAGAATATTTGGTCAAATGGAAAGGACGACCTGTTGAAGATTCATCATGGCTAACAAAGGAGGAGGTTAACCGTCTTGGTTTTCCTTTGCACGCCTGAGTCATGACAGGGTCACTTCTCAAATTACCACGGGTGTCTGATGCAGGAGCATCCTGGGTGTAAGAGCAATCTTGCATCACCCAAAAATATTTTTGTTTTTATATTCAATAAGGGCTATTTTAGTGCAGAGCTGCTATTTATGGAAAGTTACTATTTTTGGTAATTTTCGTATGTGCTCAAAATGATCTGATTTCTTTCTTGGAGGTTCATGTTGGTCATATAAGTCTGCCAGTAAAGTTTCATTGCCAGATCAAGTGTATATTGGAAGATATTGAAGATTTTCGGTATTGGCAGCAGGGTACAGAAACTTTGAACTCAGTTTTGAAGGCTTTAGAGGCCCCGGATGAGGTCGAATTTTGGGCTGAATGAAGCTTGCTTGATTCAGGCGTTGTAGAGCTCCTCGCACCCTTTTCGAAATGGGGTTACAATAGTCAATCGGGTCAACTGGTGATGACTTATGGTCTTCGGAAGTTGGGTCACCTGAAATGGCGGAAAATGATTTTTCTTCAAAATTTCTGTTCGGGTTTCAAAATTTATTTTGAGCCGACTATGATGTAATGAAATGTAAAATAAAAATAATTCTAAGTTTGGTCGGCCTTATTGGCTAAAATTCTGGAACCTTTCCAGGCGGTGGAAAATTGCCTATATAAGGGAGGCCGTATTATTGTCTTAGGCAGTTCAGAATAGTTCTGGGTAGTAGATCTGGGTATTGATTCGAGGCTTTGTCCTACAGAATATTGTAAGGGAATGCCCATGTGGCTTTGCATATTGTAATTCTAAAAGTTTGTAATTCCACATTTGTGGAGATAATAAGAAGCCAATTTTCTGTTCTTGCATATTGTTGTGGTTTCTCTGTTTCTGTTATGTGTTTGTGGTATTAAGGGGAGCACCCTTCATCAATAGTTAATGTCAGATGGATGGAAATTTGGCACATAACCGCATTTAAAATTTTTGTGATGCTTAATGTTGGAGGACGTGGATGCCAGATGGGCACTTTTCTAATCTTCCTTGTCCTTTTCCACACTTCCTCTACACCTACCCGCTTTGCGCTATGCCTTGTCGCATGATCGCAAGGCAGTTTTCTTTCTCTTGCGATCATGCGACCAGTCTAAGTTATAATCACTCTTGCACTTAACTTTGACGTGCGAAAAATGGGCAAAGCACTATAGGTCTAAAGGATAATTAGTGCTATTCTATAACATGTTTTATGAGGATCAACTTAATATAAAGGACAAATTAGGAAGGATTCAGAATAGAGAAATAATTAAATACGGTGGAAGTGTGATGTCACACTTCTCAATAGGGATCACAGGCACACCATTTTTCAAGGTGATGAAGTTTTCATTGATCAAGATGATGTATTGGAAGAGATTATTATTAGTGAGGGAAGGTGAAGGGACAGAGTCAAATTGTTTCCTCTTCATTGTATTTTTGAAGTTGCTTGTTCCCAATCTTTTTGTATTCATGAAAATTGAAAGGTCATCAGTCCCTACGAGCATGATACATTGTAAACTCTATAAATTCTTTGAAAGAAGTTAATAAAAGGTCAGCAAATTTTGGTGTGAAGCTGATTGTAGAGTCAATTAAGTTTAGTGCCATAATTTTATCATCCTCTTTAGTCATCTGTATCTGATGTTGGTTTCATTGTGTTGAAATGAAGATGAGGAAATAAACAGAGTTTTGTTTTTTTGTTTTCAATTTGACCAATCAGTAGGATAATTAGACAATTATAGCTGGTTACGGAATTACATCAGCATCTTCAATTGCATTTCATAATTTGAATTTTTCATATTGATGTTGGGAAATTCATAAGATTGTGAAGATCATCGGCATAGCATCTTTACATTTAAACCCTGCCTGAGCTTTCACTTGCCTAGGTGAAACTCGGTTTCCTCTGTTGTTCTCTGGTTAAGAACATACCTGCAGTAGGACTTAGAATTAAAACATAATTCATTGAATATTTTTCACATAGGGAGTTGTACCTCAATTCAGAGGGAAACTAGATATTCTCAGAAATAGTTTCCCAACTATTGTGTAAAGTTGTTCTTCGTTATAAAATAGGGCAAATAAAAGGAGGATAAGAAGAAGGACAATCTGTTTACCAACACACATTTGAATCATAATTATTTCAATAATATTTTCTATGTGAGTGTGTGAATTCCATTACTACCCTTCAGTTTTACAAGGTTAGAGTTACCTCTCTCTGAAAATATTCCCCTCTATCATAATATGTCATTCTATCTATGCATACATAGGAACAACATCAAGTATTAGTACATGTTTCCAGCATAATCAAGATATATCATTCCTTCGTCCTAATTCTTTTAGTCATAAATCTATATAATACCTTCATTTTACAAAAGAGCACACATGTACCTATGCTTCTTACTATACCTTCGCATCATACTGACGTAATTTAATGGATTGAGTACTTTGTATCAAATTCATCTCATTCTTATATGTAGACACTTGTAATATTTTTATTTTAATCAATTACAAATTTTATTTGAAGATAATTTCCAATGGTAAATATTGCATAATAAATATAATTTTTGGAATACTGCAAATGTTCATCAGATAAGTTCTAAAACTTAACTTGATTATAAGTAAAGAAATCATTTATACGTACCATCTAACATGTGGTACTTACTAGGTTTGAAAGTCATCCATCCATTTCACAAATCACCTATAAAGGTTGGTGGATCTATTTTTCCATTTATGTCGCATAGGCCCTCATGCCTATCTTGTCACAATAATATTTCAAAGAAATTTTAATTATCTTTAGAATAATATAAATCCTACAAGTCTCACATCTTAATATGAATAAGCATTCACATGTTCATCAATGTAATGCAAGTGTGCTTCATGTAAGCATAAGCATCCAAATAAATCATGATAATTCATTACCATGTAAAAGTAATGCATCAATGTATGTTATACATCTATAAAAATCCATCCAAAAGCATAACCATAAATTTCAATCATGAAACAAGACATTTAATTGTAATTGGAGAACTGTCCTTCTATAAGTCCCTATCTCATATGACATTGGACAATCAGTCATCCATATGCAAATCTTGAGACAAGAGTATGGCTTGGACACTTGTCTGTTCTATCTGCAAAGTATTACACTTCCTTGGGATTCTACATGCTCAAAGAATTCCCAACCCTGCAATGCCCAACAAATAAATGGTAGGGGGTATCTGGTGCAACCATGAAACTAACTAATTTCCACATATGTCTAAGAAGAACTAATCATGGATGTGGCAAGGAGATGAAACATCGGCAGCATATTTATAAACATATGCAAACAAGCTTTGGCCAAAGCATCTTTTTATCACTAGTAGTGAACATTGGTAGGTAGAGGAACATCCCTTTCTACCCTTAACTTTTTTTCCCACATTCGGCACCTCTCACGTTAAGGTAAGCTTTCCAATTCTCATTCAAAGCAAAAAAGAAGAAGAAGATGCAATTCATGTTTTTCATATAATCTCCTTTCATGTAATAATACATAAAATAAGAGCATGTAAATCATACAACAATCAACTAATCAAAAGAATTATGCCATTTATCATGAAAAATCTAATTCATCGTAGGCAATCACATAATTTGAACCATCTAGTCAAATAAAATTACACATAAAAAGGAGGTGTTGACCATTCTATCAAAAACACCAATAGTTCTTCATAACCAAATATTTATATCCCTTTTTCATAAAATATGGTGATCTACTCATTGATCATCAAATGTATCAAATAATACATCTATTTCAATCACTTAATAATAATTTCATGCAAGTTCTCAAATATAGTCACCCATGTATAGTAGTAATATCGTATTAATGTCAAAAAGATGTATTTTCCATGGATTCCATCATTCCATGAATATCCATGCAATGCTCCTCATAGCATTAAAAATCACATCAAAGAATATCAACAAATATTAATTATTTCATCAAATGTATTTATAATATACACAACCATTTGCATGTCAATTCAATTTGATCATTTCACAATAGTTGAAACATATTTTAAGTAACATATGAATGCAAGACTAGGAAGGATATGTTCTTTTCAATCTACTCTTTAGAGTCTATCAATGTTATATGCTCAACATGACTGATGACATTACTTCAGATCACAAGACTAGCAACATAAAACACATATTTTAGCCACCACAAAATCATCAAAAATCACAATATTCAAAGTTGTAAATTTCAAAACAAAACCTCAAGGGTCATAATAAAAATCAAAATAAGTGTGAACAAAAATCTCAATTGATTGAAAAACTCAAAATTGGTGGCTAGATGGTCACAAGAAAACTTAAAATTTTAAACTAGCCCTTCACCACTTGCAAAGTTCATCAAGTTCAAATAACAGATTAATTGAAACCCAAAACACATTTACAAAGTTACTAACACTAGCTAAAAGGAGGGAGTAGAAGCTATTGGAAACTGCAAATGAAACAATTGTTGTATGATCATTGATGTCAAAGCTTAATTAGTAAGACTGTGGCTACTTAGGAAAGTACTATATCTATTGTATTGTTGTGAAGAAGGGATAGAAAGGATGGTAACAATAGCACCTAGGGAAAGGTTGAGTTATCTTGATACTGCAAAGTGTACTTGACTATGTTGTACAATGATGAGACAATGTATTGTTTATCTTAGTAAGATTGAAGACTAAACTGGTAGGCTTAACCGAGAAAAAATAGAGAAATCCTATTTAAGCCGAGTGATGTTAGTGTCGACCGAGTTAGTGTATGCCAACCAAAATTCTAGCGTCAACCGAACATCAATTAATTACTGAGGAAATAGTTTTAGTAATGACCGAGCTTTCTACATGAAGACCAAGTAGTTGATCACAGTATTGACCGAGCATCAGCATTTTTATATTTGAAGAGAATTCAGATTTGGAGCTGACATTGTTGAATTCTTGGATTATGTAAAACATGTTGACTTTATTTATTGATTGTTTGAAAGCATTTAATGCACTGTAAAATGTTTTATTGTAAATCTTTAAGAGATTTGAGATGATTCTAGAGAAGGAGATGAAGAACATAAAGCAGGTAGATTCAATGAATCTGACCTAACCCTAACATCTACGAAGGAGATTGAGTGGGAAAAGATAAGTTAACTTAATTCAAGAAGTATTAAGGGAACCTAAGCATTAGGTATGCATGTGCACGGGTGAAAAGGATGCTAGAATATTAGTAGATTTTATTGACTATATAAGCAGAAAAGGCTGAAGGAGAAGTGTGGTGATTGCTTGAAGAAAAGTTCTGAGCATATTAGAGATGGAGATGGCAAAATTTAAAAGTCAGTAAACCAACATTTGTGTATAGAATTGGATCTGATATTTGCAAAGTGAGTTGTATGTTTTTTCAGATCAATAATGCTGCTACTTTCTAACCATTATAACTATCAAAATCCTTTTAACAGAGGTTGACCTAATAGTCATATGTTTAAATCCTTTGAGCAAGGTTGCATTATAATTGAGTGTATATAAGTCCTATAACAAGGCTCACTTTTAACAAGGTGATTGAAATCTTTTAACTGGGTCACACTTGACAGTGTGTATTGTAACCTTTGACATGGTTGGCTTTTAACCGAGCTCACTTCAGAAGAGTGAAAATAATAGTAGCATATTACAAAGTGGTTTTTCCAAAATTGAGTTTCCACTATAAATCCTAGTGTCAATCCTTGTGTGAATGTTTTGGTTTGAACATTTCTGTGTTTTACAAGTTAGATACAACTGAATAGTGGACTGCAATGTTATATATTTCTAATATTGAATCAGTGATGATCGAGTTAGTTTTGGTTGTTTGATTTGATTTAAGGAAAAGTTTTTGTAGTTTTATACATTAGGGCCTGAGAACAACTGATTCACCCCCCCTCTCTATTGTTCTAAATCATATTAAAAATTGGTATCAGAGCTATGTTTCTTATTGGTGTTTATAGAAATCAAGTTTAAAGGGACTTGAAGAAAATGATCAAGATGTATAAGAAGGAGGTACAAAGTTGAATAAGCAAAACTTCCCTACATGGAAAAGATTGATGAAGCTATATCTAGCTAGTATTGGTGATATTGCAAAGTACTAGATTGAGAATGACTATGTCTCACCTATTGTACCATTGACTACCAAGGAAATGAGAGCTAAGCAAGAACATAATCAAGCAATGTTGTAAATTGCATCTGCCTTAAGCTATCCAGAATTTGAGGACATTAAGGATTGCACAACTTATAAGGAGATGTGGGACACTCTTGCAAAGATCTATGGTGGTGACTTATATGTACTGAAAGCTAAAGCCGAGAGTCTCAGAGGTAAGTTTGATGAGATGATAATGCAAGAAGGTGAGAACATTGCACAATATTGTGGTAGAATAAAGGAAGTTGTGAATGCTATTAGAGGAGAAAATGGGACTATTGATGAAGAAACTATAACTGGAAAATTACTAAGAACCCTACATCCTATATATGCTATTAAGATCTCTGCTATTCAAGAATCTACATGTAACTATGCTAATGTGCTTACTTTGGAAGGTTTAGTTGGCAAGCTGACTTCTTTTGAACTCTCTAACTATGATAAATTCACTGTTGGTAGTATTGGTAATGTTGAAAATTCTTTTAAGTCACAATTAGTTCTAAACAAGCCTAAGAAAGAAAAAGAAAGATGCATAAGTGAAAGTGAAAGCAAAAGTGAAAGTGAAGGTGACAGTGACACTTCTGATAAAGAAGTTGAAAATCTAGAAGCTCTTATGGCTAGAAGACTGAGAAGAGGAAAACGAAGATATAAAGGTAAACTCCCTATTATATGTTTTGTATGTAATAAAGTTGGTCATATAACTGCTAGATGTCCTGACAAGAATGATAAAGATGAAGAAAGAAACAACAAACACAAAGATAGAAGAGATGACAAAAGCTACCGAAGGAACAAAGACTACAAAGGAAAAGGTAAGAAATCTTGTTACATTGTTGAAGAAGAAACTGACACTGATAGTGATGATTTTGAAATTGAGGTAGTCTATGTTGCAATGAAAGATGAATTTGATGAGGATGAGAAAACTACATTGATTTCCTATGTGAACAAGAATGACAAATGGATTATTGACAGTGGATCTTCACATCACATGACTAGTGACAAGAGTAAGTTTGAGACCTTACATGATTATAGAGGTAAAAGTGTAAAATTTGATAATGATGCACCATGTCCTATTAGAGGAAAAGGTTAGATTAAACTGACTGATAAGATCTCTTGTGAAAATGCATATTGGGTTGAAGGTTTGAATTATAATTTGCTAAGTGTTGCTCAACTCAACAACACTGGTTACCGAGTGGAATTTCATCACAAGAAAGCTAAGATGTTTGATGCTACTAGTGAGCTAGTCGAAAGTGGAGAATAGACTAGAGATAATTTATTCTATCTTGACCTATCTAAAGAAATGTGTATGGTTGCACAACTTGATGACATTTGGTTATGGCATAAGATGCTATGTCATGTTAACTTTGACAATCTAGTAGAGAGAAGTAAGAGGAAGAAAGTAAGAGGTCTACCTAGATTGAAGAAACTTGAGAATGTAATGTGTAAGGAATGCCAGTTAGGAGAAATGACTAAGTCAAGTTTCAAGAGAAAATCTTTTACTTCTAAAAACATTTTAGACTTGGTCCATACTGACCTTTGTGGACCTATGGGTGCACAAAGTTACTGTGGTGCTAGATATTTTATCTTATCTGTTGATGATCATACTAGGATGATGCATGTAATATTTCTAAAAGAAAAATATGATGCTTTTCAATTCTTTAAGTAGTATTTGGCTAAGGTTGAGAAGGAGACAGGTAGGAACCTGAAATGTCTTAGATCTGACCGAGGTGGAGAATTTACATCAAATGAATTCAATCTATTTTGCAATGATAGAGGAATCAAAAGACAAATGTCTGCACCTAGGACACCTCCATAGAATGGAATAGCAGAAAGAAGAAACAGATCTATCTTGGATTGTGCAAGGACATTGTTGATTGAAACACTAGTACAAAAATAGAAATATATGACCAAATACACTACCAAAAATTGTAGATAAATGACCAAATTTGGTCACGTGACTAGTGTTAGTTTATTCCTGGTCATTTATCTTGTGACCAAATTTATGACTAAACTATTTTAGTCATTTATTTGGTCATTGATTTGGTCATATATTTAGTCATTTATTTGGTCATTTGGTAGTTTATTTGGTCATTTATTTGGTTATTTATTTGATCATATATTTAGTCATTAATTTAGTCATATATTTAGTCATTAATTTAGTCATATTAGGGCATGATGGAATCGACCCATCATCCTCCTACTTGTAAAGTAGGTGCTCTTCCATTGAGCTAGTACCCTTTAAAGAATAATCATACCATGTATACTAGTACTTTCTGTACACACTAAATAGTGACCTTCTCTAAGTCATTACATCCAATGGAATCCATGAATGGGAAACCTTAGAAAGTGACCTAGAGCTCTATATGTACAAAGTTGCAAGATTATTAAAATTGCTCTCAGCTAGAGCTATTAAGCTTATGACCTTGCTAGTCAACCACACAATGAGAGATACAAATGAAGACAAGGGAAAGAATGCCAATATCCCCAAGAATCACTATGAAATGCAATGCAATGCTATACTATGAATGAAGTGCAAGCTAAGCTATGGAAATGAAAGAAAAAGTATTACCAAGCCTTCCTAGTTAAGATATGTGAGCTAATCTATAGCATAAAGAAAACTAAGCTATGAATGCCATGATAATGAAACTAAGATACAAGAAATGAAACTAAGATAGCATGTAAATGTAAAAGCTAAGAATGCTCCAAATCTCCAAAGCTCCAAAGTGACCTAGAAAACCAACAGCATAACATTAGTATTCAAAAGATGCATATGAAAATGAGGAAGAGAGATCTTCTTTTATAGGAAATGAGAATGAATGGACCATGGAGATTAAGAGGCAAAAGATTTAATCAAGGGTAGAGCTTGAAAGAGGAGAAATCCATGTGCACAAATATCCTCCAATGAGAAAATAAGAGTTGACTTTTGTGTCCATGTGAAACAAAAAGTGTTTTTTCCCCTTTTATAAAATAAGAATAATGTTTCATTTGTGCAACTTAGGATAAGAGGAAGAGTGGTGGCTTTTTATTTATTAAAACGGGAGGAAATTCCTTTTAATTAAATAAAGATTTAGGATAAAATGGTTAGCCCATAGAAAATAATAGAATAAATGATAGAATAGGATTTGATCAAGGAAATTGATATTGAGCTAAAAAATGTTGACTTTTGAAAATACCAGGGATTTGATAAATTGCAAGAATGGGGCTCAAAGTCTAGGTGACCATTTTAGGGTGCATAAATTTTCCCCTCTTTGACTAATGTGAGGTCGACTCAGGATCACATGTGGTCAAAGAATGAAATTGAAGTGTGAGATCGATTTGGGATCACAAAACAACCCAGATGTGTGTTCGATGGATGGGAACACATCAGGACAAGCATAAGCTGGCAAAGATAAGCTGAAAGATAAGTCCAACACCTATTTAGCTAAGTGATAATCAAGTCTTAAATGGGAGATAAGAAGCTCAAGCTAAGCTAATTGATAAGCTAAATCAAGGATTGAAGCTGATAGGTACTGCCCCCTCAGAATCAAAATCAAAATTAGGTAGAGGAGAAGCAGCAAATGGTTAAACTTGATCAAGTCACTAGAAATCATAATCAAAGGTGAAAGGATGATAGGATAACCACCAAGTAGTGAAGATATGCCCCAGTTTGACTAGGTTTGACTGAGAAAGATATAGGATAAAGATGAAGTCAAACCTTAGAGAGATAAAGTGAATGAGATGAATGGAAGACTAGAATTTTGAAAGAAATGGGGGTGAAGAAATGAAGGTGCCCCAACAAAGATCAAAGAATCAGGCCTCAAAAGGTCAACCAACTATGTAGAAGAAGGGGAAAATTTTGAAATATGATTTTTACTATCAAGATGAACTTGGATTTCAATTTTGAGTTTGAAAATGGATCCAGGACATCAAAATTAGCTAGGGCTACAATTTTCGCATAATTCTGAGGTGTTTTAAAAATTAGGTCAAAAATTCAAAATGCTATAAAAGGGGGTAAAAAGGTCATTTTCAAAATCATTTATCTTTTAGTGATTTGAGAATCGTGAGAGCTCAGAGAGAGAAGATGGCCTAGAAAGCAATAGTTCTGATCCACAAGCATGGATTTGAGCGTGCCCGGCTGCACAACCGGCCTCCACAGTATGGTGTCATAGTATGTTTTTAGAAAAACTCATGCTTTAGGGCATTTTTTTTTAGAATTTATGTCAATTAAAACATGTGTTCAATTTTTTTTCAAATTTCAAATTTTTAACTAAGGTGAAAGATCGTACAATTGTTTACAAGTATCGCACCCTTTGGGGGATAATGTCATCAGATACTTCCTGGGTCAATATAGTATCACACTGGCATTAAGTCTAGTATCATACGAAACTAGAAGAAATGTCATGCGATGCTATGTGAAGTATTGCACTTCAAGATAATATCACACTGCTATAGGAGAAAGTATCATACGACACTTTATCAAAAAATAGTATCACACAGTTTAAAAATTTGACATGTTTGAATGATTTTGAGCAAAATGACATGGGTCCTGACAATGTTTTGTTTTAAGATGTTTTATACTAATTGTATACATCCATCATGATATGTGCTAACATCTAGTTTGGGTTAAATGGCTTGTAGGAGCACTTTCTAGTGCTTTAATTAGAGCACCTCGAGTGACCAGATTACGATACATTCAGGATCTAGATGATCCAGGGCTAGCAGACCTGAGGGCAATGGGCTTCAACTACTTGCTACAGATGCCCCACATTCAAGCTGATCATGGGTTACTTACATCATTGGCTAAGTGATGGAACAGTGAGCATAACACATTCCATTTTCCCACTGGAGAGGCTACTATTAGCCTAGAGGATGTCTATCAAATCCTATGAGTTTCGAGCCATGAAGATCCTGTAAGTATAATCATGTTTATAGATAGTCATAGATGTAAAGTTTCCATATGAGAGAAACTAACATGATTTCTTGCTAGCATAGGTGTACTATAATTAGGAGCCGATAGAGGGGAGGTAGATCATACAGGACATGTTTCAGGATGTCACTATTATGGATAGACACCTCAGCTGGGATCGGCTAATGGAGGAGTTTGGTAGGGATTTTTCGATGCCATCCATAGTTTGTTCTTTCATAGCACAGGCCCTTATTACTGATAGGAGTCAAAAGGGTTTCCCATTGGGCTGGGGTCAATTAGTAGCTGATCTGATTGCACACCCACGGTGGATGGCATGGGGGCCAGCCATTCTGGTAGATATGTATCACACGCTGCATGAGATAGTATATTGTGATGGCAGGACATAGGCATCTGGGGGTGTTCTCGCTCAGATATGGGTGTGGGAGCACATTGTTGTAGTGTGAGCATGAGTTCAGCCGAGGGAGTAGAGATCCCCTATATGTATAGGTACACAAGGTTCTTGTCATAGCCACATAGTGGGGATGTCACTTACTACAAGAGAGTACTAGATGAGCTTACCTCATTCGTATGGTGACTGTACAAGGCATGCGAGTAGTGGGGTGATCATTATGAGTTACATTACATGCTATGCAGTCTGCCACTGGTAGGTTAGCATGCTAATACTATGGAGAGGTTTGTGATTACTCACATTTGGAGATAGTTCAGGCATTTGTAGAGAGTGCCCACCGAGACCACTACTTATGCTCAGGTTAGGGATGAGGAGGGATAGGGTTGGTTGCTGATGTTGGATTACTAGCAGGTAGTATAGGATATAGCAAAAATTCACCAGGAGCCATGGGAGTACCTCCTAGATAAGTCAGATGCAGGTGTAGATCCAACCTATAGGGTAGAGTGAAGGAGATCCCCATTCCCTAGATTTATGGAACCTGATGCATAGCCAATAGCTCAAGGGGATGATAGAGGAGATGATGGGGATGGAGGGGATAGAGGAGGTAGAGGGAGAGGAGAGAGAGGATAGAGTTCTCAATCAAGTGGCTAGAAATGGCCATGGGGGTAGGGTTTAGTAGATGAGTGGGATGACATAGCAAGGCCATCTCACCAATAGGGGGATGTCAGGCAAGATGAGCCTGCAGGAGGAGGAGAGGATCTACGAGCTAGGATCCAGGCTCTAAAGATGGAGATATAGTAGCTTAGGATCACCATAGCCATTAGAGAGTAGTAGTTGACTGATCTAAGAGAAAAAAATAGAGTGGTGGGATAGAGCCATACAGGTTGCCACTATAGAGAGCTAGAGAGAGGCAACATGAGCTGCCTATTATCATGGTCTCTATATTTAGGCTGTAATAGAGGGTTAGAGAGCACTTCCCTACTATAAGATAGCTAGGAGATTTGATATGGTACTTAACACAATGGAAACACCACCTGGTCCACCACCAAGTCCTCATGATGGTGCTAGTCAGACTTACGCTTAGGTTGCTTTAGACGTTTACATATCATGAGACTTTGATCCAGATTTTGGGATCTCATGTTGTATTATGTATCATGACATTGTTATATATATGAGATTACTAGATTTGTGATATATCTTGTGTATTTGTCTCACTTGTTATGGATGTTCCAATTTAATATATTATCATGTCATATTGCTCAAAATGTATGTTATAAATGCTTATGTATATTATCTCTCATAGATGTTTAGTTCTCATGTGTATGATATAAACCCATGTTTTTGAAAATGACATCTTTGATATAGATATGATGATAAGATTAACCCCTTGTGATGACAGGAAAAGGATGTGATGAAAAGACAAGGAGTGAAAGACATGATCAAGAAGAAAGGAAAAGATGAGCGCAGTTGACTGACAAGTCCATAAAAGATAAAAGGAGAACTCTCACCATATGCAAGATGCAAAACTAATTTAACATGAACCTAAGAATGCAAGTGATGCAGGAGCATCCTGGGTGTAAGAGCAATCTTGCATCACCCAAAAAAAAATATATATATTTCTATTTTTATATTCAATAAGGGCTATTTTGTGCAGAGCTGCTATTTATGGAAAGTTACTATTTTTGATAATTTTTGTATGTGCTTAGAATGATCTGATTTCTTTCTTGGAGGTTCATTTTGGTCATATAAGTCTGCCAGTAAAGTTTCATTGCCAGATCAAGTGTATATTGGAAGATATTGAAGATTTTCGGTATTGGCAGCAGGGTACAAAAACTTTGACCTTAGTTTTGAAGGCTTTAGAGGCCCCAGATGAGGTCAAAAATTTGGGTGATAGGCACTTGCGTGGGCCAAGCCTGTAGAGTGCTTCGTGGCATTTCCAAAATGGGGTTATAATAGCCGATCGGGTCAACTGGTGATGACTTATGGTCTTCGGAAGTTGGGCCACCTGAAATGGCAGAAAATAATTTTCTTCAAAATTTTTATTCGGGTTTCAAAAGTTATCTTGAGCCTACTATGATGTAATAAAATGTAAAATAAAATAATTCTAAGTTTGGTCGGCCTTATTAGCTAAAATTTTGGAACCTTCCCAGGCGGTGGAAAATTGCCTATATAAGGAAGGCTGTATTATTGTCTTAGGTAGTTTAGAATAGTTCTGGGTAGTAGATCTGGGTAATAGTTTGACGCTTTGTCCTACAGAATATTGTAAGGGAATGCCCATGTGGCTTTGCATATTGTAATTCTAAAAGTTTGTAATTCCACATTTGTGGAGATAATAAGAAGCCAATTTTTTGTTCTTGCATATTGTTGTTATTTCTCTATTTCTGTTATGTGTTTG
Source organism: Chamaecyparis obtusa (assembly GCA_027943335.1). Taxonomy (NCBI): domain Eukaryota; kingdom Viridiplantae; phylum Streptophyta; class Pinopsida; order Cupressales; family Cupressaceae; genus Chamaecyparis; species Chamaecyparis obtusa. The sequence goes on from BSBK01010405.1 coordinate 148,226, forward strand.
TGGTATTAAGGCGAGCACCCTTCATCAAGTGGTATCAGAGCAGAAGTTCTTGAGTGTATAAATAGATCGGTGACTGTGAGGTAGTTTGCACCAGGACTGTGGTTAGGGTTTCAGCGCGCATCGCAAAAATACCTCCGTGAAGAGAACGTGGTGGAAGAGCTGGTGCTGTGACACCTGAGATTAGAGAGCTGCAGAGACAAGTGCGAGAATTGCAAGAAGAGATTCACAGAGGAATGAATCTTAATGTCAGAGACGAAAGCAAGGATGAAACCAAAGAAGAATATCAAGAAGGAGAAGCTGAAATTGTGAACCAGGAGGAAGAAAGAATTTTTCGGGTGATTTCCAAGATTAGGAAAAGACCTAAGATTGAGGTTCCTACATTTTTTGGAAATCTTAAGCCAGAGGAATTGATTGACTGGATCAATGAATGTGAGGAATATTTTGAGTATGAAGATGTTGAGGATCCTGATAGGGTCAAATTTGTGAAGGCCAGACTGAAAGGTCATGCGAAGATTTGGTGGCAAGAGATTCAATTGGAGCGAAATAGAAGAGGGAAAGATAAAATCACAAGATGGGATCAGATGGTGGATAAATTAAAGTGACAGTTCATTCCTGTTGATTATGAGCTTGACCTACTAAAGAAAATACAAAGTTTGAAGCAAGCAGGAAGATCTGTTTAGGAGTATACAGAAGAGTTTTATCGACTCCTCATCAGAACAAGCCATGCAGAAGCTGATAAGGAGAAAGTTGCCTAATACCTTAATGGGTTAAGGCCAAGCATTCAGGAAGAGTTGAATCTAGTTCGAATGAATAGTATTGAGGAGGCATACTAGTTTGCCCTAAAAGTAGAGGAAAAGCTAAACAAGAAGTTTGAGAGCAGACAAAATGGAAGAGATCATGGTGGAAGATCTGGTGGACGGTCATATGGTGGCTGAAATGAAGATCCGAAAAAGAAGGATGAGGCCAGTAGTAGTCAAAACCAGAGAGGTAATAATTCCAATCATTTCTAGGATCAGAGTAATAGAGATCAGAGAGGAAGAGGAAGAGGACAAGGATCTGGAAGAGGAGGCTTCCGTGGAATATGTTTTCACTGTGGAGAAGAAGGTCATAGGGCATTTGAATGTCCTCAGTGCCAAGGCAGAATAGATAGGAGAAATGAAGGCCAGGCCAGAGTTGCACATGTAGATAAAGATGCTAGATCATCAAATTTTGAAGATGCTGAAAGAGGAGAAACACTGATTAACAGAAGAGTCCTGTTGAGTGGTGAGAATGAACATGAACAAAGGAGGAGCCTATTTCGCACTAGATGCAAGTGTGAGGGTAAATGCTGTGATGTGATTATTGATAGTGGAAGCACTGACAATTTAGTGTCAGGAGAGATGGTGACAAAGTTGAAGCTCAAGAGATAAAAACACCCACATCCATATCAGATTGTCTGGGTGCAGGATGACCACAAGGTCATGGTCAATGAACAGTGCCTGGTAAAGTTCAAGATCGGTAGGTACCAAGATGAGGTACTATGTGATATCATCTCTATGGATGCATGTCATATGTTGTTTGGTAGACCGTGACAGTTTGACATATGTGTTATACATGATGGTCGTGTGAATACCTATTCCCTGACAAAGGATGGAGTGCGACATAAGCTAAAACCATTGAAGGAGACTGAAGAAAAGGTATGTGGTAATGCAAGGATAACTTTTGTTCATGGAAGAAATTTCCTAGATGGTATGAGGCATGAGCATGTATGTTTTGCTTTAATTCCAAAAGTTGGTAAAGAGGAAGTAGAAGATATTCCTATAGAAGTTGAAGATTTGTTGAATGAGTTTCAGGATATTGTATCTGATAACATGCCTGATGGATTACCACTAGTCAGGAAGATCAGTCATCAGATGGACTTGATCCCAGGAGTGAGTTTTCTAAATAAGGTAGCACACAGAATGACACCTGCAGAAAGTGAGGAGTTGAATAGACAAGTACATGAACTATTACAGAAAGGATTGATCTGTGAGAGTCTGAGTCCCTGTGCTGTACTAGTCGTATTAGCACCAAAGAAGAATGGAGAATGGATGATGTGTACAGATTCTAGGGCAATAAACAAGATCACAATCAAGTACAAGTTTTCATTGCCACGAATGGATGATATTATGGACTGTTTGAGTGGAGCTGTGTATTTCTCAAAGATAGATCTGAAGAGTGGATATCATCAGATTCAGATCAGAGCAGGAGATGAATGGAAGACTGCCTTCAAGACAAAGGAAGGACTATATGAGTGGTTAGTCATGCCTTTTGGGCTAACCAATGCACCGAGCACTTTCATGCGGCTCATGAATGAAATTCTGAAAGAATTTCTAGGTAAGTTTGTCACTGTTTACCTAGATGACATTTTGATCTTTAGTAAGACATTGGATGAGCATATGATGCATATTCGTATGGTATTTGAGAAGTTGAGAGAAGAGAAATTGTTGATTAATTTGAAGAAATGCAGTTTTGTGAAGAAAGAGTTGGTGTATTTGGGGTTTGTAGTTTCACGAGAAGGTCTAAAAATGGACCCAGAGAAGGTACAAACTATCCTTGAATGGCCTACTCCAAGGAGTGCTACTAAGGTAAGATCTTTTCATGGTCTACCTAGCTTTTATAGAAAGTTTATCAGAAATTTTAGCAGTATTTGTGGACCCTTGACTGAAACAATGAGAGGGGATAGAAAAGAGTTTAAGTGGACTAATGGGGTAGAAAAGAGTTTTCAATTGTTGAAAAAAAAAGTTACAGAACAACTTGCTTTAGCACTTCCAAATTTTAACAAGGTGTTTCAAGTAGATTGTGATGCTAGTGGTACTGCAATAGGAGCTGTTATGTGCCAAGAAGGTAAACCTGTTGCTTATTTCAGTGAGAAGTTAAATGATGCCAAGAGGAAATTTTCTATTTATGATCAAGAATTTTATGCTATAGTTTAGGCATTAAAGAAGTGGAGAAATTATCTGCTTCCTAAAGAGTTTGTTTTGTATACTGATCATCAAGCTTTGCAATATTTAAATAGTCAAGGAAAATTGAATCAAAGGCATTTGAAATGGGTTGAGTTTTTACAGAGTTATACATTTGTTTTGAAACATAGGAGTGGAAAGTCTAATAGGGTTGCAGATGCTCTTAGCAAAAGGCAACTATTGCTGATAGAAATTCAGATTGAAGTGGTTGGGTTCAAGGAACTCAAGAATTTGTATCCAGAGGATCCTGATTTTGGTGAAGCTTGGAAAGCTTGTACAGAACCTATTACTCTAGACAGGATGAAATGGTTGGATTTCATCATCCAGGATGATATGCTATTCAGAGGGAGTCAATTGTGCATTCCATGAAGTTCTATGAGGGAGAATCTCATCAAGGAGAAGCATAGCGGAGGGTTGGCTGGACATTTTGGTCGTGATAAAACCCTTGGTTTGGTTAGTGAGAATTATTATTGGCCACAGTTGTAGCAAGATGTGAAGAAGTTTGTAAAGAGTTGCAAAGTATGTCAAATGGCGAAAGGAGTGAAGCAGAATACAGGGTTGTATAAGCCATTACCCATACTAAAGAAGCCTTGGGAGGATATCAGCATGGACTTTGTTCTTGGTTTACCGCAGACTCAGCGGGGACATGATTCAATTTTTGTGGTGGTTGACAGATTTTCAAAGATGGCACATTTCATTCCCTGCAAGAAGACTAATGATGTTGTTCATGTAGCAGAATTGTTTTTCAGAGAAGTAGTGAGACTTCATGGTTTGCCAAAGACCATAGTTTCAGATTAGGACACTAATTTTGTTGGATATTTCTGGCATACATTGTGGAAGAAGTTGAAGAAAAATTTGAAGTTCAGTTCATCATATCATCCATAGATTGATGGACAGACAGAGGTGGTGAATAGGAGTTTGAGAAATTTGCTGAGATGTTTGGTTGGAGATAAACCAATAGGATGGGATTTGATTTTACCACAGGAAAATTTGCATACAATAATTTTGTCAACAGGAGCACTGGTAAATCACCATTCCAGATTGTATATGGAAGTAGTCCAAGAAATGCATCTGAATTGAGGAAGATAGATAAAGGAGAAATAAGTAGTGCTGAAGCTGAGGATTTTGTAGAACACTTGAAGAACATCCATGGGGAGGTGAGGAAGCATATTACCAAGATAAATGCATAGTCTAAGGCTAATGTAGATGAGAAAAGGAGGTATAAGGAATTTTAGGTTGGTGATGAAGTCATGGTTCATTTACGGAAGGAGCAGTTTCCAGTTGGTACATATAACAAGCTAAAAATGAAGAAGTTTGGACCATGTAGGATACTAAAGAAACATGATTCAGGAAATGCATATAAGGTAGAATTGCCTACTGAGCTAAATATTTCACCAGTGTTTAACATTTCAGATTTGACAGAGTATCATGAAGGAGGTGTTGAAGATGAGATCATAGCAGCACAGTGGAGTATTCCAATAACTAGTTCTGACACTAAGGAGATCGAAGATATACTAGACAGTCGTGTTGGCAGAAGCACAAGGAACAGGACATATGAAGAATATCTGGTCAAGTGGAAAGGATGACCTGTTGAAGATTCATCATGGCTGACAAGGAGGAGGTTAGCCATCTTGGTTTTCCTTTGCACACCTGAGTCGTGACAGGGTCACTTCTCAAATTACCCTGGGTGTCTGATGCAGGAGCATCCTAGGTGTAAGAGCAATCTTGCATCACCCAAAAAAAAATATATTTCTATTTTTATATTCAATAAGGGCTATTTTGTGCAGAGCTACTATTTATGGAAAGTTACTATTTTTGGTAATTTTCGTATGTGCTCAGAATGATCTGATTTCTTTCTTGGAGGTTCATTTTGGTCATATAAGTCTACCAGTAAAGTTTCATTATCAGATCAAGTGTATATTGGAAGATATTGAAGATTTTCGGTATTGGCAGCAGGGTACAGAAACTTTGAACTCAGTTTTGAAGGCTTTAGAGGCCCCGGATGAGGTCAAAAATTTGGGTGATGGGTGCTTGCATAGGTCAAGCCTGTAGAGCGCTTCGTGGCATTTTTGAAATGGGGTTATAATAGCCGATCGTGTCAACTGGTGATGACTTATGGTTTTCAGATGTTGGGCCACCTGAAATGGCAGAAAATAATTTTCTTCAAAACTTTTGTTCGGGTTTCAAAGGTTATCTTGAGCCGACTATGATGTAATAAAATGTAAAATAAAATAATTCTAAGTTTGGTCGGCCTTATTGGCTAAAATTCTGGAACCTTCCCAGGCGGTGGAAAATTGCCTATATAAGGAAGGCTGTATTATTGTCTTAGGCAGTTCAGAATAGTTCTGGGTAGTAGATCTGGGTAATAGTTCGAGGCTTTGTCCTACAGAATATTGTAAGGGAATGCCCATGTGGCTTTGCATATTGTAATTCTGAAAGTTTGTAATTCCACATTTATGGAGATAATAAGAAGCTAATTTTCTATTCTTGCATATTATTGTTGTTTCTCTATTTCTGTTATGTGTTTGTGGTATTAAGGGGAGCACCCTTCATCAGCAAGCTACTATGAAAGTGGTTGATTTGAAAGGTCACAATGCCAATAGACATCTAATAATCATCATCAAGCTTTATTGGTAGCATCGTAAGATCATACAATACTCACTAGTATGACTATGGGTATATGAATATGATCTATATCAGATAGGAATGTGGGAATCCCACCTAGGGACCAAAGACATATAGGTCAAGATGACTAGTGTAGTGAGATTACCTAAGTTAAATATAACAATATTATACTCGCATTGAGACACAAGGAAACTCAAGATGAATATAAGTATGCACTTGCAGAAACAGTCAAGGATAATACCTTGTGGACCCCAATGTCAAGTGGAACAAGCATAAATGATAAATGACAGTTAGGACAAACAAAATATACCCACAAGTAGAAAAAGAAATAAAACATGTCCTCATGCCCCCAATCTTCTAGCTCGGCATCATCAAAAACTATTAGAGAAAACACTCATCAAAGGAATCAAGATAGATAGCACACAAAGGAAATAAAGTCAAACAAGTCTCAGCAAGTCAAATGTTTAAGTGTGTGTGTGTAAGTCATAGAGTCAAACTTTGAGTATCACATCTACTTAGTGAGAAACATTGCACCATTCTAGATTGTGGGTAAGACATCTGATAAGTGTTGAGAAACACTTGATGCTAGGGTAGTGTTGGAAAACACAATTGAGAAGTATTGAGAAACAATGTGGGCAAGGTGTCCTAAAGATTAATGCATCCTAGAGACCAAAGTTTACACTGTTATGCCCCCTATACAAAGACAAAGACCGATTCCAAACCAAGGCAACAAGGACAAGGTTAAGTGTCAAGAACACATGCTGAAAGACAAGGGTGCAAAGGCCTCAAGTAGCGCATGTTGCTAGGTTTTCACCACTTGGATTTTATTGCAATTTTTTCTTCTTTTTTTAATCATTTTTTTTAGATTTTTTCTACCAAGGCACTTGTTTCCAAGTTTTCACCAAGGCACTTTTTCTATTTTTTTGAATTTTGTGCTATTTTTTTGTATTTTTTTAGAACCAATAAATATGTACAAAGGATGGCCCCAGACAAAATAGGCATCATGGATAGAACTTCTTTAGGTGCAAGATATTGATAGGATCAAGGACTTGTTCTCCCTCTAGATTAGATAGTTAATAAGCACATATCCCATAAGTAGTAGTAATAATATATGGCCCAAGCCAATTAGGTTCAAACTTGCCCTTTTCTCTCTATGTTGTTGGTTTTTAAGATTCTCACGCAGGACAAGATCTCTCACTTGAAATTCTCTAGGGTGAACCTTCTTGTTGAATGCTTTAGACATACATTTTTGGTAAACTCTCATGTGATCAAATGATGCTCTGCGCTTCTCATCAAGAGGTTCCAATTCTTGCAATCTCATGGCACGATAGTCTTCATCAGTAAGTAGACCTTTGAGAGAGACTCTAAGTGAAGGAATCTCAATTTCTAAAGGTAACACTACTTTAGCACCATAAGTGAGGGAAAAAGGGGTAACCCCTATGGGAGTACGAATACTCATTCTATAAGCCCATAAAGCTGGATTTATATGTAAGTGCCAATCTCTACCATTCTTATGAACTGTTCTATGTAGGATTTTGAGAATGGTTTTGTTTGAAGCCTCTGCTTGTCCATTTCCTTGTGGAAAGTAAATGGAGGACCAATGCTATTTTATCTTGAATTTCTTGCAGAGGTCTGTAAGGTCCTTGTTTTTAAACTAACCTCCATTGTCAGTGATTATTTCAGAAGGCACGTCAAACTGACAGATGATGTGGTTCAAGATGAACAATGAAATTATCTTCCCTGAAGCAACAGAAAGTGGAACAAATTCGACCCATTTGGTAAAGTAGTCAGTAGCAGTAATGATGAATTTATGTCCACCAAATGAGTTGGGATGAATCTACCCAACAAGGTCAAAGGCCCAGTGCTAAAATGGCCAATGAGCAATAGAAGGAATAAGCTCCCTACCTAGAGCATGAATCAGGCTTCCATGTTTCTGACACTTTTCGCATGATTTAGAAAAAGCTATGGCATCCATCTGCATTGTAGGCCAATATTAACCAGCCCTAAGCAACCTTCGAGCCATGGCAAGACCATTGGAATGTCCTCCACAAATGCCCTCATGAATGTCAGCTAATGCTTGGTTAGACTCATCCTTTTCCAAGCACCTAAGAAGTTTCCCATCTAGACCCCTCCTATACAAATGACCAGAGATAAGGGTATGGTGAGAGGCATTACAGATAAGGTTTCTTCTTTTAGAATGATTGAATGTGTCAGGTATGATGACATCATGGAGATATGAATAAATAGCACCATAGCGGGATGACTCATGGCTAACCAAGGTACAAATGACATGGCTTTCTAAGGAGTCAAAAATAGGGTAATGTAGCTCTTCCACAAGGAATTCAAATCTAGACTCATGTTGTTTGAGCTGAAGAAGTGAAGCCAATATAGCCATAGCATCAGCTGCTTTATTCTCTACTCTAGGGATTTGTTGAAATCTAACAAAGCTAAAATAGGATTGTAATGAATCAACCATTTTCTTGTAAGGGACTAATTTGTTATCTTTTGTTTGGTATTCTTCATTTACTTGGCTGATTATCAATTGTGAATCCCCATAAATGTGTAGATCTATAATTCCCCATTCTGTGGCAATTTTTAGTCTATTTGTCAAGGCCTCATATTCAGCAATGTTATTTGTGCATGGGAACAAAAGTTTGTAAGACTTAGGGATTGTGTACCCATGGGGAGAAACAAATAACACTCCAGCTCCTGAACCATTTTGCATAAAAGAGCCATCAAAGAACATCTTCCATGTTTCTTGTAGTCATGTACATTATGTGCTCATCGGGAAATTCAACTTGAATAGGTATGCTATATTGAATTAGAAAATCAGCCAGTTGGTCTACAATAGATTGTCCTTTTATGGCTTTACGCTCAACATACTCTATGTCAAATTCTGATAAGACCATCATCCACTTAGAAAGTCTACCCTTGAGAGAAGCCTCACCAAGCAAATATTTGAGAGGATCACTCTTTGTAATGAGGTGTATTTTATGTGCAAGCATGTAGTGTTGCAACTTTTGGGAAGCAAACACCACCGCAAGGCAAGATTTTTCAATAATAGTGTAGTTAACCTCATATGACACAAGAGTATGACTAATGTAATTGTTACCCAAAATTTCCTTGTTATTCAATTTTGGCCACAATCCCTGCTACAACTTGTTTTAGCTTGTGAAGTTGATCCACAAAGTTCTATGATTTGCGCCCTTAACCCCATGTTCTTCAATGTAATGTCAAGCCCCAGCTTTGATCGCACACCCTAATTTGAAAAGCCCAAAAAGATATTCAAGTTTGAATGGTTGCAAGAAATACTAGTGTCCAAAGGTTCAAAAAGTTGTTCAGTGTTGAAAACCCTCTATGTTTTTGACCCTTTGCTCTGGAAGCCCAGGATGTTTTCGACCTTCACTATTTCACACTTCTTTCTCTAGCATCTGCATTTTTTCTAAGTGTGCAACTCTGACCAGGTGGGTCCCTTTGATGTTTTCCACAAACTACTATGGCTTGTCACATGATCACATAGCCCTTTTTTAAACTATGCAAATATGTGACTAGTCATTAAATGTGCAACCCTGAGGTACCGGGTAGGCCCTAGTCAGTAGTCAATGAAGATTTATTTTGGTCACATGATCACATGGGGTCTCTTAACCACATGAGATCATGCGACAAACGGTCAATGGGGCCTGAAGTTTTTGAAATGGCACAAGTACGATGAAGATCTAGGATGGTCATATGATCTCATGGAATCCTCTAAGCCCATGAGATCTTACGCCCACCATTAGATGGGAATTTGAAATTTTGAGTGGGTCCTTGTCAAGAAGGTGCAGAGGTGTTTGTTGATGTAGCGATCAAAATGAATAAGGGAGTGACATGTGGCAATTTTGGGCTTGGGGTTGAAAAAGCTTTACACGGTTGTGCGAATAAGGTTTTCATGTGGTCACTAAATGAGCCTGAGGTATATTGCATGTGGCATCTTATAGTTGGTCGCATGGTCACATGTAGTCTCTTGACCGCATGCGACTATGCGACAAGCGATCTGTGGTTGACAGGTCAATTTTTTTATGGGGGTAGGTGTCTTGCGCGATAGCAGAGGTAGATTTCAAAGGGCTTGTCGCATGATAAAATGAAGGCTTTTGAGCTCATGTGATCATGCGACCAGTGTTGTTTTCAAAGCAGCAAGATGTGTGCAAAGTGGTAGGGTAGCTCGAAATTGATTCTTGAGGATAGTTGAAGGTTGCAAAAATGATAGGGGAGATCTAGGTGGCTCTTGTGTGACTAATTTCTTGAGGTATAGAGTCAATTTTCTTGCACTGATGGAGCTTTAAAGAGTTGGCACCATCAGTACTTTAAAATTCAAATATCTTAACATATCAGATTTCAAGTAGTAATGGTGATTTCTAGTTGTAGTTGAGGGAGGATGATGATGAATTCTAGGTGGCCACCATTGGTTGATTCTTGTCCCAAAAAATTACCATTTTTAGATTCATGGTGAGCTTGTTGCAGGAAAGTTGTCGAGTCCAGGCTATTTTGCAAGTTGATTGTGGTACAGGGATGGGCACGCAAACTTGAAGGCTAATCGGCCATGATGTTGTAGAGTGATATTTATGATCAGTCTTGTCTTGATTTAGGGTTGGTTATTAAATTGTAAATCTATAACCCTAGTTAGTTTTTTGGACTCCTACCTGCATGTAGTGAGGGATGTATATATTATTTTTTGGGAGCCTTTAGTGCTCAGAGTTTACATTTTGTAAAAAGTGTTTTTCTCTTTCTAGGAGTTGTCTATCACATTCTTTCTACCCTTTGACTTTTACAGTCTGTAACCTTTCATTGAAGTTGTAGGTTCAATAGAGGCTATTTGTGGCATTTGTTCTACCCCCCGGTCTTTCACTTGTCTACATTTCTCTTATTTGAATATGATATGCTAGCTTTGTTAGAGAAATCTCAGAGTTCCAGAGCCCTTCTTTCTTTCAGCTCACATGTGTACTACTATGTATGATCTAATTGGATTGAGTTTGTGGGTATACTTTAGCCCCCTGTCATTCTATCTCATTCCTGTGCCCTTTTACTGAAGAGAATGCTTGCTTGCAGGTCACAGTCAATGTCATTTGTCCTGGCCTCTCTATGAAATACTTATGCAAGTTTGTTTGGAGAGATTGTGTTCTATTAGATCTGAGAGCCTTCATGCTAATTTAACTAGTGTATTGTCTTCATTTCATTTCAGTGCATGACCTAGTAGGTAGTTTTCTTTCCTATTATTTCCCTTTCATGCACTCCTTCTATCCCTTTCCCTCAAAAGATTTACTTTCCTATCTAAGAGCAAACTAAGGTGACTATCCAAGAGGAACCAGCCTAGAACTTGGAGGTCTCATCTCAGTTAGCAAAGGTCCCACAAACTTGAGATGATTGCCATGTTATACTAAGTTATCAAGACCAAGAGAGCTTGAGACAAGGCATAAAATTTAGTGTATAACAATTTTGGCACGCTCGATGGGACCAAGAGGTCATAAGTTTTCATAGTTCTTGCTGGTTTTGATATGCATCCAATAGGTTTCAGACCTTTGAGAGGTCATTATTTTTCATATCTCGTGACTCCAAGTTCACATCCACTGGTTTCAAGCAGATTCACTACCTAAGATGGATTACCATTCTTCTTTTCATGAGGACAACCCTTCATTTCATGGAGGTCAACTTTATTAGAATAGTGGTACTTCTAATTTCATGCAGGACTACCCAGTTGTAGCAATGAACCAGCATACACCTTATGCTTTCCCCCCACCCACCCAACTTCTAGTATCATGGTAGCACTAGTACACATACCAGCAGCCTCAAGAGGAGATGCCTTGCATGGAAGAGTATGCCATTGGCTCAGCAGGATCAAGGTTATAGAAGGTATCTGGTAGAGCAATACAAGATAAATAAGGCCAAGCTTGTTGAAGGGTTGGAGGCACAGAAGAAGGTTTGTCAAAAGGAGCTAGAAGAATAGAGGAAACACTATGAAGAGGTGTTGGAAACACAAAAAGGGCATATGAAAACACAGGCAAAGGAGTAGTTTGATGCTATGATAGAACTAAAGCAAAGGTCAGGAAACCCTTACAAGCATTCTCATAGCACTAAAGGAGGTTTACGAGGAAAAGTTAGCGGCGGTTATTACTGCTGCAGCTGCAAAAGAAGAAGATTTTCAAGGGACATTAGTAGTTTAGAGGGATGCTTATGAGGAGTTGGAAGTTCATAAGAATAACTGTGAAAGGGTGGTTCAAGACTAGAAAATTTTAATGGAAGCCATGTTTGATAGGGGCTTTGAATTTCAAATGGAGAAAGAAAAAGAGATGAGAGCTCATGAGGAGTTTTATGAGAGAGAGCTACAAGATCTCAAGCAAAATATAAGATTCATGGCTTCTACAATTGAAACATATAAAAGAAGCTATCAGATGCATGTTGAGAAATGTGCTCAACTTGAAGAAGAAAAGGAGAGCATGGAGTAGAAGATTGCTAATCTAAAGGTGGCTCTCTCTAAACAGCTTAGGACAAATGAGTCCTCAAAAAATCATAATTGTGTTGACAATGGTATACTTCTCTTATAGAAGAATCTAGAGGAAGAAGAAGAAGATCAATTTTGGGACAAGATGGAACATTTCTGTTTGCATCTTGATGAAAAGCCCACACTTCCAGAGAACACCTACAAATCATAGGAGATAGTCATTTCCAACCAACATGAGGAGGAGATCAATCAAGCTAAAATAATCTCTCAGGAGCTTGAGCCTATCAAGGGCAGTTTCAAGTCCAGCATCTCTCATGGCTGCCCTATCAGTCATTTGGCCAGGATGGAGATTGCCAAAGGAGTACAAGTTATGCCAGCATCCTGATACAACTTTCCATTAGAAGTTAAGGCTGAGAATGAACTTAATCAACTTGTTGTCCCCATTGGCCAAGTAAGTAAAGTATCATCACTACCTATTGTTCCTCCTTAGAATGATGGTACCTACAATCAACTTGACCAAGTGAGCAAAATCTATATCAGCTAGATCTTTGTCAAGTAGGTGATTCTGTATGTCTCATATATTCATCTTTTAATAGCTTTCCAGAAGCATGTAAATTGTTGTAATCTGAGAAGGATGGGTAGCTATTTCAACATGCCAGTGAATGGTTTTGTCTAACCATTTTTGTAAACTAGTTAGTTTAGGATAGGTTAGGTTTCCTGCTTTCTTCTAGCTTTCTAAGTTAGTGTTTCCTATTTTCCAAGAAGTGCTTGAGCACAGTCTGGTTCAATTTTGTCTCTGTTAAATTTTTGTGCTCAGAATGACCCCATGCCCAATGGATTGCTTCAAAGGCTACTGGTCCAATGTCTAGCAGGCTGACATCCCGCAAAGGTCACCAAAATGTTACCCAAAATTTCCCTATTATTCAATTTTGGCCACAGTCCCTCTTGTAGCTTGTTTTAGCTTGCGAAGTTGATCCAAAAAGTTCTATGATTTGTGCCCTTAACCCCATGTTCTTCAATGTAATGTCAAGCCCTAGCTTTGATCACACACCCTAATTCACAAAGCCTAAAAGGATATTCAAGTTTGAATGCTTGCAGGAAATGCTAGTGTTGAAAGGTTCAAAAAGTTGTTCAGTGTTGAAAACCCTCTGTGTTTTTGACCCTTTGCTCCAGAATCCTAGGATTTTTTTGACCTTCGCTGTTTCACACTTCTTTCTCTAGCGTTTGCATTTTTTCTAAGTGTGCAACTCTGACCAGGTGGGTTCCTTTGATTTTTTTGACAAACTGCTACGGCTTGTCGCATGATCGCAAAGCCCTTTTTTAGGCTATGTGAACATGCGACTAGCTGTTAAGTGTGCAACCCTGAGGTACCAGGTAGGCCCTAGTCAATAGTCAATGAAGATCTATTTTGGTCGCATGATCACATGCAGTCTCTTAACCGCATGAGATCATGTGACAAGTGGTCAATGGGGCCCAAAGTTTCTGCAATGGCACAAGTGTGACGAAGATCTACAGTGGTCATATAATCTCATGGAATCTTCTGAGACCATGAGATCTTACGCCTGCCATTAGATGGGAATCCAAAATTTTGAGTGGGTCCATGTTAGGAAGGTACCAAGGTATTTACTAATGTAGTGGCTGGAATGAATAAGGGAGTGACATGTGGCAATTCTAGGCCCGGGGTTGAAAAAGCTTTGCATGGTTGCATGGATAAGGTTTTCACATGGTCTCTAAATGAGCCCAAGGTATCTTGCATGGGGCATCTTACAGTTGGTCGCATGATCACATGCATTCTCTTGACTACATGTGACCATGAGACAAGCATTCCGTGGTTGACAGGTGGATTTTTTGACGGGGGTAGGTGTCTTGCGCGACAGCAGAGGTAGATTTCAAAGGGCTTGTTGCATGATGACATGAAGGCTTTTGAGATCATGTGACCAGTATTGTTTTCAAAGTAGGATGACTCTTTTTGTTGGTGTTTGATCCAGCAGGATGTGTACAAAGTGATGGGGTAGCTCAAAATTGATTCCTAAGGATAGTTGAAGGTTGCAAAAATGATAGGGGAGATCTGGGTGGCTATAACATGATTGATTTCTTGAGGTACATTGTCAGTGTTCTTGCACTGATGGAGCTTTAAAGAGTTGGCACCATGAGTACTTTAAAATTCAAATATCCTAACATATCAAATTTCAAGCAGTAATGGTGATTTCTAGTTGCAATTGAGGGAGGATGATGATGAAGTCTAGGCAGCCACCATGGGTCAATTCTTGTCCTAGAAAAGTACCATTTTTAGCATTCATGGTGAGCTTGTTGTAGGAAAGTTGTTGAGTCTAAGTTGTTTTGCAGGTTGATTGTGGTACAGGGATGGGCACGCAAACCTAAAGGCTAATCAGCCATGATGTTGTAGAGTGATATTTATGATCATTCTTATCTTGATTTAGGGTTGGTTATTAAATTGTAAATCTGTAACCCTGGTTAGTATTTTGGACTCTTGCCTGCGTGCAGTGAGGGATGTATATATTGTTTTTTGGGAGCCTTGAGTGCTCAGGGTTTACATTTTGTAAAAAGAGTTTATCTCTTTCTAGGAGTTATTTGTGGCATTCTTTTTGGCCTCTAACTTTTACACTCTTTAACCTTTCATTGAAGTTGCAGGTTCAATAGAGGCTATTTGTGGCATTTATTCTGCCCCCTGGTCTTTCACTTGTCTACATTTCTCTTATTTGAATATGATATGCTGGCTTTGTTAGAGAAATCTCAAACTTCCAGAGCCCTTCTTTCTTTCAGCTGACATGTGTACTACTGTTTATGATCTGATTGGATTGAGTTTGTGGGTATACTTCAGCCCCATGTCATTCTGTCTCATTCCTATGCCCTTTTGCTGAAGAGAACATTTGCTTGCAAGTCACAGTTCATGTCATTTGTCCTGGCCTCTCTATGAAATACTTATGCAAGCCTATTTAGAGAGATTATGTTCTATTAGATCTAAGAGCCTTCATGCTGATTTGGCTAGTGTATTGTCTTCATTTCATTTCGGTGCATGACCTAGTAGGTAGTTTTCTTTCCTGTTATTTCCCTTTCATGCACTCTTTCTATCCCTTTCCCTCAAAAGATTTACTTTCCTATCTAAGAGAAAACTAAGGTGACTATCCAAGAGGAACTAGCCTAGAACCTGGAGGTCTCATCTTGGTTAGCAAAGGTCCCACAACCTTGAGATGATTCCCATGTTATATTGAGTTATCAAGACCAAGAGAGCTTGAGACAAGCTACAAAATTCAATGTATAACAGTAATATATAGCTCTTTCTTTCCCGGTTTCATCAAGTTGAGATAATAATGCCCCTAGGGAGGTTTCTATTGTACACACATACAATATGAGTGGTTTTCCTAGGATAGGAGGCATTAAGATTAGAGGATTGGCCAAGTACTATTTGGTTTGGTCCATGCTTTTTTGACAATCCTCATTCCAAAAACATTTAATCCCTTTATGCAATGTCCTATTAAATGGTTGAGCTCTATCTGCTAGTTGTGAAATGAACCTCCTGATAGACTAAAGGCATCCCTAGAGACTCCTCATTTGACTAATATTTTTGAGAGGCAGCATATCCAGAATTGCTTGAAATTTTTTTGGGTCCACCTCGATTCCTTTAGCTGAGATGATAAATCTGAGGAGTTTACCAAAGGTGACCCCAAAGGCACACTTTTTTGGGTTTAATATTAGTTGAAACTATTCCATACGATCTAGAATGACTTCAAAATCACCAAGGTATGTATCCCTTTGCTTATATTTTTCCAAGGTGTCATCCACATAATCTTCCATGTTCTTATGCATCATGTCATGGAATATGGTTGTCATAGCTCTTTGGTATGTAGCTCCTACATTTTTCAATCCAAATGGCATAACGTTCCAACAATAGGCTCCCCATCCACAAGTGAAAGTAGTCTTTTCCTAGTCTTCAAGAGCTATCTTGATTTTGTTGTACCCAGAAAAACCATTCATTAAAGAATAGATCTCATAACCTGCGGTCATGTCCACTATCATGTCTATGTTTGGGAGTGGAAAATCATCCTTTGGGAAAGCTTTGTTAAGATCTCTAAAGTCGGTGCAGATGTGAATGGACTTGTCATGTTTGGAAACTAGGATAATATTCAAAATCCATTCAGCATAATCAATGGCTCTTATAAACCCTGCACTGAGGAGTTTTTCTAATTCAACTTTCACTAGAAGAGCTATGTGAGGATGCATTTTCCTTAGCTTTTGTTTAACTGGTTTGCTTCTTGGAGCTATGGACAAATGATGCATAATTAGATTAGTGTCCAATCCCCACATGTCTAAGTAGGTCCAAGCAAAATTAATTTTCTTACATTGTAGGAACTTGGTATATGCCTCTTTTTCTTGCACTGATAGAGATTGAGCCAAATGTACAATTTGTGGAGCCTTTACTATATTCAAATTAACTTGTTGTGTAGGTTCAACAAGCACTGATGATTTGTCTTGAAAATAACTAGGAAGATGATCAAGCACCCCATCCTTAGGCACCTCAAAGAGGTTTTCACCTTCGGATATGTCCTTTATTTTTACTTTTTTGGGTTCTGATACCGCCACAGAGTGGTTTTTGCCATCAGAACCATTATTCTTTTTTTCTTTTCTTTTCATTTTGTGACAAAGGTACTTGATATCCATTGCTATCATGCTTGTAGTTGGATCACTGGTGGAAGAGACTATAGGCTCAAGGGCATTTAGGTATCACACTATCTCATAGTCTTTCTGGAAGGTTAAGAGCTGAGGCTCTTGATAGTGCTAAGACCAATCAATTAGGTGAGGATTAGCAAGGCATAGGTTAATGATAGGTTCAATTTTGTTGATACAGATGGTGTCATCACTGGTGATTGCAAAGTTAGGATCTGTCAAGTATCCCTCTAAGGTACCCAAATCAAGATTTATCCTACCAAACGAAGCATCATCCACTAAAGTGACTCGTAGATTCCAATACTCTAATCCTACACTAGAGTCATTAGCAACTACAGGTTGGGCACTATATGTATGGACCACATCAATGTCCATGTCAACTATAGAGGAGTCAGAGAGAGACTCCCATTCATATTCATGAGAATTCATATTGGAATCCTGACTGGGATGTTTACACCATACATGTTTGCGATGTCTAGATGTGGAAGCCCCAATATCACCAAGGGTAACACCTTCTCGCATGCCATTTTTGTATTGGTGTTCTTGAATAGGATCTTAAACATGGTCTTCAACAAGAGACTCTTCTTGTTCTATGTCTGAATTTGTGGGGTTGGTAACTGAAATGTCAAAATCTCCCCAAAGGAGATTGGTGGAAGGGACCCAATCTTCACACCTATCTTGTTGATTTTGTAAATTGGGAACATAGCTTGATTCATCATCACTATCTGTCACAGCAAGGATAGGAGTAGTTTTCTTTTTAGGATCTTCAAAGCCTACACCAACTATCTTCTTAGACCTACATCCAAAAAGAGCATGGTCAAGAGGTTCGGCTCTAGCATCCAATCGGTGACTGAGAGGACCATGTCCAAGATAGCCCATGTTTTTGACCAAAGTGTTCCTCACCCCTAAGCCTGAGGAGATGGTGAGAAATTTTCATTATGTTTGTATTTTTCCTCCTTGTAGATCCAATCTCTAATAGCCACCTCTTCTTTTTCATCCCAGATGGGCACTGAAGACTCTATGAATGTGTCAAATAGAGTCATGGCTAAAGACGAAGGACACATCTCTTGTGATGGTTTTCCATAGGACCTAGGTGAAATAGGCAATTTTGTAAAGGATTCAATTTGATACCCCCCATACCAAGGTCTATGGACATGAACTTATTCTTGCACTGTTCTAGAGTTGCATCAAAATTCTCTGCTTCTCTGTTGAGAGGAACATGAGTCCCTACTGATATTGCATTTATAGATAATGTGCTATCCCTAGGTATACAGACTTCGACTCCATTATAGGGGAACTTAACACATTGGTGGTAGGTGGATGACACTACTTGCATGTCATCAATCCATAGTCTACCAAGTAGGATATTATATGCTAGAGGACCAACATCAATGATTTGGAACAAAATGTCCTTTTCAATAGGACCAATTTAGATAGGAAGGATGGCTAACCCTTTAGAACTTCTCTTAGCCTCATCATAGGCTTTAATGGTAATTTTCTTTCGGGTATCAATAACTTGCTCTAAATAACCTAGGGTTTTCAAAAGACTTAAAGAAAAAATGTTGAGCCCAACACCCCCATCTATCAACACACACCTGACATGGGTTTTATGGATCATGACCTCAATGTGAAGGGAAAGATTATGTGGACGGCTCAAAGCTTTGTTATCTTCTTTGGAAAATGTTAGGTAATGCGGGCTAGCAAGGTGGTTAACCATGTTCTGGAATTGGTCAATATCTATGTTCTTAGGGACATTTGTTGCATGCAAAGCATCCTCAAGGATACACTTATGTCTTGTAGACAATTATAAGAGTTCAAAAATTGAGATTTGAGCTGGCATTCTTTGTAACTAGTCAACAAGATTATAGCTCATTTCAGGGTTGACTGCTGACTTGGTGGTGACATTCTTATATGTCACTTGCTTGGGTTTGGAATTAGGCCCTCTAATAACCACATGACATTGACTTTGGCTCCTAGTGACATCGTTAAGAGCTTGGGATGACCTTCGAGAGTGAGGACCTCTAAGCCCAATCATGGGTTTTTCATCAAATATAGGAGGAGAATCAACATTATGACCATAAGGATCTCTGCTTCCCATCATATTCGCATTCTCATCCACAACTTCAAGCATATTGATAACGTTTTATGTAAATGTATATGTATAGTTAATTGCAGCCTTGCCATCTTTGGGTTTAGAGGGTTCCCCCTGATCATATTTGGGCAAAGGCTCTTTAAAAACTTTGTGGTCTGCATTAGTATTCAACCCATCAATATGAAGTTTATCACTCTCAATAAGATGCTTAAGCTTCCAACAATGTTCTATGTCATGTCCAATGCCATTGTGGAATTTGTAGAAAGCTTTTTCATTCCACCAATGTGGCCTAATGTTTGGCATGCTGAAATTTGTTGGATCTTGCAGTTGTGCAAGGTTGTTGGCAATAAGCATCTTAAAAACATCTTCATAAGAGTCACCAAGCTTAGAGAATTGTTGCTTCTCCTTTTTGGGTTTTTCTTGATATCTTTGTTTATGCTCTTGTTGGTTAGAGGATGTGTTAAGCTTCATAGCTTGAACTGCACTAGATAAATGTAGGACACCTTGATCCTTTAGTTGAGAAGAGTCAACAACTCTATCATTCACCACTTGTTTATTTTTATTCCAGTGCGAGTTCTTGCCTTTTTCCTTATGAGAGTTGTTATTATTTTGACTATTGTTGTTATTGCTATGTTTAGTCAAAATACCTTGCTCTTTTAAGACATCCTCTATTCTACATGCGGTTTTGACCATAGTATCAAATGAATCAAAAACCATCTTCCGAAGCTCATACCGCATCTCAGGCACTAAATTTCTAATAATGATATCAATTCTTTCATGTTCAAGAATTGTCCTAGAATACCAAGAGCATAATCATCTCCACCTTTGCAAGAATGTAACAAAATATTCCCCTTGGTTTTGTTTCAAATTGCACAAATCTAGCATGGTGACCAATCTGGACAAGTTGTAGGCAAAATGTTGCACAAATTTGTGGACTAGTTCTTTAAAAGTTTTGATGGGAGGGGTTATCTTGGTAAACCACTTCATTGCTTGACCTTATAGACTCCTTGGAAATAATCTCATCAGATAGGAGTCATCGTGGTGGAATTCAAAACTCATGGTGTATAACTAACACACATGATCATGTGGGTCACCATTGCCATCATATTTGTCATATTGGGGAAATTCAATTTTCTTAGGGAAATCCTTCATGCTCACACTCCTATCAAAATGATTAGGAAAAATAGAGTCAAGGTTGAAGGAACTCTTAGGAGCCATCATTTTCTCCATCATTTTCTTGATTTCCTTAATTTCCTCTTCTTGTGAGGGACTTTGTTTCTTTATTTTCCTATCCACATCAAAATTATAAGGGACCTTCGCACCCTTGTTAATAAAGCTCTCTAGGAACTTATCCTTATTTTGCTCAACATATTTCTCCACATATTGTTGGAAAAGTAGCTCTTCTTGCATTCTCATCAAGTCTTGAGCATCAAAACTTGCACTACTACCTCCATGTTCAGAGCCATGATGAGATCATTGGGAGGGTTGTCTTGAGTTCCTAGGAGGTGTCTATCTCCTATAGTGAGCATGTTGTAAAGTCCTTCCTCTAGGACTAGGAGATCTTGATGGTGATCTTGAATATTTTCTGCCTCATGGGGTGCCCAAAGGAGTAGATGGTGGAGAGTTGTTCCCACTATTGGTACCCCTATTGTTGAATTATGCATTAAGTTTTTGGGCTAGGAGCCTATCTTGTTCTTCTTGTGTGGCTCTTCTCTCTATGTCTAACAAGGCTCATTGTTCCTCCTCTAGGAGCCTAATTTTTTCTTCTTTTGCAGCTTGTTCATTTAAGAAGGCTTGTTTTTCTTGCTCAATTCTCTTTAGCCTCTCACTTGTTTATCATGAGGTGGTTCGAAGTGGAGAATTTGTCTTGAGTTATTGAAAAAGTTAGTTGCATTCACATGAGTGTCATAAGATTGGTTGTTTTGGTCTTCATGTTGTGACCGTTCATCTTGGTGAGCTCGTCATGTATATCTTTTAGCTCTTTGATAAGCATCCAAATATCTAGTGTTGATAGGGGGTGACATTGGTTGATTGTCATGAGAAGATTCCCCAAATAGTATGTTATCTCTATGCCTCTAAAATATGTCATCAAGAGTTTGATCCATTATTTATCTATCCTTTTTGGTCAAGGTGTAACTCATGTCCATATTTGATTTAGAAGGTGTTAGAGAGGTACTCAACTGACTAAGGCTACTCCTAGGCTCAAACCAAACTTCTAAAATACTCCTAGGAGATTGATCAAAGATGGGTTCCTTCCCCTTTCTCTTTTGGCAGATCTGGACTAAAGGTAATTGTTCAAAAACTACTTGAGATCATTTTCCTTGGTCCACTTGGTATCTTGTTGTAACCGGCATGAAAGAAAAGACCCTTAGTGAGAAGATGACCTTATAAATCATTAATTGTCAATCTAGGATAGTGAAAATATTCAATTGTCCAAAAGAGAAATTGTGAAATAGAAAGCTGACAAAAGGTATAAATCAACAGTGCCATAGTGGTGCATAATAAAAGGATTTCAGTATCCTAGCACATATGGATCAAGAGGATGATTTACCCAATATATTGAAATTGAATTTATATGAAAGTGAATTTGGACAAAAGAGTACTCAAACTCTCCAAGTGTGCAATCAAAGATTCTAAAGGTGGATCTTGTCAACAAGGATAATTCCTAACTTATCAATGATAAGCAAGATCTTTGGTGAAGTCAAGAATTACTAACTCAAGATGTCTAGAGCCAAGAACCTAAGGTAAAAATAGGCTTCTAATGATAGAATACGAAACCTACTAAGATTTGGTCAACCAAGGAAAGGCTGAAAATTGCATAAACCAGGCAGACAACAAAAAGACTATGCGATAGTTACCAGGCAATCAGAGCGACAATTTCAAACCAGACGATATTTTGTGCCAATTAGGGTGACAATTTCCAGGCAAGAGGTGCGACAATTGTGCAAGAACTAACTATCACATGATAATTCTTAGTATAGCATGCAACACAGTTTCAGGGTCATACGACTCTTGATGAGTGAGTGTTAAAAATCTCAGTTTTGATGGCAATTTGGTCAAAATTTTGATTTGAAGGTTCGTCTTTTTCAATTTCAATCACTGTGGCAGCATTAAATTGACAAGTTTGTAAATAGTAAGGGATCAAACATGTCTTCAAACACTTAAAACAAGGACAAAAGCAATCTTGCCAAGACAAGCAATTGTGATATCAAAATTTAAAAACCCTATGAATACTACCGTGATGTTTGATATGCAAGAATGTTTACATAGGTATATCACAGTGAGAACACTTCAAGCACTTTCTATCCTAAAAATACAATGGCTCAATACTTAAAAAATTTTCCCACACTTGATGTCCCATTGCCTCACACAAAGTGGTTATCCATAATAGATATTGGCTTTCTCATGGAAGTGCCAATGACACAACCAAAGGAACATAGATGGTGAGTAATCTTGGGGTGATCTAGGTTATTCCACTTGGATCAATCCTTCCACCAAGAAGCTAAGCAGAAAAATAGGGTGGCTTCTATCTATGGTTCTTAGTAAGGGCTTTCATTCGTAGTACCCCTCTTGCTCCCCAAAGAGACTCCTTACCTTGTGGCAAGTAACAGACCTCGTGGCCACAAGAGTACCTTAAGCATTCTTGCTTGAAATTTTCCTCATGGTCACAATCGCACAAGTTACTCACATCAAGCGAAGACAAGCACTATGTCTACCAAGATTTTGTGTCCTTGATAGCCTTGAGTTTATAGTGGGTCAGAATAGCCGGTGAAAGGCTTGTCCCCACTTGGGTCGTTCCTCTTGATTGCTCAAGATCAAGCCCGCTAAAAGATTCTAATCTACAAAAAGAATGGATCAACTTGTGAGGTTCAAGGTTTTTGTTTCACCACAAGGGTGAAGAGCATACTCCCATATCTCAAAGTTTCTCCCAAACATACCAAGCAAAGATTCAATTACCCTCTTCCTTCCAAAATCCAAAGATGGGTCAAGATTTATGGTTCACCACAAGGGTGAAGAGAATACTCTCCTACCAACAAAGAATCCCTTCCAAAAGATATTATGTTCCTATGAAAAGAAACTAGTAAATGCCACACTTGAAAATGAGATAAACAACAAGCACACTTTTTTATTTATTTTTATGCTTTTGGGCAGCCCTACAAAAACCGTTAGTAGCCCTTGTGCATGCAATCTTTTGGAAAAATGTTTAAGCAAGAGGCACCTACAACCACAACTTGTTAGCCCCACAATGGTTAGCAAAACAAAAATCCAAATGAAATCTGTAAATTAAATTTGCCTAACCACAACAAACTAAACTAGCAAGCTAACTAGATCCAAATTCAGCCAAAAAGAATTTCAAAACAACTCACTGTCAGGAATAAGTGATAGTACAATTTCCAGAAAGATTGTGCGATACTATATAGTATACTAGTGCGATATTATCTTCCCATGCGACACTTCTCTTTACCTACAGGGGACAGAACACATAACACAGTGCGACAGAATGCTATAAAGCCGCGTGATACTTTAACTAGTAAACTATTGCGGCTGTATATAAGAAAATGTCATACGACACTGGTAAACTATCACATGATAATCTAATACTGAAAAACTAGAGAGCCGAAAATGAAGCTAAAAATTGAGGAAAAATTAACAGAAATGCAGCAAATGAAGGACAAAACAATAATGCTCTGCCCCATGATGGGCACCAAAAATGTACACACTAAATAGTGCACTTCTCTAAGTCATTACATCCAAGGGAATCCATGAATGGGAAACCTTAGAAAGTGACCTAGAGCTCTCTATGTACGGAGTGGCAAGATTATTAAAATTGCTCTTAGCTAGAGCTATTAAACTTATGACCTTGCTAGTCAACCAGACAATGAGAGATTCAAATGAAGACAAGGGAAAGAATTCCAATATCCCCAAGAATCACTATGAAATGCAATGCAATGCTATACTATTAATGAAGTGCAAGCTAAGCTATGGAAATGAAAGAACAAGTATTACCAAGCCTTCCTAGTTAAGCTATGTGAGCTAATCTATAGCATAAAGAAAACTAAGCTATGAATTCCATGATAATGAAACTAAGATACAAGAAATGAAACTAAGATAGCATGTAAATGTAAAATCTAAGAATGCTTCAAATCTCCAAAGCTCCAAAGTGACCTATAAAATCTACAACATAACATTAGTATTCAAAAAATGCATATGAAAATGAGGAAGAGAGCTCTTCTTTTACAGGAAATGAGAATGAATAGACCATGGAGATTAAAAGGAAAAAGATTTAATCAAGGGTGGGGCTTGAAAGAGGAGCAATCCATGTGCACAAATATCCTCCAATGAGAAAATAAGAGTTGACTTTTCTATCCATGTGAGACAAAAAGTGTTTTTTCCCCTTTTATAAAATAAGAATAATGCTTTATTTGTGCAACTTAGGATAAGAGGAAGAATGGGGGCTTTTTATTTATTAAAAGGGGAGGAAATTCCTTTTAATTAAATAAAGACTTAGGATAAAATGGTTAGCCCATAGAAAATAATCAAATAAATGATAGAATAGGATTTGATCAAGGAAATTGATATTGAGCTGAAAAATGTTGATTTTTGAAAATACTGATTAAGGGATTTGATAAATTGCAAGAATGGGGCCCAAAGTCTAGGCAACCATTTTAGGGTGCATACACTTTCCACTAAACATGATTTCAAGTTTTTCCATCTATAGTTCAAGGGTAGCAAAGCTTAAGGGGAGGATGACTAGTGATACTTTAAACTCAATGGTGAAGTTATTCAATGTGCAATATAAGAATTAAGTGAATGATTTCATTGGAAAATACATTACATGTGGCTTTTTCCCCTTATTATAATGATAAGCATATATCTTTAGGGGAAATCAGCCACATTAAATAGAGATAAAGTATGTACCAATGATCATACCTTCTACATTTTCACTCCTAATTAACCCATCAAAAGCTTTACTACTTTAGAAGTCCACACTCCTGATAACCTACCAATCTATTGCACTTTTATAAAATACATCAATCATAAAATTAGCATTATTAAGGAAATTTGATACACACTAAATTCAACTTATAAAATTGATAGCCATTTTCCAAGATCTGCTATTTGTGGTATATAGTAATCCTTAAGATACATTAATAACTAATAACGTACCATCTTTCTTATCATACTAGATAACAAAGGGGAAACAAAAGAATAGATAGACTTGTAGTAGTTTAAAAGTATAGAAAAATGGAGGCTTTGAGCATGGGGATCCCTAAGGAATATGGATCCAGAGGAACTTGTAATTCTGGAAATCAGCAGTGTGAGGCATATTTGGTAGCTGACACACATGCCACCTGGTAATGTGCAAAAAGTAGTGAATTTGGTAGTGACTAAATAAAACATAACCAATGAAAATTAGATAACCACCATGGAAGACCAACCACTCAGAATGGAAGGTGAAACATTCAAGGCTACAAGCACCCAACGATTGAGATGGAAGGTTGTTTGAAGCTCATGTGTTTTCTTGATAACTAGTTGTTAGTATGAATAACCGTAATGAGGTCATATATTTGGCATGTGGACTCGTATGCACTAGACCTAAGTGTAGAAGGTGCTGCATGTTGTTCTTAGTGGTGTTATAGAGTAAAGCAAGATGGTCATTGTAGAGGTGTTATAGATGTTCTAAAGTGATCTTGCATGCTCCAGCCTAGAGATTGCATTGTGGTCTTCAATGGTTCTCGTGACTCAAAGGGTTTCTCCATAATCTATTATCATAAACTTGTTATTTAGTCTAATCATGAACATTGTTGTTTTCATCTCCAGTGCTCTGTCAAGCAGCTCACTCATTATGTAAATGTAGTTTTCTTAAAACCGATTGAATAGAGTCATACTAAAGGCTGAGAATTTTTTGAAAACTGGTGATGGCATCACTATGCACCCTATCAATATTCAGCCTTAGACGCATGGCCTCAAGATTTCTCCTGACTGATCAAGGTATTATTATCACAAGTTACAAGCTAGGATTGATGACAACATTCCCTAAGATAATAGGATATGTTCTCAATGCTTCTCGAGGATGTGCAAATAGCAAGACACTTTATTTTTAGGTGTCCCATAAGCTATGAGATTCAAGGGAGAAAGTACTGCTTCTATAGAAATTTAGGAGTGCCACCATATTTTCCCTTTTTCTTGATTAGAGATGTTTGGCCTATTACATCTAGGAAGTAGTCAACCTTGGGCATCTAATTCTGTAGGGAATCCTAAGGACTGTCATATTGATTACCTTCTTCTCACCCTCTTTTAAATGGTAGGAAATGTTAAGTATGTCTTGAATTCCACAATTATCCACGTCTATGGTAAGAGATCCATGAGAATTTTCTATCCTTCATATGCATATACTAGAGTACATTCATCCTCCTTGACTCAATCAAGACATGGTAGATAATGTGTTCTTTGGTATATAGGAGCAGCTTTCAAAATGCACCACATTCAAAGAGATATGGCCAAGTATATATCACTAGCTTCCTCTCTACTCTTGGAAAGATCATCAACCTTGGAGATATGGATAGTTTTTAGGAGACACTCTTTACATGCCACTAGGATCACCCATGGATACTATCTGATTTTGTACTGACTCTTTTCACAATGATCAATGACAAGGGAACCAAGACTAGATGTCGATGAGGAGAATGGTTGTTTTTTGCATCTCTTCTATCATAGACTTGTATTTATGTCAAAAAATATTTTTCAGTGTAGAAGGAAATCTTGTACATAGCAACATCCACTTTAGATGAATTAAAGTTACACAAAAAAATAAAAATCTTAGCATATAAATACTTGCATAATGACTAAATCACTTATTTTAAGATAAATTTGTCAAGGTGACTTGAAATTTTATCTAGTTTAATCACTAAGAAGTATTATATTAATGTCAGCATAATGGAATACATCACTGGGAATTGGATTTGCAAAACAATCCCTCAATATTTTCAACAACCTCCCTATTTGAATTTCAGAGGCAACATTTTTCATCCCTAGAATATCAATTATGAGAAAGCATCAAAAAATTTCTACCTCAACTTGTGAAAAAACATAAATTCAACAAAGGAATAATGCAAGAATACCTTTAGGCATAAACTGAGAGGTGCTGAATTTCTGAAAAATCAGATGATCATGTACTAATTCTCCCACAACACATTGAATGAGTGGAGACTTATCAATCAATAGGTCATACAGTATGTCAAGCTCATCATCCACAAGAAGTTGGTGCCTACAATGTAGATCACAAAAATAATGTCAAAAAAGATATATCAATTTTCTACTAAATAGTTCAATTTTAGACTGAGTTAAAAAGATCTCAATAATGACCTCAATAATTTTTTAGGAGTCTTATAGTATTAACATCCAAGGTCACATAAATATCATCTACAAGCTTAATAATTCTATTGCAAAATTGTTATGTAAAAAGGCTAAGTGATGGTACATTATCGTCTGCCTTATACAGGCTTTGCAATGTAGTAATAGAGGTTTTTTGGATAGCAAGAATATGCAAGCCAATGAAATTTAAAAAGAGTAAAATCCAATCAATCATATGCTAGTAAAAGTTTGATTGTGCAAAAGATGAAAATACTTTCTAGAATATACCTTATCATTCAAAGTCCACCTAGGGTATTTTAGATATAAATCTTGCAATAATAGTGAAGGGTAAGAGATAATCCAACAACCAATAGCTCTGATACATGCCATCCAGATATCTAGATCTACATCTATGTATTGATGCATAAATAGTTTGATAGAGCCAATTAACATGAAGCTAGTAAGTAAATGACAAGACAATAAGAACAATTCCTTTGCCTTTCAAGTAGACAGCTCATCAAATGCATCTATCTAAAGCTAGCATATAAATTTGGATACAAAGAATATAAAAAAATCAGAATTTAAACTAACCCTGTAAATACTTTACACATCATTTCATCTGCCATAGTGATTCATCTTGAGTTTAATGTTTAATAAGTGCTCTTCATGTGGGGGGATGATAGAGGACATGTTATAAAGTACCTCTTGTTTGTTGTAGAGGACAATGCATTGATTTGGCATGTGATTTGATGATAAGAAAGTGACTGAATCAGTCACAGTGTGGATCCAATCAGGTATCTTGAATGAGTTACAAGGAAGAGTGTGTGGGAAGTTGATGCAATTAAGGAATGGGCAAGTTAAAGACCTGATAAGCCATCATATTTGGTGGTTGGAGTTTGGTGAAGAAACAAGGGCTAGTATGCCTTGAAGAGGAGATTGGTCACACTACCAACCTATTGCAAAGACATTTGACCAACAGATTGGACCTTTGGGTGTCTATCTGTTAAAACCTCAGAAAGTTTGGGAACAATTTTTGGAAGACATTGTGATAACTACTAAGGAGCACAATAAGCCATAGCTCCCAGTAGTTGAACACTTCCTTGTTTAGTCCTCCATGCTTTATCCTCCAAACCCTTGAGCAAAGATGGGAGTACAAGATTCAACCCTTGCCCACTTAACTGAGACATCATGGCATAAGTAGCACAATCAGTAGACTCACGAACAACAATAACTTGATCGAAGAAGCATGCCAGTAGTAAGGGGAGAATTTGAATAACATACAGTTTAAATAATCATCCAAGTCTTTCACAAAGGCATTCAAATCCAAAAAAAGCTCCTTCACGTGCATTTGCTGAATTCCTATCTTCCAACCCTGCCTTTAATGAATCTACAATACCATACTTCTTAATACTAGAAATGCCAAAGCCCTTAACAACACCCGCAAGACCAAAAGCTTCTCCACGTCGCTCTCCATACTTTTCACTTTGTGTTAGTTGATTTAGGACCCTTGAAACTAAAGCCTGAACATTTTCCTACTGTGATTTCATCAAAGGTGGCAAGAAATTTGATACTGGACGTTGAACTAATTTTGATGGGGTGTTTAATATTTCCAGTAACTTCTCTAGTATTATGGATATTTTTGGATCATCTGTAGCAAGATGCTTAGCAAGTGCTCCTATAAATATAACAACTCCTTCACGAACCAAGTCATATATATGTCTCCTCATCAGTAGCCTTTTTGTTCAGGTAATTTTCAAAAATAGGAAATAAGAGGGATATATTGTCTTTGCGATGCTTATCAATAATTATGACACTGACATCTATCATTCTTCTCGTACATCCATATTGTAGTCAGCCAAAGCTCATGAAATCAAGAAAGAGATGACAATGGGAATATCATTTGTTGTGAAAAAAAAAAATGTTGCATTCAAAGCTAGTGTTATTCCCTATCTTCCAAGCCACAAAGGATCAACAACATCACGTCCATTAGGAGTATCCCGCACATAGAGGGAGAATAATCTTCCAAGAATGGTAGCTTCATGTGGGTAAAAACAAGATTGGATATAGCAATTTCCCCAAGAGCTCTCAACATTAGAGATAGGATTTCTTGTATATGTTTGACCATCAGACACATAGCTGCTTCCTCATTAAGTTGTAATTCGTGTGCTTCTTCTTTCACAAATTTTGACTTCTCTTCATCAAGCTTTTTTGTTTCCATTGGAATATCATTTTTTCCCATTATTGTAGTCTCTCTCTTCACTGAAGTTTGACGAATAGGTAGCCCAGATTTCACAGGTTCCCCATTTTCCAGGTCATCGTACAATTTGAATCATCCTTTTGCTTGCTTAATATTTTTATCAGTAACAACCTCTGCAACATATACTCCTTACTCGCTAGACAATACTCCTTCTTGTGTGTTAAATATATTTATATCATTTTCTGCAAGTCCATCGTGCAAGCCTCATTCACTGAGCTCTTCTAGTCTCTTTATAAATTCAGCATAGATTTCATTAGTTATTATTTGCATTGCCATTGATAAAGTAGAAATAGCAGCCTGAGATTCCATGCATCCTAAATTCATCAAACCCATTGCTCCTAATAATATCTCACAAATAACTCTTGGATTAGATGCGAATGTGTGTGAAACATTGAGACCATGTTTTTTGATACTTCTAACCAGTACCTTCCACACTACATTCTTGCAGCTTCCTCTTGCAACACATGGATGATGAGAACACAAAAAAAGCAGGGCACATGTGCTTGGAATTTGGGCAAGAGTTGGTGCTGCAATGACAAGCAAAGCATTTACCAGAACCCCTTCTAGTGGCACTATGCATAATAAGCTATCTGTCACATTTTCTGCATCACCTGTCTTGGTAAACTGCAGGTGTTCTCCCAGTACAGGAAGCCATTCAAGGAATTTAGATAACAACTCTTTTGATATTTTTGGTACAAATGAATGGACATGCTTCACTGGTATGGATGCAAGTTGACGAACCTCCCAAGAAAGGCGACAAAGAAAAAGAGTGTCAATTGTAAGAGTTGTTTTGATTGTGTAGATTTCGCCACTCTATGTGGTGGAGAGTCATAGAAACAAAACATATAAAAGCTTGTCCTAAGGAAAGTGATTTTAGTGACACTGAAAAATTAGATTCACTTTTCACTATTTTTGAAGGTGGTCACATCCTGTACTACCACATGACATAAAAGTACTTATTCAATTTTGTTGTCCATGCATATGGAAAGTACTACAAGGCTTCTAATTTTTCTTCATGCAGATGCTTCCGAGACAGAGAGTCCTAGAAATAGCTACTAACACATGCAAGACTTGCTACCTTATAAGTCAACTTTGCACATGCAGGAAAACTTTTTTGTTTTCACAGGGTCGAACTAATGAAAGCTTTTATAGGGATGATTAGCAGACAAATGGTGGATCTGGAATGGTGAGAAATATATATGCAGGAGATGCAACAGGAGCAACAAGTGGATCCCCTGTACCAGTATGAGTATGTGTTAGAGGAGATGTAGAAGGTCTTGCAGGTATTGGTAGAGGGTCTTCCTTTGGTCCTCCAGAGGCAACTTGGCCTCCAACATGAGTAGTATTTTCCTATGTTCCTTATGGATTGGGGGGTAGGAATAATCAACACAACTTGGAAAATGAGCAATCAGAAGGTAGGGTTGTCTTTGGAGAAATAGATTTACCCAGAGATGGCTTGAAAATAGTTGTGGGACTAGGTCAGGGATCTGGCAATAGCACTCCAATTCATTCAGATCAAACATCAAGAATTGAAGAGCAGAATTTACATTGCAGAATAGGTAGAGATACTGCAGTTGCCACTAGCTGCAGCAAAGCTGTCATGGCTATCACATTCCAAATCACCATAAAATAACAGTAAGAGCTATATGAATATAAATTCTTCTACAGTAATTATGAGAGGCCTAAAATTTCCAAAATTCAAAATCAACAGTAATAAAAAAATTTACCCCCAAAATAGGAGGAAAAAATTAAACCTATGCTACCGCAGCTTTGTGTATTGCTACTACACATAACATAGTAATAACTTTAAATTGATCTGTTAATTGACTCAATTGTCCTATACCATCACAACTTGCATTGTGAGTGTTATAATTGAAAAATGACAAAGCCGCTTAATATGTGGATGTCACATGGTTAATTAAGTTTCGTTTCATTGCTTAAAGTGATTTATAATATTTGAAGTTGACAGATAACTTCAATTTACAAAAAAACCCATTTGACATAACTAATTCATTGATGATTTAAAATGCTCTAACAACTATTATAGTTGTTTTGTTAAATTAAAACTCTATAGGATATGGTAATGAATCTAATGAATGATATTCTTTTAATGGTCATTGCAGACATCAGTAAGATACAAATTCCTTGTCATTATTATCATTTTCAATAATGGTGGTGTCTACGGTGGAGATAGAAGAAATGCCATACAAGGATGATATCATACCAACTTCATTTGTTCCAGGAGAAGCATACCATACTGTGATGGAAGCTTTTGGAGAAAAAGGCTATCTTGTTGGCACTCCTCATGAGCTTCAATCTGCTCTAGATGAAACTTTCATGAAAAGAAACCTAGCTGTCATAAATGTTACAATAGATCCTTATGCAGGTGCTGAAAGTGGAAGAATACAACAGAAAAACTGAACAGATGATGAACTCTGAGGGAAAAACTATGCTTTCTTATAAATGGTGTTTCTTGACACCCCATGGAGAACTAGTGGTCTCAATTAACATGAAATGTACGTTTCAAATTTAGTCCATATATGGCTTGTTTTAAGGTCAAAAATAGATTCTTGCTTGAGGCACATTATGTGATTCCTTGGCAGAGTGTCTATGTTTGTTTGGGAACATACATTTTTCTTGAAATATGTCCTATATTCATTGCTGCATCAAACAATCTCTTATGTGCAATCTAAATTAGCTTTACTACTAAATAACACATTTTGTGCAACAGGATATACAAGTTATTTCCCACCAAAATTGATGCGTTGTCTACTTGATTCACATCGATGTCTAAGTACTTGAAATGTAGATTATTTACCATCATGTATGTTTCAAATAGGTCTCGATTTCAACATGTACATTAGACACGTTCTTGTATTGTAGTTTCTAGTTTTTGTATGGTTAGTGGATGTGTAACATTATGAACATGTTTTAAGGTAAATTTTTTGAGCTCTGTAGGCCTATCCTGTGGTGAATTAGGTAGGACTGGTTTATGAAATGTAAAAGTACAAGAAATTCAACTTCCTTAAGTCTAAAAGATATGATATTTGTGTTTTGATCCCTCAAATGATAACAACCTTAAATGTAGTGCGTAAATGAGAAGGGGGAAGTGCAGATAAAAAAAAATCTAACCTTCAGAAAAGAAAATGTTGTATTTTATTTGCCTAGGAAACCATGTTCATTCCATTTATTAATATAAATAACAATTATATGCAAATACAACTGAGCTGGGATTCAAAATTGATATTGTTCTTATGTAAAAGAATTAGTTTAAAAATAAAATAGAGTTCAAGATGGGCTTTGAGATCTAGCGGCATTAAATAGAATGCGAAGCCATGGATAGGATGACGCAAAATATAGAGCTTCTCAGATCTCTCAGTCTTCGTGATTGTTTCAAAGTTGAGAGAGACTTTTCAGAACTTAGGTCTTTTTAAAGTAGAGTTGTGCTTAAAGGGCAGCTATTTTTAGCTGAATTTCATTATTTTTTGTCCAATTTGGGATTCTTAAGAGATCTGTGTGTTGACACCAACCGTAAGGCTATGTGATTATTTTCTAGGTGGTCAGGAGATTAAGGTGATCATGAAGGCTCTCATATTGGTTGGTGATTTTGGAACTCGTTTGTGGCCCTTGACACTGAGTGTCCCCAAGCATCTTTTGGACTTTGCAAATAAACCAATGATCTTGCACCAGATAGAAGCACTCAAAGCTAGTGGCATTGATGAAGTTGTACTAGCCATCAATTATCAGCTCGAGGTTATGTTGAGCTTCTTGAAGGACTTCGAGTCAAAAATTGGGATTAAAATTACATGTTCTTAGGAAACTAAGCACATGGGTATTGCAGGGCCTTTAGCCCTTGCAAGAGACAAGCTAATAGATGGATCTGGAGCACCATTTTTTGTTTTGAACAGTGATGTCATTAGTGAATACCCACTAAAGCAAATGATTGAATTTCATAAAAAACATGGAGGGGAAGCATCTATCATGGTGACCAAGGTTGATGAAACATCCAAATATGGTGTTGTAGTCCTTGATGATGAGATAGGGTAGGTAGAGAGGTTTTTTGAGAAGCCCAAAATTTTTGTAGGCAACAAGATCAAATGCAGGAATATACCTTCTGAACCCCAGTATTTTGGACCGAATCTCTTTGAGACCAACATCCATTGAAAAGGAAGTGTTCCCAAAAATTGCAGACGAGAAGAAGTTATTTGCCATGGTGTTGATTGGTTTCTGGATGGATATTGGGCAACCGAAAGACTATATTATAGGCCTGAGGTTGTATCTAGATTCTCTCTGGAGAAAATTCTCTGAGAAGTTAGCAAATGGATCTCACATTGTTGGAAATGTGATAATTGACAATACTGCATAGGTAGGCGATGGTTGCTTGATTGGGCCAAATGTGGTGATCAGCCCAGGGTGTGTGATTGAAGCTGGGGTGAGATTGTCACGTTGCACCATTATGTGTGGTGTTTGCATTAAGAAGCATGCTTGTGTCTCTAGCAGCATCATTGGTTGGCATTCTACTGTTGGTCAGTGGGCTCAAGTTGAGAACATAACTATATTGCGAGAGGATGTGCATGTTTTTGATGAGGTGTATAGCAATGGAGGAGTGGTGCTTCCCCACAAGGAAATTAAATCCAATATTCTCAAGCCAAAAATTGTCATGTGATCACAGAGCTGAAGAAGTAGCAATTAACTACTCGTGAAGTAATAATGATACCCCTGAAGTAGATTTAGGGGCTTATTCACTACGGCTATGTCTTCTTCTCTTCTATTCTATTTTTTCTTTGTTCTATGGAGAGAGGACGCGGGGATCATATTAGACTTGCAATTTTTTATTTAATCTACCACTACTTGGCAGTGGAAATATTTTTTAGAGCATTGAGGGGGAATTAATTTACTTATGAAGTACTGTGCATTAATTATTGTGCTTGTTTGTGGTTGCTTCCACTTGTAGATAAGGGTTTGAGCAGGCAATTGTTTGTAACAGTTCTCAAGTTAAATTGATATGGAATAAATATATCTAGATCATAATTTGTAATATAAAAAAAAAATAGAGTTCAAGATGAAGTGTTTTGAGTCTAGTGATCAAAGATTGTAAAGGGCTAAACAAATTGAAGATTTTTTATTTGAAAATAGGTTGGAGAACATGGGCAGATTCTGTTTCAGAATGATGTTTGTTATAATGTTCGTTTTTAATGTGTTCTTGAAGTGCTTAAAGTGGTAGGTCATTTAAAGATGGTTTGGTAATTTTTATTGGCGGCCTAGTTCTGCAAATTATATGTTCAACCAAGAATGACAGGCACAATCAAGGTTATTTGCATTTGGGTAATGAAACATGGTATTTTGAAGATTGAGGCTACTTCACAATTTTTTTAAGGAACATTGGAAACCTTCCTAGTGGTTTAAATGCATATAAGAATGGAATCTTTTATTCGTTTAAGGTCACTGTCTTATCATAGGATTTTGTAGCTGTCATGGTAGAAAATATGATTATCAAAAGTGTTTTGTTCACCAACGGAGTTGATAAATCTTTTTGTCATGGTGGGGATTTTGTAGTGAGTGTACACAAACCTTTTTTGAATCCCACATTCCTCTTAAAACATTCAATGTTGGAAAGAAAGTGTGGTTTTGTTGGTGAATTCCTAAAAGGCTTAGTTTATTGATTGTCAATTACTAGTTTTAGAAAAAAGGTCATAACATTTGTTTCAACTATTATATCGCACTACAAATTGGAGAAATTTTTCACAGTTAGGAAATCTAAAATTTGACTGAAGTGATTGGCTTCATTATTATTTTTGTGAAAGTTATCAATGACTATTTGTTACAGTTCATTGTGATCAGCAAATCATAAGTCCAAAATTAGAGATGACAATCTTTTTTAGAGTTGGTAGCATAAATCTGTTGATGTCTATTTCCAACCAGGTTTGAAGATATTTTGTAAGGTAGTCTAAGTACTTTTTTTACTTGGAAAGTTGTTAATGAATTGTGATCAGTTATAGTTGATGGAAGCCTAATTGTTCCAGTCATAATTTTGCATCAGTGTTGTGAATAAAAGGATTTCTATTCCTTGAAGAGCAAATAGGTTGCATTTGGATATATCTACAGTCCTCTATGTAATGGCTATATGTTAATGTTAGAAGAAGGTTTGGAATTTGTTTGTGTCCTTTGATTTTGGTCAGTACTAAGATGCATGTTAGACGGATTTGTATCATAATTATATGCCTTCCAACAAACATAATCTTAAAACATGCACACTAATTTACCATGAATCCAATCTCCTTAGATGTTTCAACTTGAAAACTGATCAAAATGTAGAAAAGATATAAATCATGTTCCTTTACACAACGTTTTTTACCATTCATGAAAATTTTACATTTTGAACACACATCCACTATAGCTCAAACCAAAACACAATCAGAAGGTTATAGAAAATTGTATGACATTTTAATTTGATTAATATCCTGAAATGTACTGAGAATTTTACAAAATAAACCATTCCATGAAATACAAAAAGGTCATTTATTCACAGGGAATACAAAAAGAACTATTGTGAGTGCAAATTTTGAACACAAAAGTTAAATAAGTTTAAATATAAAGATAAGAAATGAACATCCAAAGCCTTCTCAACTCACTTGACAATCGCCTGCTCCAACAAGAGAAAATATATAATCGTGAATACTTAGTGTTTCTTTATCACAAGGAAAAAAATAACCAGCCTGCTTCATGGGAATGTTAACACCAACCTGTCACAATACAATCAAATATCTAACTTAGAACATAACGTAAGATACTAACCCATCCATCCCAAGGCACAATAGAACAAATAAAAAATCAGGGTTTGAAATCAAATACAGTCAAGTGAAACATCCTCTGGAAAACTAACCTTAGAAAACATTTATCAAGTAGATTAAGAGAGTAATAAACTTTTTCATTCATAATTTTATCAATCAAAAAATACAAAAACAAGAGTTTTCCCTATAAGTAATAATCTGGAAGTGTCTTACCATTATGCAATATCTAATAGATATATGCAAATTCTGAATCAAAGGTGTAAAACTAGGAGGAAGTATTGGTCTCGTGATGACATGAGATGAATATGAAGAAAGGATGTTGACATGATATGTCCATACATTAGAAGCTTTACCATGGTATGTGATCAAGCCTGTCAAGAAAATTGTCCAGCAACAGTCAGAGCTTATTGAGACTGCAGAAAGTAATACATAACTATAGAAGAGCTATAGACCACAAGTGTATTATCATTACCATTCAAAGACTTGATTTCGCTATTCAAATAGCTAAAGGAA
>BSBK01010406.1:0-167713 GCA_027943335.1 Chamaecyparis obtusa
AGAACCCCATGTAATATAGTCTCTGCTATAATCAATAAATATAGACTCAGGTATAAAAGAAAGTATGATCTATACATACACAATAAGCCACTAAAGTATGCTCCATACATACATGCTAAAGTATACAAATGACGTATGCTCCATACATTAAGTATACTAAATGTAGCTAAATGTAATAACCAATATCCAAATGTAGTTTTCTCATAGAACAAGCATAATTAATCCAGTATCCATAGACAAGTCTTAGCCATAAGCATAAGAGTAATCATATAAGTCTCACCACATAAGAGTAACCAAATTTGTCCAACATATAACCAGGGGCAATGCGATCACAACAAGATGCAATATAGTTCCCTCTATAAAGAAATTTATTCACACATATATGTGATCAATAGAAAAGCATATATAAAGGATAACATATATCCATATAAAGTATGCTCCCATGCATACAACAACATTATCTCTAAGTATCATAATGTATGTTTTCACACATACATAAAATATGCCAATTGTAACATACACAACATATGCCAATGTAAATATGCTCCAACATTCATTAACCAATAATGTATGCACCCATGCATCAATAAAGAAAATAGTTAATCAGTTATACTATCAATTAGCTGTGTATGTTCCCATAATAGCGTAAGGTATAACATGTGTCATAACAAAAATATGTCAAGGTAACTGTTCATAATGTAATATATGCTGTAAGGTATGCTGCTAATTAGTTGTGTATGATCCCATACATAAGTAAGACATATGCTAAGGTAAGTATGCATCCATGCATACAAACAGAAAGATGTCAATGCAAAGTATGCTTCCATAGCAAGTAGTCAACATGACATAAGGAAGGATTTCATTACACAAAATTAAGTGAGCCCATGATTGAAATCCCTCTTAAACCACATACCCATAATTAAGCCAATATACATAAGGAAATGAGTCCATAACTAAATGCAATAGTCAATGTATATATATCCAAATGTAGTTCTTTCATAAGTATAATATATATACCAATGAGAAGTATGATCCATTCATACAAACATATGCCAATATGTAGCCAAAGTAATATAAAGCCAATATGTGTACATAAAATGTTATTCTAACAATCAGCTGTTTATGTTCCCATAACAACGTAAAGTATAACATATGCCTGGGAAAAGTATTAGTTATGTTAATTAGCTAAATAAACATTCCAAATAGTTGATCCAATCAGCTATTAACAAAGAATCATATTCTCTACAGATAATGACAATTCCACACATACATGCCAAGGTATATTATAACCAATATCTCAACATGAGTCAATGCTGTGAGGTTAATATACCAAGTGTGCTTCCTACACATTAATAATGCCAATGCAAATGCATAAAACCAATATGAAATAATATGTTCCCATACATCATATGCCAAAAAATATGAAGGTATGTTGCAACACAATGTGAAGTATGCATCCCATCTAGTTGTGCTAATAGCAGATAATCAACTAGATATGCAAGGTATCAGTTATGACATTAACCAGCTATGGTCCTATATAAGAAAGGAGTTTATAACACAACACTAGAGCCCATGATTATACTCCCTCTGTAATCATACATGCCATGCACTTAACTCAAGATGATCTACTCCCTCTAGATCAATATGGTGAGAGTTTTATGTACTCCATATCAGCTCCTTTTGAGACTTAGGTTTACTTACAAAGTTTTAGACTCCCTCTTGATCCAATAAGGAAAGGCAATTAAAAAATTTTCAAGGAGGTCATTCAAAAACAACCTTGAGTTCTACCCATATCTTTCCAGCCAATGAGAACCAATAAGTTTTCTCATAGAAGGCAACCAATGATATTGCAAATCAAAACCCTCATTACAATTTTCAGACCAAACCCTGGCGGTTGCCATAGTGTTTCTTAGTTTTGAAAGAGTTAGACTAAAATTCCTAAATTTGAAATGGATCATTTACCCTACCTAGGCTTTGATACCATGTTAGTATATTTCAGATTCTAGCAAGGAATATATCAATCTATAGAGGTCTAACAATACTAAGCACATGATATGAAATATAGTAACAAGGAGGGAAAGAAGATACCCGAATAATCAAACACAAATGCTCCAGTCAAAGTGACTTCCTTGTTTTGTCAATTCAGTCCATCTAGGACTTGTCTTCAACTCTGATTCAATCAGAGTTGCAATGGACAACACTCTGATATAGCTTACGATCTGCTTTATATGGATTTGATAGCAGCCCTGAGTTTGATGTCCAATTTGTACTAAATCGGAAGACCGAATCTCCCTTGTTTACATATGCATAAACTTGCACCAAGGTCTGCCCAAATTCCTTATTTCGGGTCTGCTCGTGCCTTATGGAATGATTTCTGCCCGCATTCAAGAACAGTCCGAATTAATTCAGATATTGATGAAGACTCTAAATTAGCCTCCCCCGAGATTTGCTATACAAGTGTTGAAGAAATTCGTGCTTAGAGATTTAAATATCGAACATATAAGGAGGGAAGCACGTTATGTCTTCTGTACTTTCTCCTCAAAGATCGATATATATATATATATATATATATATATATATATATATATATATATATATATATATATATATATATATATATATATATATATATATATATATATATATATATATATATAGAATGAAACATTTATTCCAAGAGGCCGACTTGGGCCCTTAAATAAACTTTGTTTATTTAGTTCATTCTAATAATATATAGATTAAATCGATTCACTAAATAAATAATAAATAATAAATATATCTAATATTTATTATTATTTATGCATA
Source organism: Chamaecyparis obtusa (assembly GCA_027943335.1). Taxonomy (NCBI): domain Eukaryota; kingdom Viridiplantae; phylum Streptophyta; class Pinopsida; order Cupressales; family Cupressaceae; genus Chamaecyparis; species Chamaecyparis obtusa. Next base: position 2,806 of record BSBK01010406.1, read on the forward strand.
TCGATTTATTATAATAATAAATATATTCTATATATTTATTATTATTATCCAAGGTAGAGATATTTGCCGTAAAGGCCATAATATCAACAAGATGAATGTAAACTTTTGACATTTTTGAATAAATTGGACAAGCATTTGGATTTCTCATGTTGAAAGATTAATTAATATAGGATTAATCTTTAAAATGTAATGAATATGTTGTTTGTAACTGTTTTCTCAAGAAAAAGTTCTTGAAATCGGATGTCATATTTGCTAGCTTCATCCTTTTTTTTTTCTCAATAGATGCATGTGATGTTTTTGAAGGTACATTTGTTTAAACATTTTTTTGTTCAAATCTGACCCATTCTCCTTTGAATTGATAAGTGACATCTTGCCGAGTATTGTAAGTTAGATTTCATCTTCTAAAAGAATATTTTGGTTAAATCTAATTTTCTTTTCTCTAAATGCATGTATTTAATTGTAGGTTGAATTGTATCATAAGATCTGTCCCTTGTAAGCCTATCAATAGCCCATATTCATTTTGGCAACTTGGCTAGAAAATTGTGCATTGTTTCTTACTTTATGATCACAAAATATGTATAATGTATCAAAGTCAATTTTTTTCTATCCCAATTTTAGTTAAAAAATATGAATGACTTATATAGATGGTTTAAAAATTTCAAATTTTTCTTATATATACTGTGAATAAAAGTAGTATATATTTCAAATCAATTGAACAACCACTTTTCTTTCCCTATATTCTTCTTTCTTCCATAAGAAATTAATAGGGGTAATAGAGTTTCCAAATTTCATACATGTTATAGTCTTGCCTACACAAGAAATGATTAGTTGTTGAAATCTTACATTTAAATCTATCCATTTCCATTATATTACTTTTATAACAAAAATGCAAGGGAAAGGCTTTGTTGTTTGTTTTAAAGGGTAAAATGATATTTTTAAAAGTAAATTAGCACTACTTAATTTTAAAAATAATAAATGTAAAATATGTTGAGAATAATATTTTTGAGATGTCTATTTATTTCATTTAGAAAGAAAAAAGGGAGAATGGATTTTGTCATTTTCCCATCTGAAGATCTCTATAATCTCTATAAACATGATGATTAAAGATATCCTTGGTCTGATCTGTTCACGCTCTGCTTGTATTGATTTGCATGCTTTCACACTTCTACACCTTGTGTATACCGTAAACCATTTATGAATAATATAAAATATATATGTTGTCCCATTTTAAGAGTCCCACGAGGCAAGAGTTGTTACAATTTTGTTAGCATAGGAAGGTCGGTAATTGATTAATTAGTTATTCTCGTATTGAATTGGTCTATCCATGAGCGATTTTATACTTATCATATTATATGTGTGTGTAATGATATATATAGTATGTTCTGTATAATAGATTGGGGGATCAATTTAGAAGTCACAAAAATAAATTAAAAAAAAAGAGAGAGCCTTCAAAATCAAATGTTGTTATTTCACTTCAAAATATTTCAGAAAGCTTGAAATGTGTGGAACAAAACTCAGCAAATTAATTTACGAAATTATTTTTAGTGTGCAAGCAATCTTATGTAGAAGCATGATGGGTTAATATAGACACATATTATGTATTCTTGTGCCTACAAATGGTATTCTTGAAAATTGGGTGCAAATTGCATTACTACCGTCTAAAATTATATGTGCATTTCTATTTTTCCTGGTTACTTTTATATCTACGATATTATATTCCAGTTTTTACAAGGCTTTGATATTTATCATGTTTGTGATTGAATTTATTAGATGGATTTTCATATAATCTATTGCAACAAGTTTTGTGTGAGAAAATAGTAAATAAACAACCATCACTACTAAGTTTTATATATTTTCTTATATGTTTCCTTCTCTATGGTGGAATCATATATAATGATGTTTACACCTGGTATTATTTAAAATTAGGTGCAAATTGTGTTGCTATTGTCTAAACCTATATGTGCATTCCTATTTTCTCAGTTACTTTTATATTTACAATACTATGTTCAATTTTTTATATGGCTTTGATATTTATTATATTTGTGATTTCATAAATTTAGCAATCAACCTGAATATGTTGACAAAAAATCAGTGAATAATCTAATAGATATGAGTATTTCTTGTGGAAAGTAACAAGGAGACATGGGTAAAAAAAAGCATGTTATCCCAAAGAAGAAAATAAAATGTTGGAATCAACTCAAAATGGTGCAAAACATACTTGTGAGGTATCCAAAAAAACTATTTTTTAAATTACTTATTAGATAATTGCCAAGACCACACAACTCAAACATAATTACAATGCACAACCTCTACATGAATTCAAAACAACATACTTGCCTCCCAAAGAAATCTGCACACTATATTTTACCAAAACAATAGAGCATGCCTCATTAGAAGATGTACTTTGTTAGTAATTTATCTTTTTTAACTAAACCATGATTATTTATTTTGCAAGAAAGAAAACTACGTGGTTGTCACAAACCAATTTTTGTTAACAAACACCACAACACTATTAAGAAACTTGAAACAACTTACAAGAAAAATAGATACACTAGAAACTACAGAAAGGGAAAACAGAATTGTCATACATATAGAAAATCTCAGAACATGTTTTACAATCACAATTGTATGACAAACACATCAAGTGTTTGTAGTTGATGTAGTAGGCTCCGTCTGACTCACTTGAGTGGGTGCAGAATGCTGAAGAACTGCTTTGCAATGACTCATGCGCCAAAATGATTATGTTGCCATAATAATTACACCAAAATGATAGAAAAACTATAACTACATATCGAAAACTGAGTGCGGATCCAAGGTACCTTGATCTCGTGGATACAGAGTATTTAGGCAGTCTGGAAGGTTAAAGAAACTTCTAGTACATAAGTGTCTTGGATATAGTTTTGGAACTAACCCTCACATCACCCTCATTATATAGTGTATGTCAGAATGCAATGTCATCAAAGTCTATCTAACAAATGAGATTGCAAGCCCACACAATATTGAATGTACGAGACTTTATTAAATCATGCATTACCTGCTTAGAGTTTATTATATCTGCATTCTTAACCATGGTTATTCATTTCTTTCCCATCCTTTTCAAAAGGCATCTAATAAAATCATTGTTTGTTCCATGGTGCATGCCTTTGCATTTTGTTCTTAGTTTTTTTCTTTTGCAGCTAGGAATCAAAGATGAGAAGAAGGTCAAACTATCATAAACCATCTCAAAAAACACTCCAATTTTCAAGAAATGCATGAACCATCCCAACTAACTATCATTTCATCTTAAAGAGAAAAATCAGTGTGATAATAAGAGTTGAACTAGTAATTTGTCCATATAAAAAAGTATTATTCTTTACAATGTCCATTTTCAAAACTTGCTATTTCTCCTCTCTATTATATTGTTGAAAGTTTGTTACTATGTTTGAATTGTGCAGATGTTGCTAACAGAGCTTCAATATGATGAGTGCACTCCTTTCATTTTTCACACCAATTATTTGAAGGAAAACTATAACTATAGATTTATCTACTCCATTTTAATGTTTGACGACCAGATACTATATTGCTCCAATTTCATGAATTTATGAATGACAATATAAGTGTAGTAGACACTTTGAGTATATGTAGTCGATAACATGTTGCTATATTTACATTTTTCTTTTTTGATCGACTACATATGTTTCTAAATATATTTGCTAAAGGCACAAAATTTATATCCTTCAAAAGGTTAGAAGATCATCAAAATGTTTTATTTTTTATAAGAGTTTCTTTTAATAAACAAGGAATATATGCATCGTCAAGTACTAAGACTAGTTTAAGAGTAGAACAAAGTTGAAAAAATATTTAATATTTGTGCATTTTTAATAATAGATATAAGACAATCAACATCTAATTGTTAGATGATGGTGAGGTTTTCTAATTTTTTTATTAATGTATTTTATAATCATTGATTATGCATTTTTTATCCTTTTTGATCATATTTGTACATCTTATCATACATACCACATTCATGGCACCATCTATTATCACACATTCACTTAATATAAGAAATTTAGTGTTTCATCATCCTGCATAATTTTTGTAAGTACATGTTTCATCTTACATATATACATCTAATGCTTGATTTTTTAAAATTCAAATTTAATCAACTGTTCTACATTCCACTACTTGTTAGATGTTACAAAATGTATGTTTACATAAATTGTTATTATATTTTCCTATCAAACACATTTAATTTCTTTATTTTGTCATTCACACATTCAACTATCCTCTCTGACTTAGAGAAGTAATTTATAGAAGAACATTCATATTTGATGTACTAAAAAGAAGCACAATTTGCATATGCATTCCTCCATGGATGCAACTTATTGTTTACAACCATTCATATAGTCATTGAGCCAATTTGATTTTGGAATTCTACTGATTTATGTTCCTAACTAAACTTTTTTATGCATATCAATAGCATATATAACAAACTAGATAGAGGTGAGTTAATTGTGTTACATAGTTTAAGTGTACGATCACATTGATCAAATTAGTTTGCAAAAAGACAAAATTTTCTTTGGAAAAAATCAACCCAAATAAACACACATATTGAAAAAATCAAATAATGTGCAAATAGTGAGGAATAGATTTTAGTTCTAATACATTTGAGTTTTACACTATATCAAGGTTATCATGCATCTAAGTCCATCTCAATTCTTAATTTTACATTTACCGTCCTTAAATAATGAGAATTACATATGAAAAATAGTTAGCAATCATTAATTCAAATTGATTATTGCTTTTATTTTGTATTATATTGGATAGACCAAAAATAACTTTTCATATCAATTAACACAAAATAAGAGTGCTCTTAATAATAAAATAGTATTACATATGAAAAATAGTTAGCACTCATTCATTCAAATTGATTATTGCTTTTATTTTGTATTATATTGAATAAACCAAAAATAAGTTTTCATACCAATAAACACAAAATAAGAGTGCTCTTAATAATAAAATAGTAAATACAAATAATATTTCTACTTACTTTTATTTTTTAAAATTAAAATAATGTAAAAAATATTCAATTATAGTAAATTAATATTTATATAGTTAATGTACAAATTTAAGGAGAAAAATATTATAATATATATATTTTTAAACATCATCATTAACAATGCCACTTCTTGACCCTTCCCCAACAAATTATTATTTAAAATTAATGCCTTGTAAAACTCCAACACTACACAACCAAAGAAAATTATATCTTAATATTAAAAAGCAATGACCACCAACAAATTACTCATTAACAATTCTATTTTAATTGTAAATATTTTTTAAACTTAAACTTAATATTTTCTTAATGATATATTATTAAAATTGGTAAACGCTAATATAATTATTCTTTTTAATATATAATTAAAATTAAATAATAGATGTTTTATATAAACTTAACATTACAAAAAAACTTAAAATAATGGTTTTGTTTTCCAAACACAACATAATTACACATAAACTAATATAGATACCTCTCACTCTCTTTTAAAATTTGTTTATCTATCACAATTTCTCGTACACATTACAAGAACGTGCAACTACTAGTATTTAAAAATAGGGGAACAATTGTCTTTTCTTTTCAATTTAATTAATAAATATTAATGCTACCATGCCATATTAGGTAGAGGTAATCAGTCATTTTAGACACATGACCTTAACTTAGACCACTACATGAAAATATTGACAGGTGATGGATTGAGCAGATCTGTTCACGACATGACTCATAAATCGCAAAACTTGATTGCTTCTAATAAGTAGGAGATATTTTTTACAACAAGTCAAATTATGATATTGCTATCAGGACTCAATTGTGTAGTTTTTTTGAGTCAAACTCATTGACCCATGTTTCATGAGTAGTGGTTCACACGAGCTGATCTCTCATGAGAATGAATGGAATACTTAGCACTCATTGGATCTAGGTGATGCTCACATATGTGAACCACTGGGAATTCTTGGGAGGTCACCATCTTAGTACTACTCCAGCTCGAGCGCGCTTAACTACGGAGTTCCCTCCATGGTTAAACCCACTCTTCTTGCAACCCTATTTGAAAACCTTCACCAAGTGTTGTACCTTATGATCCGTTCATTAGAAAATCCCTTCTAAACCTCTTTGAGCATCACCTAGATCTAATGAGTGCTAAGTATTCTATTCATTCTCATGAAAAATCAATTCATATGAACGACCACTCGTGAAACTTGGTTGCTTCTATCCATTGGATATCTATTTACCATAAAACTTGTCTGTCTTCTATGTATATGCCGAGAAAATATGAGGAAATAATAAAATTGGTGGCAAAGAGCTGACAACTATGGAGAGCATTCACACGTGTGCATGCAATGAGTGAGTTTCAGGACAAATGTGAATGAGAAGGAAATACAATATTGTGGTTAATATTAGTAATGTGGTTTGATTATCTTGTCCACACTGTTCCATCGAGGTAAAGTATGTTCAGTGGTCAGTTAGTTTGTATAAAGGTTTTGGGTTTTTTCTGTATACATCTAATTCGTTCATATTTGATCCATGTGGCTATTAGGTGGTTGTGCAAATCCCTAACATATTAGTCTCAACCCATTAGTACTCCAATTTGGTACAAGTGTAAGCCAAAGGAAAGGGCTATGGGTCACAATGGGTTGGGTCGTAGGATGAGTGAGGCACAACCAAAAAATTAAAATAAATTAATACATTTTTAAATATTTATTTTCATTTCAAGAGTTTAATTTTCATATTTTGATTTAGTTGTATAAAATATTTTTTAATATTTGAAATCTATTAAAATTTTATTTGGTTAATTTTACTTTGCTAATTATTTTTTACATATATTTTATTGCTATAATTATAAATTCTCTTGATTGATACAATGAGTTGGCTAGATATCTATTGCGAACAATTTTAATCATGTAGGCAATAAAATTTATTTGTTTTAAGATCGTTGGATTGATACAGCTTTACAATATTAAACCTATTAATTTTTTTTTGATAAACTTAATGTATAATTATATTTGTAAAAAATAACCACCTTTAATTGTGAGATCTCCTATGGTCCAACCTTATGAATATACTTGTCATATTTTTCTTTTAAAATTATTTGTTTGTGACATACATATACTTATATTTTCATATGCATTCTTTTCAGATCACTCAAAGACAATTATTTCAATGAAACTTTGCCTAATTTGACCAATCTCTCTAAATTAGAGACATTGTGAATGTATGCTAAATATTCAATTAATAAGATTTTTAATTTTTTTTTTTTTTTTATCTCCTTACATATTCTATCTTTATAAATATTCCAGCTATAAGATTTATAAGGTGAATATTTTATTGCATCTAGTTTTGGTCATCTCTCACTTATGAATTATAAGGTGAATATTTTGGGTCGAGGCGCAGATCAGAGAAGCTCTAGTTTTGGTCATCTCTCACTTATGTATCGTTTTGTTAGAATGAAAGAAATATTTGAATTTACCATGAAGGTTGTCACTGAGGGACCTTGCTGACATATACTCATAGACTAGCATGAGACGCTGTCACATTTGAGGAAGAGTATGAGTATAATGAAGTTCCAGATGAACTCTCACTCACGTTCACTGACAATTTTTCCACTTCCCTATGTCGGTAGATGTTCATGCGAAGAGTTTTCTCAAATATTGGGCCTATTAGAAAAAGATTAAGGGATGCACTTCTGTAATGTTGTAGTTGAAACTCATAATGTTTGGATGTAAACTTTGCTAATTTTGATATCTACCTTGATGCTTGCAATTAGAGTCTGAAAAGTAACAAATGTCAATAGAAAATTGTTTATGAGCTTATTTAGTTAGGAGTATTTTCTTTGACCGACCATGTATTGTTGATTGAAAAGATTGGAGGTGTTGAACAATGCATTTGAGAGATTGACGAATGAAGATCTTCTCATCATGACAAGTCTTTGAAATCAATACTATAGTTCTTAATAAAAGTGAAGAAACACCATCTAATGAATGGATCATGCGTTGTTTGAAATGATGGTGAATTTGATATTAGTTTTGGAAATTGGAAAAATTATGCAAAAGGATAATGAAAAGATCTAGTGGAAGAACAAGGGTCTTAAAATTCAAGGTAGTTTAGTTAAACTATTTGATATTAATTAATGTCACAATAAAAGAAAGATGGATTTCAAAGAGACAACGATGTTGATTAACCAAAAAATACATGACCGGTAGATACCAAATGATGAAATGACATAGGAGTGATGTTTAAAATAAATAAATTTAAACACAATCTTTAGATCTTAGTATGGTACTCTATTTCAGAGTGCTTAAAATCATCATTATTATAATAGTTTATCATAATTTTAACTAGTTTTGGATAACTATGTATATTTTATGTACTTTAATTATTTTTATGAATCATTATTGCCCCTCTCTCAAATTTTATGATAGCTAGATATGGTGAATGAATAATGCTTAAATCTACCAATAAATTCAGTCAGTTTTTCCTTAGCACTTTGTTTACAATGCATCAAATCAGTCAAAGACACTTGCGGGCCAATGTTGTTTTGAAATTGTTGAATAAAAGCATTGGCAAGTTGTGGAAATGATTCAATAGAATAAGGAGGCAAGGAACAATACCATTGTAAGGCCTTGTCATGAAAAGTTCCAACAAACATCTTGGCTAAAATCCTATGATCATGAGCATAATCACTTCAAAGGATTTGAAATGTTTTAACATGATGAAAGGGGTCTCCTTTTCCATTATAATTCTCAAGATGAGGCATATCAACTTGCTGAGGAACAAGAGTACGAATGATATCTCAAGACAAAGGACTTCCCATGTCACATGTAGGAATGCTAAACTTGTTTTGAGTCAAGGATGCTAGTTGTTGTTGTAAGGATGACACAGTTTGAGCCAAATTGATGATTATTGAATCATTAGAGGAAATAGGAGGAATAGAAACATTAGAAACACTAGGTAAAGTGTATGAAGCTGTAGGAATAGAAGACACAACTAGAGGAACACTTGGAACTACAGTTGGAAGAGGATTGGAATAGGTAAAAGGAACAATATGATAAGAAGGTTGTGATGTAGGAAGGGACATAGGAGGAACACTCATAGGAACATAGGGAACCGTCACAGTCACCAAAGAAGGAGTATAGGTAGGAATACTAGAAGAAGGTTCTACACTAGTGATAGGAGGAATCAACCTTAAATTTTGAGCTTCTTGAGCTAAAGGTTTAACATTTGAATGGACGATATGAGTAATATCATGTAAGAGGTTAACACCTTGATCACTATCATGAAGAACTTTCTTAAGAGCACTGATAGCTTGAATACAATCTTGATTATGGTTTTCTAGCATAAGCCAATTACCCATTTTATCAAGTTCAATTGAAAGTTTTTGGAATTTTTCAAGAGGAACTCTTAAAGCATCATCCTCATCATGAGATGAGTGAGAAGAGTTTTGCTCCATAATAGGATTGGAATCATGAAGAATCAAATTATCATCTGGGATCCTAAGGAAAGGAGAGGAAGACTCAGGATCAAAGGCACCCATAAGTTTACGACTTCGTCTAACTGAAATATTATAAGTAGGACTAGAAGTAGTAAAGCTCATAAACCAATGCAATGCAAATGAAATAAACTAATAAAGCATAAAGTATGAGTATTTTTGTATTTTGAAAGATATTTTACATTTTTTTGTATTTTTAAAATATAAAAGCAAGAAATATGATTAGCATGCAAGTTTTAACATAAAAGACAAATCTAACATCAACAAGATAATATAAAGGGAAATATAACACCACAAAACATAATAGGGCATCTAATTCCACAAAAGAAAAGAGGGTAAGTACGTTAGGTTCACCAAAATGAATAATAGTGAAATGGATTCACCACTATGAATAGGATAATTGTGTGTGTATGGGGTTGAAGTGAATGGTATGAAAATGTGAATAAGGTTGAATAGTGGTAGATAAGATAATATGATATGAAAAGGGAGAATATAGGACCTATCCTTAATCCAAATTCTCAAAAGGAAAGATCCAAATGGATTAATCACAAAGAAGTGATCAATGCGCAATTGAATCAAACAATGGAAAGCATGAAGAAAGGAGAAAACCCTATAATCTACTATAGAAAGTATGTACTTGAAATCTTAAATGAATAGAAGGAAAATACTAACCTCAAAATAGGGCAAATTTGGAAAATGCTGATTTCTGATGTCTGTACATAGTTTCAGGAAATTCTGCAACCTCCTCCGGACTAGAAATACCGAGATAGAGAAAACCCATAAAATTTTTGTCCTTTTGAGGTCAGGTCGACTTTGACCCAGATAACGGGGCAAGGTCTTACCTAGGGGCACAATCCTACCCCACACTAAAGGTCGTCCCTGACCTGAAATAGCTTTGACAAAAATTCTGTTCGCGAATCTTAGAAGTTCGCCAAAAAGGGTATCCAAATCTGAACTTCAATTCATTGTCCTATACCTGTACCTACAAGAAAAATGGTTTTTGTTGTTTGGATGGGGGGTTTGCCTTGGTCAAATCCCAGTTTAGGAATTAACCTTAAAATTGAATTGAAATTGCTGGAATAAACAAAGTAAATGGAACAATTCACCTTGCTTATGTTGAAGTCCTTATGGAGGATTCAAATCCTTAAATACGCAAGTATGGATGCTCCAAATGAATGTAGAAATATGTAGGATGTCTCAAATCAATGGCATTTAGATCTTCAACACCAATCTTGAATGTATCTTTGCATAGGGAGAGGCTTGGATGAATGTGGATGGAGAAATCTTCAACAAGAGGGCTCCATAGAGATTGAATCCTTCAATGGCTAAAAATGGATCTCCTTGATGAACACTTAAATATTTGAATGCTTGAATGCTTGAATGCTTAAATGTTTGGCTTGAAGATGAATGAATTCTTTTTTGATTTCCTTCTCCTTCTTGCATACTTGCACTTGAGAGCTTGAGAGATTATGAGATAAGATATGAAATCTTGATTGAGAAAATGAGAGAGGAAGGCTTCCTTTTATAGTGATCTAGGGCACAAACTTCTAGAGAGACCGATATTGAAGAATTAAATCCTAATTAATCTTAACCCCTAGAAATGGACCTAGATTAAATGCAATTTAAAGGTTTACCATTCTGAAATTTGAAACTATACACACTAAAATGGTGTACTTCTATGAACCATTACATGCAAGGTTGCTTAAGAATGAGGCCTCACAAAGCGGCTCATAGCTCTCTATGCATGGAGTTGCAAGGGACTATGATGTATTTGCTCTTAGCTAGAGCTACAAGCTTGTGACCTTGCTAGTCAACCACACAACGAGAGATTCAAATGAGGACAAGGGCAAGAGTGCCAATATCCTCAAGAATCACTATGAAAATGCAATGCAAACTAGTCTATGGAAATGAAAATGCAATGCAACTAAGCTATGAAATGGAAAGAACAAGTGTTACAAATCCCTCCTATTAAGCTATGTGAGTTAAATCTATTACATAAAAGAAACTAAGCTATGAAATGAAGCTATAGATGCTATGATAATTCAAGAAATGAAGTCTAAACTATGAAGCAATGAGAAAATCCAAGAAAAGCTTGATGTAGCAATGATCTCCAAAAGCTCCAAATGCACCTAGAAAACCTGCAGCATAACAATAGCATGAAATAGATGGATATGCAAGTGAGGGAGAGAGCTCTCCTTTTATAAGAAATGAGGTGAAATGGACCATTGAGATTAAGAGGCAAAAGACTTAATCAACGGTGGAGAAAAAAAGAAGCTTGATCCTTGTGCACAAATATCTTCCAATAGGAAAATAGGAGTTGACTTTATGTCCATATGAGACAAAAAGTGCTTTTTCTCTTTTTATAAAATAAGAATAATATTTTATTTGTGCAACTTAGGATAAGAGAAAAAGGGGGGACTTTTTATTTATTAAAAGGGGAGGAAATATTCCTTTTAAGTAAATAAAAGCTTAGGATAAAATGGTTAGCCCATATAAAATAATCAAAATTAAGACTTGATCAAGGAATTGATAATGTTGAAAATATTGATTATTGATCAAAATGATTCAGGGTTGATAAATCAAATAAATGGGGCCCAAAGTCTAGGCGACCATTTTTGGGTGCATACATTTGCCCCTCTTTGACTAATGTGTGATCAATCTGGGAACACATGCAGTCAAAGAAGAATTGAAATGTGAGATCGATCTAGGATCACAAAACAACTCAGATGTGAGGTTGATTCGGGATCACATCCAGACAAACATAGACAAAGGCCTTTGAACATGAGGTCGATTCGGGATCACATTCAAAGTAAGAGATAAGAATCTCAAATTTGAGCAAAAGCTCACAAAAGATGTCTGAATCAAGAGCATCAAGATGTCGGGGATAAGGATCCCATAAATACTGCCCCCTCAGAATCGAAATTGAAATTAGGTAGAGGAGAGACAACAAATTGATAAAGATTTGATCAAATGGAAGTGAAATCATAATCGAAGGTAAGGGTCAATAGGTTAACCATTAGGCAATGAAACATGCCCCAGTGAGGAAGTAGAAGAATGGAAATAGAAGACTAGAAATAGAGTGAATGAAAGACTAGAAAATGTGAGAGACATGGAAGGAAGAAAGTCCATCGAAAATCGGAGAATTATGCCTCAAAAAGTCAGTCAACTGCTCAGAAGAAGAGGAAAATTTTGAAACGCAACTCGGATTTCAATTTTGAGTCCAAAAATGGATAGAAAATGATGTGATATGAAAGACCAGAAATGAAAGATATGATCAAGAAGAATCAGAAAATGAGCACAGTTGACCAACTAGTCCGTAGATGATAAAAAGGAGAGCTCTCTCCATATGCAAGATGCAAAAACTAAACTATGATGAACCTAAGAATGCAAACTACTATGAAAAGTGGTTGACTTGCAAGGTCACAACGCTTATAGACATCTAATTATCATCATCGAGCGTTAGGTAGCACTGTAAGATCATACAATGCACATTAGTATGACTATGTGAATCTGAATATGATCTATATCAGATAGAATGTGGAAATCCCACCTAGGCACCAAAGACATGTAGGTCAAGATGACTAGTGCAGTGAGATTACCTAATTTTGTTATGGCGAGATTATGCTTGTATCAACACATGAAAGTTAGGATAGCTAGAAGCATGCACTCACATAAAACAGTCAAGGATAATACCTTGTCAATCCATAGTGTCAAGTAGGACCAGCATAAATGCTCATGACAGTTAGGATCAACAAACTATACCTACAAGCCGATAAAGAAATACAACATGTTCTCATGCCCTCAGTCTTCTAGCTATGCATTATCAAAAACTTCTCAGGGAGAAACCACTCATCAAAGAAATCCTCATAGACAACACACAAAGAAAACTAAAGTCAACATATCTCAATCGAGTTGATTATTTAAGTGCATGTGTGTTGGTCATAGAGTCAGACTCTGATCATCGCATCTACAAATGAGAAATATCGCATCAAACTAGACTATTGGGTAAGACATTTGATAAGTGTTAAGAAACACTCGACGCAATGGTAGTGTTGAAAAACACTGTTTGGGGTGGTGTTGAAAAACACCTATTGTGAAACGCCCCAAGAGACAAACGCACCTAAAGGACTAATGCGAACAGGTATGCCCCCTAGACAAAGACAAAGACCAATTCCAAACCAAGTCAAATAAGGTCAAGGCATGATGGACAAAGGCTAAGTGTCGAGAGCGCATGCTAAAAGACAAGGGTGCAAAGGCCTCAAGTACCACCTGTTTCCAGGTTTTCACCACTTGGATTTATTGCAATTTTTTCTTTTTTCATTTTTTTGGATTTTTGCTACCAAGGCGCCTGTTTCTAGGTTTTCACCAAGGCACTTTTTCTATTTTTTTGAATTTTTTGCATTTGTTTTTATTTTTTTGTATTTTTTTCAGGACTTTATATGCTTTTTAGGATTTTTTTTTCAGCATCATATATGAATTTTTTTTGATATTTTTTCAGGATCAATAAGATATGTACAAAGGATGCCCCTAGATAGAACGGGCATCAAACTCTTTAAGCAAGATCACATCGTGCAGTCCCAATGTCAAGCAAGGTCGAGAACAAGAGGGATAAGATGGATGAGCAAGCTGGTGGAAGAGATGAAAGACTAGGGAATGAAGGAGAGTGAAGGGAAGAAATCCTCAAAGGCAAACTCCTCAAGAGTACCCAAGCTAAGGGAAAAATTGTCATGTAAAGCACATTTGGACAAGCAATGAAAGGTCAGCATAGGATAAGTCACAAAATCATAATGCAATAGCAAGAAAGGATGTATTCCAAAGGAGTAGACATGTCAAGAGACTTCATAGCATTGTGTTTTACTTTTTTTTATTAGATCAAGACGAAAGGGGAAAAGGATAGCGAAAGGCTAGAATGAATGGAGGAAAATGAAGATGAAGGCTAGACATGAATGAAATGAAAGCAAGATCATTGTAAGATAGCTCACAAGATAGCCAAATGTTCATGTATAGGTCAACCTTGTCAAGATCAAAGAGAGAAGACATAATGTATGAAATATGTAGAAGAACTACGCATGATGCCTGATTGCCAGGTTTTCATCATGGTACTTATGCAAGGCACCATGAGGGAGTGGTTTTCACCATAGGAAAAATTTATTTCTCTTTACTTTTGCTACCAAGGTGCCTGTTTCCAAGTTTTCACCATGAAACATTTTTAATTTTTTTCAATTTTTTGCTATTTTTTGAATTTTTCTATTTTTTTGATTTTTTTTGGAAGAAGGAAAGCTTTTTAGATAATGCTCCTTGAAAGGATAAACCATGATATGCCAAGGATTCAAAATGATATGCTCAAATATGTTGAAGGGGAAAGGAAGATGGAAGAGAAAAATGGAGGATAAAGTTTTATGTAAAGCGAGTGAGGTTGGAAGATATGAGGAATAGGCAAATGAGGAAAAATGATAGAAGGTAGAAGGATAATGAATGGAAGGAATGTGAAAAGGTAGATGGAAAGAAAGGTAAGATCAACGCCAATACACACCTTGAAGGGTGATGGGAAAAATGGAGGAAATGTAAACCATATTCTAGTCCAAGTGCGAACCATATTCTGGTTCATTATTGCTATCTGACTCCTCGAAGAGAGGATTGGTGTGCTTGTTATAATTCTCAAATGTGAATGGAGGAATATAAGAAGGAATATGGAAAATGTGTAGCAGAGGTTGTGATTTAGGCGCATGAAATGGAAGAATGTTTTTGGAAAAAGATGAAGTGGAAGCCTTTGGAAGCTTGAATGTCAACTTCACTTTTTGCTCAACATGCAACATTTTCAAGAGAGACTTTGGAATCCATATAGCTTTAGGCTTTTTATTTCCTTTTGATGACTTAGAGAGAATATCTTGAATGATGGATTTTGGAACCCATACTTGTCTTGTAATTTTCTTCTTAGATATCTTTTTTGACTTTATGCCCCAATGTCGATTAGAGGAGACATGGTGATCTTTTTTTGATGGATTCTTGTATTGCTTCTTTTTGTTATATTGAACATTCAAGTTACTTCCAAAGGACTTGGGACTTGTGGAAGAAGAAGGAAAATACGACTGGTTTAGATGGGTGGATGGATGAAAATGATTCAAGGGTATGTATCTATGTTGATCTTGAGGAAAGATAGGAGATGGAGGGACGTAAGGACCCAAGATGGATGATGAATTAGGACAATTAGGAGGGGAAAGTGAAGGGACATAAGGAACTAATATGGAAGGAAGATGTGAAGCCCTTAGCAGTGGTGGAGGAGGTCCAAGGATGGACGTGGAAGATGCAAAAAGATAATCAATAAGTTCATCAGCGTCTATATGACAACCAAGGATATCAACATCTTTGGAGTGAGCATTGGAATTTTCAATAGAATTTTGGACATCTTTAATAGGAGCATCTTATTTGATAAGATGATTCAAAGCTTGCAAAGACTTAGGAAGAGAAGAAAGTGGAGATGAACATGGAGTGGTAGAACAAGAAGATGGAATACTTTGATCTTGACAAGGAGCTTTGGATAGCATAAGCACATCATTTTTTTCTGAATTTTCAATAGGCTTATCATTGGAAGTAACAACACTATCATCAATAAGCTCAGAAGTGTAAGTAGTATCTTGATCTTGCTTGGGAGAAGATTTAAGACATGGTGGAATGAATGCGGAAGAGCGTAGAGGATCAAAAGAATCATGAAATGGAGGAGATACATCATGAAGAGAATTGGATGATATGGAGGGTTCCTGATCTTGATCTTTTTTTATATTCTTTTCTTCATCATTTTTAGAGTCCTCTTGACATGGAGCCACTTCTAAGGACAAGGAAGCATGTTGGAATTGCATGGAAGATTTTGGAGGAGATAGTGAAGGACTAGTTGAAGTAGGCATTATAGCACATAGAGGCTTAGGCTCTTTAGGTTTAGCATTATTGGAAGTATTCACATCCAAGTGAAGGTTAGCTTGAGTATCTTTAAGAGGTGGCTCTTGAGAATAACTATAGGGAACCGCATGGAAAGCCTTAGGATCTTTGTTGGATGAAGGATTTGTGAAAGATTTGGATGGCTCAGAAGCTTTAGGAAGTGTGTGGGTATTGGAGGAAGTGGCGGATGGAAGGGAACCATCACAAGACAAAGGTTCAACATTAATATGATCTTGCTTGAGAGCGCAACCTTTATTTTCAGCATGAGAACTTTTAGAGGAGAGATTCTTTTGACGTTTGAAATCAGTGCGGTAGATTTTCTCTTCCTCAGTAGGAATATTGTATTGTTCGCAAAAATCATCAAAGAATTCTTCAAATTTAGAGTCATATGGATCACCATCACAGTCTACCCAATATGACTCCCCCTTAGAAATCACAAGTGTACCACGAGGATGATGCTTAGGAATAGAAGTTTCATGGGCATCACTACATTGTCCATCATCATAGTCATCATAGTCATCATAGGTGGGTGTATCACTCTTTGTGGAAGAGACATCACAAGGACTATCACGTTGCTCTTTATGGTATGTCTTCTGAAGAGAAGTAAGACTCTTGGGAGAAGTAGAAGAAGAACAAGATCTTGAAGAAGAGGAAAATGAAGACCTAGTGGAAGAAGAATACTTGGATAATGAGGAATTCGAATGATGTTTAGAAAAGTCATGATAAGATTTGGAAGATGAAGAATGTGAATAGTGTTTAGAAGAATCATGATAAGACTTAGAAGATGAAGAATGTGAATAGTGTTTAGAAGAATCATGATAAGACTTAGAAGATGAAGAATGAGAATGATGTCTGGAAGAGTCATGATAAGACTTGGAAGGTGAAGAAGAATGATAAGATTTAGATGATGAAGAATGTTTGGAAGAAGAAGATCGTGATATGATCATGTTTATGATTCTAGCAAAGGCATCTGATTTAATCATCTTTTCTTTTATTTTCGCTATAAATTCATCACTCATAAGAATTTTGGAGGAACAACACTTTTCGAATATGTCAATGAGCTCAAGATCATCTATTCTTAATAAAGGTTCCAAAGCTAGATAGTCAAGATTCATGGTTCCAAAAGAGGAGAAATCAAGCATAGGAATGATAGAAAAATAGAGGAATGCAAACTAGATAGTAGGAGAAAAAGAATCAAGAAGAAGAAGAAGAATTTCCCATGGGAATAGAAGACTTTAGAAGAACATGGGAAATGGAGAGGAAAGAAGAAGACTAAGAGCCATCTTGTGCAATTGATACCATAACATTCATTGAGATGTTGAGCAACATGACAACACCTAGGATCTGAGATCTGGACTGACCAAGGAAGACTAAAAATAGAAGACCCTTGGTGATAGGATGACCTCACAAAATGTCAACACCAAACTAGGATAATCAAAGTCCTCTATTGTCCAAAGAGAAATGAAAAGATAGAAGAAGGGGCTTTACCAACACTGTCAAAGAGGTGCTTCAAATCAAAGGGTGACTACCCTTGCACTTTTGAACTAGGAGGTTGGGCTAGGCCAAAATATAATTGAAATTGAGATTAAATGAAAATTATTTGGACAATAAGAGTATGAGAATTTCCCAAGAATGTAGCTCACAATTCTAGAGATAAACTTTCTCACCAAGAACAACCTTCTAATGTGATATTTCTCTTTGGCTAATGTGATACTGATGTTGATCTTGACCAATTTGTGCAAAATTTTGAGTTTTTAAGGTCTAATTTCAAGTTTCTGAATGTGAGGGTGAAAATGTCTGATTTCAATCACAAATTCAATAGCAATTGGATAGGTTTGCAAATAGTAGGGGATCAAACATGTCTTCAAACACTTGAAATAAGGGCAAAAGCAACCTTGCCAAGACAAGCACTTGTGATATCAAAAATAAAATTGCACCTTATGGAAGTTACCGATTGTTTGTATGTTGAGAACGTTCACACTGGTATCACACAATCGAAAACACTTCAAGCAATATCTATCCTAAAAAGGTCAAGGCTCAATACTTACCACCTTAGCCCACAACTTGATGCCCCCTTGCCTCACACCAAGTGGTTACCCATGAGAGATATTGGCTTTGTCGTGGAAGTGTCAAATGACACAACCAAAGGGACACATATGGCGAGTATCTTAAGGTGATTTGGGTAAACCACTTGGATCAATCCTTGCACTAAGAAGATAAGCGGATAAAATAAGGTGGCTTCTATCTATGGTTCTTAATAAGGGCTTCCGTTCACAACACCCCTCTTGCTCCTCATAAAGGACTAGGACCTCGCGGCTGCAAGAGTACCTTAAGCATTCTTGCTCAATATTTTCCCCATGGTCGCAATCCCATGAGCTACTCACATCAAGCGAAGACAAGTGTTATGTCTACCAAGGTTTTGTGTCCTCGATAGCCTTGAGATTATAGTGAGTTAGAATAGTCGGCAAAAGGCTTGTCCCCACTTGGGTCGTTCCTCTTGATTGCTCAAGAGCAGGCCCACTAAAGGATTCTAAATCTAAACAAAAAGTGGATCAATTCTTGAGGTTCAAGGTTTTTGGTTCACCACAAGGGTGAAGAGCATACTCCCCTATCTCAAAATTTTTTCCCAAACACACCAAGCAAAGATTTAATTACCCCCTTGCTTTCAAAATCCCAAGATGGGTCAAGATTTCTGTTTCACCACAAGGGTGAAGAGCATACTCTCCTACCACCTCAAAATTTCTACAACAAGGTATTAAGTGCCTAAGAAATGAAACAACTAGTATATGCCGCACTCAATAAAGAAAGCAATTAAACAAGCACTTGATTTGGTTTTTATGCTTAGGGCAGCCCTGCAAAAACCATTAGTAGCCCTCTTTGACATGCGTTCTTTTGATAAATTTCAAGTAATGAGAGCACCTACAAGCACAACTTGTTAGCTCCACAATGGTTAGCACATCAAAAATCAGATAATCTA
The DNA here is from genome assembly GCA_027943335.1 of Chamaecyparis obtusa. NCBI lineage: Eukaryota > Viridiplantae > Streptophyta > Pinopsida > Cupressales > Cupressaceae > Chamaecyparis > Chamaecyparis obtusa. Next base: position 22,237 of record BSBK01010406.1, read on the forward strand.
CAAGTAAAAAAGCTGATCAAATGGCAAAATCTGAAAATGAAACTAGCATGGTTGGATTAGGCTTGGAAAGACCTTTCCAACGATATATCACACTTAAACTTTTGATACCATTTGTGAAAATTTTCAAAAAATTTCAAAAAGTTAGCAGAGAACCCGAAACTTGCAAGATAGATAAAATAAATAAAAAATAACCCACTGTCAGGTTCAGGCGATATACCTCAGACTTCACCAATATCACGTGACACAGTTTCCTATATCCGGGCGATATACCTCAGTCTGGGCAATATACTTCACAATATGCGGGCGATACTTCGCATGACACCAGGTGATATACCTTAATACGGGCGGGCGATTCTTCTGGGACATGAAGTGTCGTGCGGGTATTATAAGGTATATCGCGTGATATACTGAGAAGTATCGCACGATATTCTGAGACAGAAAACCAGAGAATGAAAATTACGCTAAAAACTTGCCGAAAAATTGACGGAAAATGATGAAAATGCAGGAAAAGAAGGACAAAGTCTATCTACTCTGCCCCACGGTGGGCATTTGTGAGGTCGACTACATGCAAGGGACTGGTTTCCATGTTTCTGACATTTTTCACAATACTTAGCAAAGGCTACTGCATCTATCTGCACCGTGGGCCAATAATACCCCGCCCTAAGCAACCTTCGGGCCATGGCAAGACCATTAGAATGTCCACCACAAATGCCCTTGTGGATGTCACTGGCATATGTGATCCTAAATTGACCTCACATCTGAGTTGTTTTGTGATCCCAGATCGATCTCACATTTCAATTCTTCTTTGACTGCATGTGTTCCCAGATCGATCACACATTAGTCAAAGAGGGGCAAATGTATGCACTCAAAAATGGTCGCCTAAAATGTACACACTAAAATGGTGTACTTCTATGAACCATTACATGCAAGGTTGCTCAAGAATGAGGCCTCACAAAGCGGCTCATAGCTCTCTATGCATGGAGTTGCAAGGGACTATGATATATTTGCTCTCAGCTAGAGCTACAAGCTTGTGACCTTGCTAGTCAACCACACAACGAGAGACTCAAATGAAGACAAGGGCAAGAATGCCAATATCCTCAAGAATCAAATGAAATGCAATGCAATGCTATGCTAAAAATGGAAATGCAAGCTAAGCTATGAAAATGAAAGATGCAAGTATTACAAAGCCTCCTAGTTAAGCTAGATGAATTAATCTAAAGCATAAAGGAAATCTAAGCTAAGAATGCCATGATAATGCAAGAAGTGAAACTATGATAACATGTAGATGCAAAAGCCAAGAATACTCCAAATCTTCAAAAGCTCCAAGATGACCTAGAAAACCTGCAGCATAACAATAGCATGAAATAGATGGATATGCAAGTGAGGGAGAGAGCTCTCCTTTTATAAGAAATGAGGTGAAATGGACCATTGAGATTAAGAGGCAAAAGACTTAATCAACGGTGGAGAAAAAAAGAAGCTTGATCCTTGTGCACAAATATCTTCCAATAGGAAAATAGGAGTTGACTTTATGTCCATATGAGACAAAAAATGTTTTTTCTCTTTTTATAAAATAAGAATAATGTTTTATTTGTGCAACTTAGGATAAGAGGAAAAGGGGGGACTTTTCATTTATTAAAAGGGGAGGAAATATTCATTTTAAGTAAATAAAAGCTTAGGATAAAATGGTTAGCCCATATAAAATAATCAAAATTAAGACTTGATCAAGGAATTGATAATGTTGAAAATATTGATTATTGATCAAAATGATTAAGGGTTGATAAATCAAATAAATGGGGCCCAAAGTCTAGGTGACCATTTTTGGGTGCATACAGAAACAACCGATCTGGAAGCAGGAAAATAAAACTTTCTGAAACCCGACATCCCAAAACTTCTATAAACTAAAATTTGGACCTAGGGTCAGGGACGAGGTAGTCTCTACCCTAGGTTAGGATCAAGGTCATCCTTGACTAGGTCAGGGTCTAGGTCATCCTTGACCCTTCAGGTCGTCCTTGACCCAGAAAGTCAAAGTCTTTAGATTCTCAGAGAAAGTTTGTCAGAAAGAGGCTGGAAACAGGGAGAGAGAAGTAGAACAGGGGGGAAACAACCAAATCCATGCAAAGACCCAATCAAGGTGCTTGACATGACCCCAGACCACTTACTTAGAGGGCTAAATGCTCTTATCATGGAAGTGCTTCCATTTTAAGATGATACAATGAATAAATTGGCACTATTTAATTTCTATGGTAAATATATTGTGAAAATGTTGTTGCTTTCATAATATTATAATTGAAGAGTTTATAATAGATCAATATTTGGGTCTTGAATTACTTTTTATATTTTGTAGCATTGGTTACACTATACCATTTCTCATTTTGATTCCTTGCAATAATAATTTTTTATGAAAAATGAGTTATGTAGGTCGATTATTCATTTTGAGCAATTTCTTTGAAATTTTCATGTCTTTAATGCTTGGACAATTCTATATTTAAAACCGATTAGAGATTCGTTATCAAACTTTCATGTCATTTGAATGTTTTGTGTGCATAGTTCATCTTTTTTATCTTGATTCTCTTATAGATGTCTATAGATATAGGTATGTTATATGTGTGTTTTGTGTCCATGTTCCTTATACTATGTATCTTCCATGCCACATTCGCGTTTCAAGCACCCCAAGTTTTATCTTATCTTCTTTTCACCACGTCCCCTAACTTTTCCCTTCTCCTTATGTACAAATTTCAAATCATTCTTTTTTTTGACAATATCTTACTTGGAAAGTCCCTTGCTTATAACTAAAGTTTTAGGACCACAACATCAAACATGATGCCGCATCAACATGTTGTTTTTCTAAGGTGTCCAAAAAGGTACAAAAAAAATTGAATGAATGAATGCGATATTTTAAGAACATTTGTGAGGCTGAAGTAGCCTATGAGACCCACAAATAGAATACCCATAATAGGGCACTAAAGATTTAAACAATTTGTAACCTCATCTTTAGATCTACCCTTCAAAACTAAATTTTGATCAATAGATTTTTAGTTTTGTCCAACTATGTTTCTCAAATAAAGTACTAAAATTGTCTTCTTCTAAAATATCCACATAGATACAACATATTCCATTATATGTTGGAGACTCCATGACAAAATGCCACTTTCTTTCTACCACTCCCATGTTGCAAAATACGCATATTCTCTTTTCTTATTATTTCTTAGGTGTCTTCCATATATCTATTTCAAATGACAGACGATGAGAACTAGTTCTCAGTTGAGCTATTAGCATTTTTTTTATCTCCATTCAATATTTCCAACTATGTATGAATTTTTCTCACAGTCTCCCATGAGATTATATTCTTCTATATAATAGATTTTTTTACACCCTTTTCATTTTGACCATATGATACTCCTAATATTTTTCCTCACAAAAGTTTTTATTTATTCATTGGTATTTAGACACTCTTATAAATTAACATCACATTTCTTCGCCCATTTATCATTTTGCCTCACCAATGTGTTCTTTCTTCATTAAAGTATTTTCTCCACAATCATCTTAGGACAATGGTGTTTCTCTATATTTATGGTCTTGATCTTTAGGTGACTTAACAACCAAACCATTGCAAATGCTTTTAAAGGGAAGGTGCCTATTTGTATTAGTAAGATAGCATATAGAACATCAATGTTAATTATAATATTACTAATGATTATATATTTTTGAATTCTTTCCAGTTGCCTCCATTTCTAATCTAACATACTGCTTCCGAAAATTTTACACCCGTAGAGGATTTCTAGGGTGACCAACAAACCAAACATAACTTTTTTAATTTTCCAATCCCATAACTCTACATTCATACATCTACTTTATATGAAATATAATTCTTTCTATCCTCCCTGAATTTATTTTCATCTACACATTTCCTAATTTTGTTTTTTGTGGAAACCAATCCAAGGATATTTGTACTCATTCACCATCTCTAAAGGATTGCCTTTTAAAGGAAACAAATTTTGCATCTTCTTATTTCTTTTCAAAGGGAAGATCTTTACTTTGATTTTGCTAGTGTTCACTTACATCCCAACCACATGATAAAAGATTTCATGTTCCTTCAAATGTTCCCTTGATACTCCTACGAGTTATTTTGTTGTCATTAGTTATGAGGAAGTCATATTGTTTTCCAAAGTCATTCAGTAATGAAGGAAAGACAAGTCTATTCGGTAAAGGAAATAAAGAATAGGTAATTTCGGTAAAGGAGAAGCAAGTGTAGGCATCGAGCAAGGCAGAATCGAGCACCGGACCAAGAAGAGAAGACAACTACCAAGAAAGAAGAAAATGTATTACCAAGCATAGTAGGCTGACACCATATGTAGTACCCCGCCCCTAGTCCAATTTTATAAATGTTATGATTACTTTACGATGATAGATTATATGTTAGGAAATCATTGATGCGTATGATTTTACTGACCCCATACTTGCATGTGTATGGTTGATGTGTTTTTTTTATACTTCTGTTTGACGTGCTTGATGTGGTTGAGGGACGAAGTCGTAGTTACTTACGAGGTCCACATGATCCACACGATCGACCGATCTCTGCCATTGTCTGTTATATATTTATATATGTATGTACATGTGGGTGTTGTATGCAGGTTCGCAGGTACCGGACATCGTCTTCTCTGAATTGTTAGGATGAGCGTGCCCTATCACAATATCTCAAATGGTAAGAGAGGGGAGATAACATGGATCCAAAATCTTAAGCTAAGCCCAATTGTCCCAGGATTGGACAAGTATTGGTTTGACTACCCTATCCGAGTTTGTTAGGTTGACAAAGTTCATGGATCCCTATCTTGAGCTTGTATGTTTATTTGATGATCTTGATTTATCGCTTTTTGAGTAAGTGATTTTCTGTAGTTATGGAAATTAATATTATTATTGGAAAATAATATTAATTTTAATTCCTATGTTTTTTTGTATGATCATTAATTAATTAAAAATAAAATATTAGAATATTTAGTTTTATTTAATTAATTATGTGAAAATAGGATTAATATTGTCCATTAGATATTAAATTATTAAATTGCATGATTTAATGGTGTTTGGAATATTAAGTTATTTAATAATAGATTATAATAATAACATGTGCTTTATTAAGTTTGAATGTTAATTGTTTCAAAAAGGTGACAACTTGTCTTTAGGAGTCTAAGTTGAGTTGTGCACAATTAAATATATTTTTAATTATTAATTAGTAATTTCTTTCAACTTAAGAGTGTGAGTTTGATTAGGAGTTGTATTGTGAGTCATCTAGGGTTTGCATGAATGGTGGAGTTGAATCCCTAATAGGGGAAATTTTCATTCATTTGGATTCAATCAGGTTGTTGGAGATTTGTGGAGAGAGCTTTTGGAGAATTTTAGACTTTTTGATATTCTTGAGCTTTTGTGTGCGTGCTTGAGTTTTCTGGGTGAAGATTGCTTGAATCTGGAATTGGGCTTTGTATACACTGTGATTTAGATCTGCAGGATTGAGTTTCTCTGTTGTCAGATTTGGAAGTTTTCAGCATTTTATAGGCATTTTATTACAGTTTCTAGCATTGGAATTGAGGTAGGGTTTGAGAAAATTCTTTGCAATTCTGGTTGTGCAAATTTTGGTAATTTTACTATGCATGAATTGTTTCAATAGATTTATTGTATATGTTTTGCTCTATTAGTAATTCTGGGTGTTAGAGAACCCATAGATTTGCTATTTCATGATTTTATATAGACTTGGCATATTAGCGTTTTGTTGTCAAAGTTTTGAGAGAAAATTCATCCTAGTTCTCTTAGAAAATGAAAAATTAATCTAGCTATAGTTTATACTATTGAGTTGTTGAAATTAATTAATGGGCCTTTGAGAAAATTCAACTTGGCTTAAAAAAAATTACATTTTGGAAAAAATAAAATACATTCCGTGTAAATTATACAGTCAAAAAAATATTACCAGAATAAGACAAAACTAGTCACATAAACCCAATTTGGATGTAAATTTATGAAATAATATTAGGAGGAAAAAGACAGATTAGAAAAAGACAAAACTTGCCATATTTCCATTTTTGGAAAAAGTACACAGGTCTGCTAGTTTCCATTTTCGGAGAAATAACCTATTCTTTAAAAAAAAATTTTGTTTAGAGGAAAAAAATGCTTTATTTGGTTTTGTATAAATAAAAGTCTTTTTCTTAAAATTATATATAAATCATATAATATTAAAAGTGAAAGTTTATTAAAAACTAATTTATTTTTTAAAAATTTTTAATAAATGTGGGGGTGGGGGCCACCGTATCCCCAACCCCCACCCTGCATCACCTGCGTAGAACACGGTTCTGCAGGTCGTGCAATGCATGGGCCTATAGGACGTGCGGTGGCACGACCTGTAGGTGACCAGTGGGCGTGGGGTCCACAAGGAACCCCCCCACATAATTAAAAAAAATGATTTTCAATTTTTTTTGTTTTAAAAATTATAAATGAAATTTGAAAAAGGTATTTTTATTAAAGACTATTATTTTATGGTAATTATTATTATTATTAGATTTAGTTTAATAATAATAATTTTGTTTTACCAAATATTATTATTTAGTAATATTATTTTGTATTGGTAATATTTATTTAATATTGGTAATTTTATTAATAACTTTGGTTCAATATTAGATAAAGGGAAATATATTGCTTGGACTATTAGGACTTAAAATAAAACTTAATCTTTGTTTTATTATGAAGTTATTAAACTATGTATACTAAGTGATTTAATAAACTTTATATAGTAATTTAATTAAGTCTGATTGGCAAATGGATTAGGTTTAGATTAATTGATTGAATTTGCAATACTCATTTAAATCTAACCTAGGTATGAAGTGTAAAGTGGGTTTGCAACTTATGTGTTCAAATTGGTCTTTTAATTAATTTTGAAACGTTTGAATTATCCTATATCTGTACATGCACCTTTTTATGCTGAAATTGGGTGTTTTTGCTCTACTGAATTTATGGAACGTAAATAGGGAAGGCGCTTTTAATTATTGTATTATCTTAATGTTTATGATGAGTGTCTTATAGCGATTAATGTATTCCTATTTTCAAATTCAATTTTGATGAGTATGGAGCGTAAATGATTATGGTTTAGTTTTAGATCTTTATGGCGTGAGTGTTGTTTTCCTCGTTCTTGTAGTGTCTTCATTTGCGTTATGGGTTATCGAGTACTAGAAGACCTAGGGGGAAAACATAGGCTTGGGTATGAGTTGGTTATGACATGGTTTCAGTATTATATTTGATGTGTGTGTATTCCGATTATCATACCTATCTTGACCATTTGGGCTCATGTTGTATTGAGTTTTACTTCATATTCTATAAAGGAGAATATGGTATTGACTTTTACGTCCGATCCACAGGATCATGTGTATATATCCTTTTGTGAACACTTTGAGAGTTTTTTGTGACATTATGGTTATGTGAGAACCAGTGTGTTCCTTTTTTTTTTTCGGAGCAGTCCTGAGGGACATTATTATCATCTTGTGATCTATGTGAGATCTGTGAGCCTAGGGTAGTTTACCTAGATATGTAGTAGGAGGTGGCTTGCAATAAGTGCCGGGGCCCACAAGTGGCTGCCATGATCACTTATAGTTGATGACTTCATTTGTACGAGAGGTCATTGACACCATGTATGGTCACTTGGGTGCTGGGATCCAGAGAGATTACCAGGACGAGACTCAAGGGTTAGACGTACATGATGACACCTTCCTATGCATAGTCTAGTTATCCTACATGTGTCAGTTGCCTCTGGATTAGTGAATCTTTCATATCATTATTAATTTTCACCTTGAGTTAGAGAGCTTTCAGGAGCCTTTCCTTTGCTTGTTCTATTTTGGTTGTTATCCGAGTGGGATCTGTTGTTATCTCCTCAGCACGGTGGGAGTGGACCATTTAGGTTCATGAGGTCGGGTGGTAGTGATTGTTTTACCATTTGAGATTCTGATGTTCATGTACCATTGCTGGATGATCCCTATTGCAGTTGTTCCTTCTTGTTCCTCATTGATGGAGTTATACTCTGTTCTTCTTCTTCTTCTTTGTGATCCTGTATCTTGTTTCAGTTTCTCATAGATATCATGTGCACTTCTTTTCAGTTATTGTATTACATACCCTCCGACATGTGTAGTGGATGTAGATCTATGGATACCTTATGGTACCAATTGTTTTTATGTTATCTTATATGTGATACTACTTTTATCTTCCATTTGATTATATGAGTTTTGTAATTGTACCTAATCTAAATTATTTAATTAATGTTAACATAATCTTCGTCGAGGAACTCTCGAGAGTTGTAACCTGTGTTGGTTGCTTATATTAATGTGAGTAAATGGTAATTGCTTCCGCACTGATGTTTATCTTGTATGTTAATTTTAAAAAAAAAATTATTCTGCAAACTTAGATGCATGTTTAGGTTAAGTTCTCCTGGGTTCCTTGGGGGGGTAGTACACCATAAGAATCTTTAAGTACATTGAATCTAGACACCGAATATAAAATGATTTACAAATCTTAGGGAGATCATATAACAAAACATTGGAGATTGAAACATGATGATTACACATGATTACGAGGTGATATCTTCTAATGAGAATAAAGTATGAAATATGCATTGGAGGAGTAACCAATTCTATCACCACTTGAATAGATGATTCTAGAACACATAGAACCGCTTCTAGAATTGTATAAATGGATTAGAGAAGGAAAGAATCAACGTGGCATGTATGAATGCAAGAGGAGATTACATGTATGAAGCAGATTACTGAGAAGGTAATGAGCATAGAAGTCACCAAGTAACAAAACATTGAAGACCAGTTAGAGATTTTGATCTACTGAGTAATGAATTGTTAGCATGAAAGGTACACAATATGAGGTAATGATTTGTTGAGAAAAAAGGAGTCTGATAAGCATATGTTTGATGCAAGCTTGACAAACATATTTTGTGTTATTGATTAGTGAGTAATTAGAATTGTAAAAGTCTCTTAACCAAGAAGATCATAATAGATCTTATTTGTAAATCCTTTAACCAAGTGCAGTTATTAGATTAGAAGTGTAAAATCCTTTCACAAGGTAGACTTAGAAGTCTTAAGACTCTTAACCAGGTTAATACTCTTAACAGGGTAAGCTATCCGAAATAGCTAAACATTGTAGCTCTAACCGAGCAAAAATTATTCTGCAGTAGTGAAGTCTTGTTGGTGTCATCCCTACCACAATTTTTATCCTCTAACAAGGATTTTTGAGATACCAAAATATTTGTGTTGTGTTGACTGTTATATTTTTTATATGATTTATGAGATGCATGCAAAAGATATGGAATCAATAAATGGTTAAGGAAAGGTCAATTACTTTAAAAGTGTTTTACAGTAATGATTTACCCCTCCCCTCCTAGTACTCATCTACTGCATACCTAATCCAACATCCCTTAGGCCACGGGTCATTTTAGTAATTAAAATGAGATTATGTGAATAAAGAAATAACTTTAGTAAATATTTAGCTAGTTGAAGTCCTTATATAATAGTCTTTCTTAGCCATTGTTTAACTTATCAATATATAGACCAAATAAAGTTGGGAAAATAGAACAACCTTGTTTGACACCAATATCATTGCTAAAACACCTTGACATTTGATATGTGGTTCTCAATTTAGCGTTGACTTACTCATAAAGTCTATGTAATACAACTATAAGCTCGTTAGGAACTCCTAGTTCTTCCATTCCATCCCAAATTTTGATGTGTGTTATTGTGTCAGAGAAATTTTTTAAGTATACAAAATAGTAAGAGGCTTCACCACCTTGCATATTTTATATTTTTCTCAACCAAGAAACTAGGGGTAACACCATGGTAGATAGTGGAATGTTTTGGTCTAAAACCGACTTTCCCTTTAGCTCTTTTACTCTCCATTTCTTCCCAACTACTAATTTTATGTTCAACCATGGTTCCAAAATGTCTCCAAGGAGGGGGTTAGACATATAATACTGTGGGGTGGATGCAAGAAGTTGAGTCCCACTTTTGGGAAAAAAGTGGAAGTGTTTTCCCTATTTTTCAATTTTTCTCTCAATTGATGTAAAAAATTGAGGAACTTAAAGATTGAATCTAAAACACCTTCACTAGTAGAAAATGTAGTTCTTAGAGTCTACTTTTAAAATATGTAATTTATCTCAATGCCCACATGGTATAAATTAATTTTTAGTAGGCATGTCTAAAAACCACTTTTTCAAAATGTGTGTTTCAAGACCATACCATAGATGTCTACGAACACCACATTTTGACCTAAATATTAGAATTCTTGTGAATCCTTTTGGGGAAAGATACCTAAGACACCAAAGATTGATGAGCCTATTTTTTCTTTTTTTATTGAATATTTTTCTTTATTAAATTTTAATTGACTATAAAGTCTATTTTCGAAACCTCTGGTGTATGGCCACCATAAATTGATGTAAACTTAACAATTTTTCATATTTTTTTTTATCTTCAAGAAAATTCTATGTATATTGATGTCATATATTTTTTTCCTGAAAAACATTAAAAAAAGTTTATTAAAATTTTGGTGAACCTCACTATATTTCAAGTTCATGTACCAATTTTTTTTAATAAATATTACAAAATAGTAATATTTATCAAATCACTACAAAAATTACATTTTTGAATTCTATACAATAATAATTCCAATGGGTTTTTGTTTCATCAAAAAATTCAACCGGGAAGGCCTTAATCTCAAGTATTGCATCAATGGCTTCATGACTCAGTTGCTTGATATTTTTCTATGAATGAGGCAAATTATTATGGGGAATTTATAGGATGGAGCAGTGATGGGATAGCTATTTGAATACCATAGGTTGTGTTGTAGGATTTTCTATTTTTGCTAAACTTTTAGGAGCTACTTGAGTTTTTCAGGAACCATATGAAGGAATAGATGATGAAGTTTCACACTTACTTGATCACTCATTACCCCCTAATGGAGGAAATCCTTGTGGTCCATGTCAGAGATTCCATATGCAAGAACATGTACATAGATAAGAATAAAGCGGAGTTCTAGGAGTATTTGAAGGACTTTGCCTCCACCATCTAGAGTTTACTCATGAACATTTCTGCTACACCTAGTCATGACCAATTAGTCATCACTACCATCAAGTTATCAACAATGGTAAATAAGAGTGTTCATCATGTATTGTTTAGTGGTATCGATATTTTGTAATAGATTTGTGAGAGTATTGTGGTGCCCAATATTATGATCATGGAGCAACGAAAGTGTGGTAGGCCCATAACTCCATAGAGTGTGTTATGTGTTTACTATTCCAAATTATGAAGATAAAAGTATTCAAGTGTGGGATATGTCCAAATGTATAATTATTTGAACTTTTCATAGAAAGAATAATCAGTTCTGGATTTGTTATGCACATCCATAAGTGAATCCTTTGACAACTAGGCATGAAAGTGGGATGGTGTCTTCAAATTGGAGAGAGAGGGCCTACCCCTATTGTCCTTAAGGAATAAGTTAATTTTTTTCTTCGAAGAGGAGAAATCAACATTTAGAGGGAGTTTGACAGACCTAAAAAGGAAACCTTAAAAAATAAGGTCATGAGATTGATGTTAGTTCTTAGAGCTTCAGAGGGAGCCACATCATCATGAGGATTTGTAAAATACACTCTTCTCTATGAGAGTAAAGTTTGAGGTGCAAGCCCTTATTAATTAATTATTCTCTGTGAGAGAGAAGTTTGAGGTGCAAGCCCTTGTTAATGCATTCTTCTATGTTAAAGAGAAGGTGAAATACCTTTCTCCACCCTTTGTGAGTAATCATGGTGGATCCACCCTCTAGGATTAGCTATGGTGGATGTCATGTAAAAAAATCCATGACTTAGCACTTGTGTTTATTCACCCTCTAGGAGTAACCATAGTGAACGTCATGATGAGATGACAATATCATGTTGAATGATTCCATGATGGGAACTTGTGCTCATTTTATTTTTCCATACATGTGAGTTTCCATGATGGATGTACCCTTTGGGAGTATCTATGGTGGATTTTATGTGAGAGAATTCATGACTTTTCACTTGTGTTCATTCACCCTTTGGGAGCAGCCATGGTGAATGTCACATGTGATGAGATGATGACATCACATTGAGTAATTTTGTGATGAGAATTTGTGTTCATTTGCATTTCCATACATGGGAGTAGCCATGATGGACCCACCTTTTGGGAGTAGCCATGGTGGATATCACTACATAACTCAAATATCAAGAAGGGTTCCTCCCTAGCTAAGAGAGAGTGTTAATGTTATTGTAGCTATTGTCAGATTCCTTTAGGCTGACATAAATAACAAAATTATTATAATAATATAATTATGTTGATAATTATATTATTGAGATAATATAATAATTATATTATAATATAATAATTATATTATAATATAATAATTATATTATAATATAATTATTATATTATAATATAATTATTGGGGCCAACTTGGAAGAGTGATGCCCCTTGGTGAAGGGGAATCAATGATAGGTATAAAGGAAGATTAAATCTTCGTCTCTTGGTAATGAATCATACATACAATTAGCAGACAATCAGAAAAATAACAAATAGGGGGGGGGGGGGGGGGGGGGGGCATAGGTGTTTACAATTTTTAGATATCTACATTTTGCCCCTCTTTGAGAAAATGAAATTATGAGTGTTATTTCAAAAACAAGAGAAACATTGCATTAAAAAGATGACTCAATCAAAATAGAATACAAGGGTGCCCCCTCAAAAAATTGGGTGAAAATTTGAGAGAAGAGTCCAATTTGTCAAAAATAATGCAAAAACACAAGACCAAAAGGAACACAAGACTAACCAAGAGGAAAATAAAATCAACTTGAAAAGAGACATAAACCAAGAAAAAGAAAAAGAAAATCCTTTATTTTCTTTATAAGTGAACTGTTTGTTTTTTGTAGAGATTTTTGATATAGAAAATATGAAGCATTGCATCATGACATACATGAAGTTAGAGTGATTTTGTGATCCTTTTTGCATAAAAACAACATGATGAAAACAAGGAATGCTCCAATATACCCTAAAACATATTTATCAAGGGCCAAGGTATGTACAATAATCAACAAGGTGAACACGCCAACAAAGGCACCCGAGATATAATTTTTTAGCTTTTTTTGAGACTTACAATTTTTATAAATTTTTTCGGGATATTATTAAATTTTTATGATTTTTTTAGGAATTTAAACTATTTACATGTAATACCCTCCAATTTTTTAATGAAAAATAACCCCATTTGCTAACTAGGTTCCAAAAATTGCCCCTAGCTCCAAATTCTATGTTGCATGCAAGGACCAACTGCTAGGGTTGCTGACATGTGTAATGCTGGATGTGAAAAGGGATGACACTAAATATTGACTAGCTACAAGCCACAAAAGGACAACTTGGACAAAGGAATAGATGACATGAATGATAGGTCTATGTGTAAGGGTCAAGCAAGGAATGGATTACAGATAGATAATGAAATAGGTGAATGTCTTACAAATATATTTCCAAAATAGATAGAGAAAAGATAGATAATAGAGAGATGACCACTACACGTGGCAGCTATTTGCCAAGTTTTAACCATGATACTTACCCCAAGCGCCTGTTTGCCAAGTTTTCACTATAGGGAAAGATTATTTATCTTTATTACTTTTTTTTATCACCAATACACCTATTTTTTAGGTTTTCATCAAGGCAATTTATTTATTTTTATTTTATCCATAATATTTTTGGAGGTGCATGCTATTGACAAGATTTGACAATGGTTATCCCTCCAGTTTAGTTAACTGGTATGCCCTAGACCCATATGTTTCCGTGACTACAAAAGAACCCAACCGATTTGCTTCAAACTTATCATCTTTATATCTATTTTGCTAGTTTTGGGGGTTGGCATGAAGGACCAAATCTCCAACCTTAGGAACTTATGATCTTTGACTTTCTTATTGTAATTTCTTTTAAGTCTATTATGTTATGCTTGTAAATAAGCTAGTATTGTGTGTGTAAAATTTGATCCTGCAAGCCGCAATCACAAACATTTCAATAGATCATTATATGCATGGTTAATCACATGATATTAGATAAATGAATGCATAAAACAATAACAGTTTGATCTATTACCTCCTAAATGATGCGAGTATGAATGCTCTCAAAATTTTCAAGCAATATCAGTGACTTGACTACACTGAGATGGAGGGTTTCTATATGAATGTAAGATTAAATTATATTTTTGTATTTTTTATGATACAAATAAGATATGAGAAAATAAGAAACTAAATGAAATCTATGCTATAATGATATGCAAATAACTAAGCAAAAATATGCAAACTCTCAAATTGATGAATTGATGTGCAATAGCTCCTTCTCAAAACTTGCAAAATAACAATGTTATCAAAATTACGCATATTGCATGAGAAGAGGAGCCTTTCTTCTATAGGAATCCTGACAAAAATTGATGGTAGAGACTGATTCAGATGAACGATCAAGATTAATCCAAAGATGAGTAAAAGCATATTTTTTGAGTTGATTTGAGGAAATAATAGATAAAAAAAATTGATTTAATCTTTTATGCTCAAGTTAAACAATTTTTTTCCTTTTATTTGATTTAATAAATTATGCAACTCAAGTTTTTAACTCAAACTTGCCCTATTTTTATCAATCTTTGATTTTGTTTTTATCAGTTTTGAAGATAATCCAGTGTTTTTGTCAATTTTGAGAATTTATCTCAATTTTTGAATATTTAAATTAAATTAATTACTTTTTAATGTGTAAATAGAAAATGGGTTCAATTTAATTAATGTGCTAGGATATTAAATTAAATTAATTGATTTAATTGCCAAATTATGTTGATATTTAGGAATTAATTGATTTTGATGATTTGTAATTTTGATGACCATATCAGATTGATGATAAAAATGTATTGCCTTTTGGGTTTAGGACTTTTATGATTATGATCAATAATTGAGATTAGGGGCCCATGGTTAGGAGACCAATTTTAGGTGATCACAAGTGCAACCTATCTTTTGTCATCAAACATTTCTAGCTCATGTAATCTAGACACTTTGCAATCTTCTTCATCAATTAAGTGATGCAAAGAAAATCTCAATGATGGTATTTCCATTTAAACAAAGATTATCACTTCTACACAATAGAATAAAGAATAAGGATTAGCTCTTGTAGGGGTACGAATGCTAGTGCGATATGCCTACAATACTGGATTTAACTATACATGTCAGTCACAACCAACATCATTGATAATATTTTTTAAGATTTTCATGATTATTTTATTAGACACCTCATCTTGAACATTACCCCGTTGATAATCTATTGAAGAGAATTGTTACTGGATATTTATTTTAAATCACACAATTATTTTATGTCTTGATTTTTGAATGGTAGCCCATTGTCTGTAACTATGGCCAACAATATCCAGTAACTGCATATAATACATAGCTCAAAATGAACTTTGCAATTTTCTTTCTTGTGATGTACGTCATCATGACCTAATAACTTCTATCTATTTTATAAAATATTGTGTTTCTTTAATTATGTACTTATGGTCATTTGTTGAGGTAGAATGAATTTTTCCAATAAGATCAAGAGCCTATTGAGAAAATGGTCATGGGGATATAACAAGTTGAAGTTCTTGAGATAGTGCGTGAATTAAATCCCCATGCATTTGACATTTATAACATCTCTTTGTGAAACTGTGGGAATCATACTCCATGGTCGACCAATAGTATCCATCTCTAATAAGTTTCTTTGCTATATTCATACCATTGAAGTGACCTCCACATATACCATCATGTGTCTTGTGTAATACAGTTTGTACCTCTTCCAAATCGAGACACTTGAGGAGGGTTTGGTCAAAGGAACATTTTTAAAGGGTATCACTGATGATAACATCTATAGAGGCTTGACAAATAAAGGATCGATGTTGGTTGGTATAAAGGAAAAAGAGTAAGGTTTGGGTATTTAGGTAATCATATATGTGTTGGTACCAAGGAAAATTGGGACCAAAAATTTTACACACAAGCTTAGATTGTTGACTTTCAAGATTTGGCAAAAACAATTGTTCCACTAAGAATTTGTATTTCTCTATATTCCATGTCATGTCAAGCATTGATGAAATAGTGGCCATTGTATTTTTGGTTTATTTTGAAGCTTTGTCACTTGATTGAATGTGATTGTATTAAAATTTTCCTTGAGGTTATCAACTAAATTATTATAGGGAACAAATTTCTTATCTTTTGTTTCATATTCATCATTGAATTGACAGATGACCAATAGGGAGTCACCATACACTCGAAGATACTTGATATTCCATTGTATTATAATCCTCAGTCCTATGATCAAGGCATCATATTGAGAAACATTATTTATGCATTTAAAATATATTCTATAGGACTTCAAGATTACATCTCCCTATTGTGTGATAAATAAAATACTGGCTCTGGATCATTTCTAGTGTGTGATCCATCAATGAAGAGATGTCATTCATTGGATGATGTGATGGAGAAGAGTTCCTCATTTGGAAAATATGATAATAGGGGTTGATCATTTAGAACTAGCACATCAGCGAGTTGATCATCCATGACTTGAACTTTTATTTCTTTTCTATGCATGTATTGAATATCAAACTCACTAATAATCATTACCCACTTAGCCATAAACCCTGTGAGAGTTTCCTTATTGAGAAGATATTTCAATGGATCTATTTTTTACACTACCTAAAGGTTTTTTGAATCAACATGTAATATCTAAGCGTGTGAGTGGTAAAGAAAAATAATAGGTATGTGTGTTCAATAAACATTTAATTCAATTCATACCCAAAAAGAATCCAATTGGTATACTATACTTCCCTCTCTTTTCCTTCCTCAGTATGTTGTGATAAGATAACTTCCAAAGCTGTGCTAGTTGTTGAGATGTATAAACTGAATGGTTTTATTTCAATGGGTGTCATCAATAGGGGTAGCGATAGTAGATATTTTTTTAGTTTATCAAATTCCTCTTGACACTGTTCATTCCATTTGAAAGTGAAAACTTTAAGAAGAAAATATTGGAATGGATGTCATTTATCGCCCAATTGGGAAATGAACTTTCTGATTGAGGTATATCTATTATAGCTTTGACCTTAGTAGGATCCATTTCGATGTCTCGATGAGATATAATATATCCAAAGAGTTTTCCTAACACAACCACAAAGATGCACTTCTTAGGATCCAATTATAGATTTTATTTTTCCATTCTAGTAAAGATCATATCTAGGATGTTCATATGACTATTTTGTGTGATTGATTTACATAGTAGGCCATCCACATAATCTTCCATTTGTTTATGCATGAAATTGTGAAATATTATTGTCATTTCTCTTTGATATGTTGATATGACATTTTTGAGGTCGAAGGGCATTACGATCTAACAATAGATTCCCCATGAAAAAGTGAATAAATTCTTGTATTGATCTTTGATGGCTATTCTAATTTGATTATATCCTAAAAATTCACCCATTAATGAGAATATTTCATAGGCAACTGTTAAATCCACTATGATAATATTAATAAGGTAAAAGCACAATAAGATGTCACCCTTTTACAAAGGAAAAGGCTAACAAAATCAAACATGTTCAACTTCAATAGTATAAAAATGATATTTATGTTTGGAATTTCAAGATGATGTAAACTAATTAAATGTGATAAAATGAATGAAGTTTATGATTAATATTTTTAATAATTTTTTTGAATAAGAATTGATATGTTTTTTAATTTTTAAAGACAATTTTTCAGTTGCTAAAAAATGCTAAAAATTAGGGGTCTAGTTCCCACCAAAAAATTATATGTAAATAAACATTTTTTCCCTTAATTTAAAAATATGTCATAGATGACATATATAGCTAGTGCATGAAGAAATAAAAATTGGTTTGTGACCTATATTTTCTCTTTTATAACAATTCAAATTCCAACTCACTGAAATTGACAGTTTTCATCTTGCAACATATTTTTCATAACAAATCTATCCCAATAAAAAAAAGAAATATATATTCTTGAAGAGGACCCTCTCCTCTAATGCACCATACATGTTTCAAATTTATTTAATATGATTTACTATTTTTTTCTTTCTCCGAATCAACATCTCCTCGATTGTTAAAATACCTACTTGCAATAATTTTTAATTACAATAAACTATATCCAATTAAAACACTATAAAATCTATATGAGGATATTCTTGACTCTGATCTCTACAAAAGGGTATTTTTTCATTTTAAAAAAATATCATTAAAAATATTAGGAGTTATTGAAATGCCACTTTTTAAATTTTTTTTTATTTTTATGGTAATTGACCCAAAGTGGTATAAAACATGCATTTAATAGATATTTCCAATTGGAAAAGTTAAAGAACTTATCTAACTTAGCTAGAATGAATCTAGCTAGACCATATGTTTGACCAAAATTAATTTTTAATTAGAAATACTAAAATTCAGCTGTGCTGATAAGTTAGCCTAAAAGGTGACACTTGATTATGCTTTTACCAAATAATATTAGGCAAATGAAAGATATCTTTTAGACATGCCATGCTCAAACTTTGAAGTGGGTATAGATTCTAATGCCCCCAAGTGGGATTACTCACTAGGAAAAAAATTGAGATCCAATCTTCATAGGAAATTGGTCTAATAAACCCTACATTCAATAATTTATTGATCTCTCTCTTGACTAATAGTGAGATCTAAGGATGATTTTTTCACAACTTTTGTTTGACTAGTTTCACATATGGTTGTAGGGGAAGATGATGAAGGACTAACTTAAGGTCAAGTTCTGACATGTCCACATAAGTCCATGTGAAATTTACTTTCCTTTTTAAGAATAATTTAGTGAAGTTTTCCTTTTCTTCTTCTGTTAGTGATGCTGTAAATTGGATGATTTATGAATTCTTAATGGTTCCTAGAATGATCTATTTTGTCTCTTCTAAAAGTAACAAAGACTTTTCTTGATAGGTAGGGGGTACATATAGTTGACTCAATAAAGTCTTGATTGATAGGCTGATTAGAAACGCCTATAACTTTCAAATGGTATATAACATTTTTCAAATCTAAAACATGCATCACATTATATGCTCTGCATACTATAAGATTTTTTTAAATTTTTTTTAGTAAGTTTTGACCAAGTTATAGTGATTAGACACACGAGTTTTTATATTCCAAAAATGTTGTAGTAAAAAAATCATAATTTATTATTTATTTAGAAAAAAATTGCAAAAAAATATGCCACATTAGGACACGACTCTTCTACTTATATCTAGAATCTTATAAAAAAGTATTATCATTTGATTTTGGTTAGGGTGGTCAAACATACACCTACTTCTTATCTTTTTCTTGAAATTTATGTTCTACTGAATTGAAATTTTAAATTTTCACTAAATAGATTTTTTTTTTGAAAAAATAACTAGTATCTTAAAAATTACATTCAATTTCCTACATATTCTATTTTTACATATTTTTGATATAAGGTTGATAACCTACTAAATTTTATACGTCAAGTTGCCTAACTTTATTTTTTTGAAATTCTGTCGCCACTTAAGGGCCTAATTTGACCCCTCGTGATCTTGTGCATACCCATCATACATGTTATAGGGTAAAAGCACAATTAGGTGTCACCTTTTAGGCTAACTTATCAACACAGTTGAATTTTAGTATTTCTAACTAAAAATTAATTTTGGTCAAACATATGGTCTAGCTAGATTCATTCTAGCTAAGTTAGATAAGTTCTTTAACTTTTCCAATTCGAAATTTCTATTAAATGCATGTTTTATACCACTTTGGGTCCAATTACCATAAAAATAAAATTATTTCACAAAAGTGGCATTTCAATAACTCCTAATCTTTTTAATGATATTTTTTTAAAAATAAAAAAATACCCTTTTGTAGAGATCATAGTGAAGAATATCCTCATATATATTTTATAGTGTTTTAATTAGACATAGTTTATTGTAATTAAAAATATTGTAAGTAGGTATTTTAACAGTCAAGGAGATCTTGATTTAGAGAAAGAAAAAAATAGTAAATCATAATAAATAAATTTGAAAAACATATGGTGCACTAGAGGAGACAGTCATCTTCAAGAATATAAATTTCTTTTTTTGATTGGGATAGATTTGTTATGAAAAACATGTTGCGAGATGAAAACTATCGATTTCAGTGAGTTGGAATTTGAATTGTTATAAAAGATAAAATATAGGTCACAAACCAATTTTTATTTCTTCATGCACTAGCCACATATGGCATCTATGACATATTTTTAAATTAGGGAAAAAAATGTTTATTTACATATAATTTTTTGGTGGGAACTAGACCCCCAATTTTCAACATTTTTTAGCAACTGAAAAATAGTCTTTAAAATTTTAAAAAACATATCAATTCTTATTCAAAAAATTATTAAAAATATTAATCATAAAATTCATCCATTTTATTACATTTAATTAGTTTACATCATCTTCAAAGTCCAAACATAAATGTAATTTTTATACTATTGAAGTTGAACAACTTTGATTTTGTTAGCCTTTTCCTTTGTAAAAGGGTGACAACTTATTGTGCTTTTACCCTATATTTTATCTTAAATTCATTGAGATAATTAATTAAAGTGTAAACACCCAAGGTCATCCAAACATAGAGTAAGAGCACCATCAAAGTAAAAAAAATCATGTCTTCAAAACTCAAGATATTGTGACATCTAAACTAAATGAAGAAAAGGACATCAAAATATCAGTTCCAAAGCCACAAAATAATAAACCATCACAGAAGAAATGCAGATCACACATTTCATTTTGGAAACACTATCAAGCATTGTCATACTCAAATGAACACCAATTCCATTGAACCTTGATTTGAAGCACAAAAACTTGAAGCCAACACATTCAATCAAAGTGTTTTTTAGTGGTGAATATTCACCTTTTGGTGAATTCTGGGAAATGTCATTGCTGAAATTGACGAATCGTGCACGAAACACAGTGGCCCAAATCATCCAATTTTAACATGGTAAGGGGTCAATATTATTTCAAATCGCCATTAAGATTTTCTATTTGACGTGGTTGACCGGTGTATTCACCTTTAACCAATCTGATGTGGTTCTTGTAACAACCTCTTATTCACAAAGGGTTATTAATTATGAATTGAATATAAAATCTAAATATAGCCAAATGGTCTTTACATTGCTCCTATTTCGCCAATCGTTTATTAATTATTATATTGGCTAGGACCTATTTCACCAACCATTTGTTAATTCCTACATTGTGCATTGAACAAGTCGACACATTTTTGCCACACTTTAATCAAAATGTTAATGTATTTTGAAAAGCACATGAATTAAAAAAAATGGAAATTGGAATCATGGATTGATATAAATTCAAATCAGGTTTGTTAGTCTTTTCGTGTCCCATTACAAAATTTTGGAGGGCTAGATTTACAAATAACAATCTTGCAATAGTAAATAAAGGATTCAACATTTCAGAATTCAAAGAAAGCAGGACCAAGGTAAGCAATTATTTGTTCACACTTCACAATATTGCTATTAATTTTAATTCCTAGAATCCTAGTGACTAGTGAGAGGTCAAGATGTTTGACAAGGGTGACTACCCTGAGTATCCTCAGGCTGTTGAAGGGATTGAGATGTCAGGGGAGGTTGTGACTCAAACTTCTCACTGTTCTCAAGCAGTGAAGGAACTGGAAATCTAGACAAGGGTAACAATCCTGAGGGAAATGAAGGGTCTGGGAGGCCATCAAAATGCCCAAAACTTAAAGATAATACCATAAAGGATTTCTTTGGAGTTGGCAATGTTTATGCTCCATCAACTTCTACAATTGCAAGTGCAAAAGCTATTCACATTAGCTCACTAGTACCACTACCACAAGTTGGGGTTGTCATTGAGTTAAATCAAAATGCATCAAATGAGGACAACAATGGTGGCACACCATAAGATGTTATAAGGGATACACATAACCAGTTGGATGAAAATGCTAGCAATGAAGATAATATTGATGTTGGTAGGAAGACAAGAAAAAGGGAAATAAAAATGGGGTGGGAGTGAGAAGTAACAAGAAATTATAAGGTTGATTGGGTAGCAAAGTATTGGCTCATTGAACTAGTCCTAAACAATGATGAACAACCAAAATATTGTAGGTGTAAGATTTGTATCTAGAAAACTAAAAGAGAGAAGTTGTAGCTAAAGCTTGACACTATAGAAAAGCATATTGGTAAGGTTTATGAAAAAAAAACCATAGACAAATAAGAAATATCAGTAGTGAGATGGAAATCAAAGGAAGAATGTCTTCATGTTAAGTATTCCATAGAATATGAAGAACATAACAAGAGAATGGCAGTAATTGCTAGTAGTGAAAATCCAATTAAGGATGGGTTTAAACATGCATCCAATGAAGCAAACCTGGCAAAGACCGTTCATATGAGTGTTGTTTTTCATATTCTATCCAGAGAGAGTCCTATGAGAGACTTCTCAAAATATGGTAATTTATTATCCTTTTTGAGAGTTCCTCACTATCCTATGTCACATTGGTCAACAAACGTTGGATGGGAAATGGAAAAATGTCTTTCTAAGATGGAAAAGAAAAATTTATAAGAGAAATTAAAATAATCCAAATTCATGTCATTATCCATAGATGAACTTACTATAGTAGATAACGCTGCTTGGGTTTGTATGCATGTGTATACAGTAAAAGAACATGTCCGCCAAGCTCGTCTACTCTGTGTTCATAAAATGATTGGAAATTCAACAACAAAAAACTTATATTTTGAAGTCAAGAATGCTTTGAATGAAGTTGTTGGTATGGATGATTTGACAATTGACAAGAAGTTAGTGTGTGTTGGAGTTGATGGAGCTACAATAATGCAAGGCCAAAGGAATGGTCTTTGTGCAAGATTACAAAATAGTATTTCACCTTACATGCTTGGCATACATGACATGGCTCATTGAATGAATTTATCATATAAAATTGTAAGCTATTTTCCTACAGTGTCAAAAGTTGAAGATCTAGCCCACGAGCTATAGTCTTACTTCTGTAGAAGTCCTAAACATTTTTCATAATTTAAGATTTTTTCAGAGGGAGTAACACTAGGAAACAAGATTATCAAGGATGTTGAGATCAGATGGATCACTTTGCATGGACCAGTAGAAATAGTTCTAACATAATATCAATCCTTGATTGAACTAATATATGAGCAACACCTTAGAGTAAACAAAGCTCCTGATTTGTTACATAAGCTAAGTGATATAGAGACTCTATTAAATTTAGCCATTCTTCTCCCCGTGCCGGATTTAATGAACAAACTTGTTAAGAAAGCCCAAGATAGAACTATGTATATCCATGAGTATAGAAGTTTACGTAGAATGATATGCATTTCCCTAGATGCTCTGTACTCAGCTATGACAACACTTCAAAGCCCAAAATTTTTCAGGTGGAAGACAATTACAAATTTGAATCATGCTAAGAATTTGTTTTATAATTTAATCAAAAAATTATTTATGTGTGTTTGTGAAAGGATATGAAATACCAATGCACCAATCTAAGATGGGAAAGAGAGGAAGACTACTTCCAGTTAAAAAGGCTGATTTTGACATGATTATTAAATCTGTTAGTGATAATTTGAAGTCAATTTCCTACCAACTTTCAAATGAGATTTGTGAAAGATTCCCTCAAGAAGAAATTCTTGAAGCCATGGGTTGTGTGTTTCCTCATTTTTGGAAAAAACATCGGAGATAAACAAACTGATGCACATATCTTTCATAGAAAAATTGATGAATTGATCAAAGAGTTTTCAAAACATGCAGATTGCATTGAACAACCAATTGAAGGAATTTTAGATTTAGCTAATCTTAAAAAACAATGTATACAATTTGCATCATGTATGAAATTATATTTGAAAAACTTGGAGAATCCATTTGAACCTGGTGCAATAACCAGGCTTTGGAAAAGGATAGAGCAGAGTGAAGTATTGTGTGATTCAATATCAAAATATTTCAAACTTGCTAATTCATGTCAAACAATGATATTGGGGTCAGTGGAAGATGAACGAGTTTTTAGTGCATTGAGGTTTTCAAAATCAAAGATCAGAAACAAACTAGAGAAAAAAATGGAAACTTGCTTGAGGTTGTTTGTAACTGAGTAAAATGTTAGAGACTTTCCTTGTGATAGGGCACTAGAACTTTGGAATTCCATGCGTGAAAGATGAGGGATTTGTAACACTTCAAAACCTGGTGGTGCTAGACTTAGAATGAAGATGAATAATTTTCTGATTTTGAATACCCAACTCAGAATGAAGAGGAACCTCTTTCTACTAGTCAATTTCAGAAGATGGATTTCATGTGGGATATAGAAGCGTCAAACAACTCAGTGAGTCAGTGAAGTGATTTAGCATTCAATTAAGAGGTATTTATACACTGTATACTGTATACTGTACTTCTTGGACTTGAATCTCGAATCATGTTACATTTACAATTTACAAAACTATTGTTCATGATTTTTGTAATTTGAAGTATAACGTATAATATTCATGTTACTGTATTGAAATTTGAAGTATATATTTCAAAACTTAAGTTGGTCTGGTTTCGAAGTTACGCAAACAGTTCATCTAACCCTGTCTCAACTTCGCTACATGAAAATTGGGGGCCTTTAGAGCCCTTCCAAAGTTATGGTGATGGTCTTCTTAACATCTTCACAAGAGCGGAACTGTGTAACAAACACTTAGATATAACCTTATAAAGTACCACACAAAGCCTTTCGTAACCTCAAAACTATTTAATCTTGTAACTTGTTAACCTTTCCAAAGTTATGCCTAATCACCAAATGCTTCATCGCAACTTCATAACCGCCAACACTAATGACCAAGAAACCATCATGAAGCTCTGCAAACCACTTGAACATTACTATTGTAGCTTCAGAACTGTTCCTGAAAAATATTAATCTGACCGTTGACATAGTTCATTCCTTAGCACTTTCTACGTGACATGCAACTTACTCTCACTTTTCAACACCTTTCAAAGTTATGCACGCCATTAGTCGGGACCTCAAAACCCATAACCATCATAACCACTTAACTGTTGAGAAGTTATGAAACAACCAAGCATAACTTTGGAATATTGCCGACGGTCAAAGCTTCCTAATTTCCTAGAAATTGTCATACTCATTCCTAATTTCCTAATACTTTATAATTTTGTCAAATTATGCTAAACATGTTACTTAATTCCTTGAATCAAAAGAAAACTCAAAGCATAATAATTATTATTAATATGACATTATTATACATACAATTTTAAACAAATTGTAACTGTGATCTTGAGCTCTTTGTTCACAAGGCAATTTTTTTATAAAAAATATAACAAAAGGAGACAAGATTTAGAGCAACAAATTTCTACTGAATCCTTGTAGTATTAACTTCCTTAAAATTTATACATCAATGATCAATGATCATAGTATCAGAGACTTCTGTTAGAATAACTGGGGGGGGGGGGGGTTGAATAAGTTAGATCAGTTTTCCAATAGTCCCAATTCCAAAATGTATCACTTAAAACAAATTCAACAAATTCAACAGCTTGGTAAACATAAAATACTACACTGTCTATGTCTTTACCAATTACCAAATAATTACTCACAGTGATTACCGACCAAATCAAATATGCAACATGTAAAGTATGATAACCAAACAATCACCACATAAACACATAACACAAAGATTTAACGTGGAAACCCTGTTAAGGAAAAACCACTTGGGACCGGTAACCCAAAATATTTTTCACTCTTTTGAAGTGAGCTCGGTGAAGAGCCAACCCTGTTAAAGGTTACAAAACACACTGCAAGGTGTGACCTTGTTAGAGGATTCAAGAATAACAGTTATCATCCAACCAGTATTCACTATGGGGTTGATAGGATAACAATGTACACTCTATGAATGACATGGGGTATATCATAAGACGGTTAAGTCCACTCGATTAAGAGATTTTTATGTTACAATGGTTAAAATGAAACAATAGGTGATCTGATTACAATACAACTTGATTTTGTAGATGTTCAGATCTATTCTAAGCCCATACAAATCCTCTGATCAATATTTCAATTCGATTCTTCAATATTCAATAACTTACTGTCTCTCGATAATAGCTCTCTGATGCTTGGTTAACTCTGTAGTTTGGTTCTACTTCAACCAGTCTAATCAGGCATGCATGAAAATGCATTCACATGATATCTCTGTAGTCTCCTTTCAGTATCTATTTTTGTAATGAAACCAATGTCTCTTATATAAAAAAGTAAACTATTTTCTTTTCATCCATCAGATTTTTCCACTTAATTTCCTTCGTTGATTTTTCCGCTTAAACCTTCCCCGATAGATGTGTCAATAACTCATTTCAATTCCATCCTTTAGATCTTCTTTGAATTTTGTTAGCCATGGATCTCATAAAAAACTTTATCTTCAACCTCGTAATCATAACACTTTACAGCTCATCAATTTCTGTTGGATAAACTAAACATTTAGTTCTTTTATCCATACTTGGTTAACAAAGAAATGCATCGGTGAATACAAGATCAGTTGATATTGTCTCTTAGTATACCCTACACTAGCTCAGTGTATACTGGAATCCTTCATTTACCGACCACACTGCTTTGATAAGTTTTTGCTTCTAACTTCATAACAGATTAATGCAACATAATCAAGTCAACCATATGAAGTCATAGACTTATCAATAAGTTACCCAAAGTATTCCTTATCCTCATCTATCATATCCATCTTCCTCCATGTAGATATCTCAGTTCTTCATCTTTTCTCTCCTCTTTACAAATGTTTAGATATTTGCAACTATTATGATAAGTACTGTCAAGACTAGTTGACATCAATGACAACATAATGACTGATTCAATTATCTTACATATCAATTTAGTAATCAGTGATCTCTAATCACTGATCTTCAAGTCATTCAGGTACTCAATTAGTTGTAGTTCATCAATTTCTCCCTTTGGCATTGATGGCAACTCAAGAAATATGAAATATACCATACACATACCAAACATGTATTCTAAAACTATGTAAGAAAATGTTGTAGCTCAGTAAGGTCTCCCTAGCTTGATATTTAATATGTTTAATCACTACGTTACATGACAACATTGCAAGTGCAGACTTTCCTCTGCAGATTTGATCATTTCAGCTCTTAGATTCCTTCTATTCTCAGCAACAAATCTTCAAAACTCTCTTCTGACTTTCTTAGATTATCTCTCCCTTAGATAGATGTTCCAGTGATCTCTCAGTTTGTCATATTGTTTATCTCTCCCTTTGACAACAATGCCAAAGAAAAACATAAAAAATAAAGCTTTGCAATAGCTAAGTAACTCTTTGTTGTTACGTGCAAACAATGTATCTCGGTATACTGATATGCAAATATCTGTTCTAGTTCCTCAAATATTTCACAGCCTTAGACAGAATCCAAAGTGTGAGCTATGTTGAATCAACATGAATGATCTTCTGATAAGATTAGGCTGATGCAACCTCCAGATCACATTAGTGACAGGTAGACAGGGGACGGACCCCAAGTCTAGTCCTCAAGTATTCAAAAGTGTCCTTCGCTAGAGGCTTAGTAAAAATATCAACAAGTTGCTCTTTTGATGTAACATATTCCAGTTTAACTTGCTTCTCCTATACTTGTTCTCTTAAGTAGTGATACTTAATATACATATGCTTGGTCTTTGAGTGCATTACAAGATTCTTAGAAATATTTATTGCACTAGTGTTGTCACAATATATAATCACCGGCTTAGTGATTACCTTGTTCATCCCTTCCAACACTTTCTTGATGTAAGCAATGTTTGAACAGTTTGTAGTAGAAGCAACATATTCTGCTTCGGTAGTAGACTGAGAAATACACGGTTGTTTCTTACTTATCCAAGTAAAAAGTCTTTCACCAAAGAAAAATTCTCCTCCGATTGTACTCTTTTTGTCATCTATATTTCCAGCCCAATTTGCATCAGTGTAGACTCTTAGTTCAAACTTTCCTTCCTTAGGATACCATAATCTATATTCCTCTATTTTTTTCAGGTATATTAAGATTATTTTTACTACAATCATATGTGAATCCTTTGGATTGGCAGAAAATCTGGCAACAATCCCCACTGCATGTGCAATGTCTGGCCTACTGTGTACTACATACATCAGTTTACCAATCATAGATTGGTACAATGTCTGATTTACCTCTGTAGATTCATCATCTTTAGTCAATTTGTAGCCTGTGACCATCGGTGTTCCAACTGGTTTAGCATCTTCCATGCTAAATTTTCTCAATACTTCCTTTATGTACTTTGATTGTGTGATGAATATTCCACCATTCTGCTGAAGTCCTTAAAACTTTGTTCCAAGAAACCAATGTGCTATGATACTGATGAGAGGGGGGGGGGGTGAATTAGTTAGATCAGTTTTCCAATAGTCCCAATTCCATAATGTATCACTTAAAACAAATTTAGTAAATTTTGCAGCTCGATAAACATAAAATACTACACTGTCTGTGTCTTTATTGATTACTAGTTAATTGCTCACAGTGATTACCGACTAAATCAAATATGCAACATGTAAAGTATGATAACTAAACAATCACCACATAAACACATAACACAAGGATTTAACGTGGAAACCATGTTAAGGGAAAAACCACCTGGGACCGACAACCCAAAATATTTTTCACTCTTCTGAAGTGATCTCGGTGAAGAGCCAACCCTATTAAAGGTTACAAAATACACTGTAAGGTGTGACCTTGTTAGAGGATTTAAGACTAACAGTTACCATCCAACCATCATTCACTATGGGGTTGATAGGATAACAATGTACATTCTATGAATGGCATGGGGTATATCATAAGACAGTTAAGTCCACTCGTTTAAGAGATTTTTCTGTTACAATGGTTAAACTGAAACAATAGGTGATCTGATTAAAATACAAATTGATTTTGCAGATGTTCAGATCTATTCTAAGCCCATACAAATCCTCTGGCAATATTTCAATTTAGTTCTTCAATATTCAATAAGTTACTGTCTCTCGGTAATAGCTCTCTGACACTTAGTTAACTCTGTAGTTCGGTTCTCCTTCAACCAGTTTGTTTAGGCATGCATGAAACTATATTCACACGATATCTCTGCAGTCTCCTTCTTTCGACATCCATTTTTGCAATGAAACCAATGTCTCTTATATAGACAAGTAAAATGTTTTCTTTTTATCCATAAGATTTTGTTGCTTAATCTCCTTCGTTGATTTTTTCGCTTAAACCTTCCTCGGTAGATGTGTCAATAAATCATTTCAATTCCATCCTTTAGATCTTCTTCTAATTTTGTTAGTCGTGGATCTCATAACAAACTTTATCTTCAACCTCGTAAGCATAACACTTTACAACTCATCAATTTTTGTCGGCTAAACTAAACATTTAGTTCTTTTATCCATACTCGGTTAACAAAGAAATGCGTCGGTGAATACAAGCTTGGTTGATACTATTTCTCAGTATACCCTACACTAGCTTGGTGTATACTGGAATCCTTCATTTACCAACCACATTGCTTTGATAAGTTTTTCTTCTAACTTCATAACAGATTAATGCAACATAATCAAGTCAACCATACGAAGTCATAGACTCATCAATAAGTTACCCAAAGTATTCCTTATCCTCATCTGTCATATCCATCTTCCTCCACATAGATATGTCAGTTCTTCATCTTTTCTCTCCTCTTTACAGATGTTTAGATATTTGCAACTATCACGATAAGTACTGTCAAGACTAGTTAACATCAATGACAACATAATGACTGATTCAATTATCTTACATATCAATTCAGTACTCGGTGATCTCTAATCACTGATCTTCAAGTCATTCAGGTACTCAATCAATTGTAGTTCATCAACTTCTACTATCAAAAAATAAAAATTAACTTTAGAAAATAAGTTTGGAAACAGTTACAAAAGCGACAGCTGACAGCCTGAATTCTTCAGAATCAGTCTTGGTTTGCACCGAAGGTGTATCCACAACAGGTGAGTGGCAAAGATAAGATACCCTATTTGAATTAATTGAACTCCCTCTATTGGCTCTTCATCTAATACCAGAACTGTCTCAACTACTTCCATGTGGCAAGGGTTGAATCTATCCAATGGTTTCTCACACCACAATTTCCCTCTTTGATGGCCAAGTTGTTTCTCTAACTATATCCAAATCTTCAAGGTATTTTTTCGACTTGGCATTCGTTATGGCTCGAGATTCAACAAAAAACTTATTTACGTCAATCTCCTTCTTGTACAATTCATCCACAACTTCATAAAAAGTTGAAATGTCCTCATCACCAAAAAAATAAGAAGCCACCTTGCTAGCATCCAAAATTTGGTTGAAAGAATCAACCCACTCCTGCCAGTCCTTCAAGTGTCCCTCTATGTCCACAACATCAAGGATATATCCTTCAGACTCTTCAGCAAAAACCTTTAGCTTTTCCTGAATGTTCTGTAACTTGCCAGTGAAAAATGCATACAAACCCTTTACTAATAACAACATTTCCTTAACATCAATTATTTTTTTAGGTAAATTTAACTTCTTTACCATTAGTAAAATTAGCCTATAAAAGAATTGAAAGTATGGTCCCCAAGAATTAATTAATGGGGTTAGTACAGACAAGGCATCTGAACAATGATGTATTATGAATGAGTTGAGACTTCCCTTTTAAAATATTTACTCAGTACAATAGCACCTTATTCAAAGTCTCCTTCTCAACAATTCGAGTATCAACAGGCTAATCAACGTCCATTATTATATTTTTTGTTGCAAGTTCTGGAGCTAAGTCCCCCTCAGACTCAGTTTGGACCCTAGCATCATAGACCTCTTTAAGTGCCCTGTACTGATTTTTCAGAGTATTTATTTCATCTTTTATCTCCTTCACAGTCTTATCCAGGACAAAATTATTCTTCAATTCCGCCTCAAACTTTTTTCTAGTTGCCACATAATGTTTGAATGTCTTGGCTACCCTGTTCTCTAAGTCCTCAACCACTACTTTATTCATGGAGGATGCATGATGTAGGATATTTTCTATCTATGATCCTGTAGTGTCCCGCAACCTCCATATTAATTGGCTACCTTGTGATGTGTCTTGGATGTCAACCAATCTAGGCTTATTAGATTTTGGGGACACACACCATACCGCTAGTGTTGTAGTGTCCATATTGAATCCAGAACCTCTCTATAGTCCATCAAGGCCAAAAGATTCATAAGCTACAACTTTATCTTGCCTCTTGATTTGGTTAATTAAGAATGAGGACTCCAAGTCCCATCATGGATCAAAAACATGCCACTTCTCTTCACAAGATCTCTTGCCTCCTCCACAGTTAATATTTCACTATTGGGATCATAGGCCTATAATTTTTCAATCAGTTCAACAGTCTTTTCCTCTGATTCCCCTAGTTTCAAAGATAGTGTTAATTTATTCTTCTTAAATCTAAAGAGAAAAATTTTAAACTCATCGGAATTGATGAATTCACCATTATCTATAAACTCTTTAGCTTGGATGACCTTGTCATCCAATCTAGCTACAGCCAATTCTAACTCATCTAGGGCCTTTTCTCCCTCATTTTCTTGTGATGTCAAAAATCATTGTCTTATGTTAGCAAAGTAATGACTATTACTTGGCATTATTTGTAGTACCTTTTGTCTTTCCTTTTCTAGTACATTCATCAACTTTTATTTCCTTGCTGGCCCTTGCTCAGATGTGGATGGCTCAGCTTGTTCTATTTCTACCATAAATACCACATCAGGTTCAACTTCCTTAGGGTTTATTCTATCCTCCTCCTCCTTAGAGATGTATGGAAATTTAGACATAATATCTTCATAATTCTCTAAACACTTGTCAATTCTTGGCATGTATAGGACATTAGGAAAGAAACCGGTGAAGGTAGGGTCTGCCTTTTTCAACTCTGCCTCTACCCTTACAATATTTTTCCATTTAAGGCTTCTCTCATCATAAATATCTTGACTTAGCACATTTCTAATAATATCCTCATCTGCCATAGACCAATTTGGAAACAGATTGTGATTCCTCATTTCTCTCAACGATCCTCTAATGAAGTCTTCAGGGTCATACATCCTTGCATTAGAAGAGGGCAATCTGAATTGTCTTAGGAATTCATGGATTTGGTCCACAACATATTTACCTATAGAGAAATCCCCTATTTGGAACCTCCTTGGCAGAAAGGTTCCCTTATGTCTTTTAGGACCTAAGTGCTCTCTATCTATCATGATAAGTTGACACATGAATTCTATTATTCCCAATCTTTCTGGGACATAGTTTGGAAGTATGTGTGGAGGTTGAGGGAAAGCATACACTCTCATAATAGAAAAATTATTAAAAATGAACATATCACCCCGATTATGCTTAATTTTATTATCAATTTCAAATGCACCGGGTCTAAGAAATTTTCTAACAATTAAAAGAAATCTATCCCTCACAATACGTAACATGTTCATTATTGGAGACACAAAATCAGTATAAAATGCAATGGAATTACAAAAATGGTAACTTCTATCCCATAACCTAGTCTAGAGCTGAAGCAGAACAATTCCTCATGTATTCTCCGTCTCATTGATGAACTCTAGGTTGATGTAGCCAATATTGCAATAAAGGATCACATGCATCATCATGGAGTAGTGATTGAACTTGAAGCTTTTCAAATTAGTCTTTGCATTCATCAACTCAATGTGCATTACATTGATTATGTGCCCCATATAATCAAACTCCTTGTTGGTGTACGGGTCTTGAACATTTATAGCCACAACATAAATGTCAGGAGTCATTGTCAAACCTCCATCTAGTTCAATAACTTTATGTAGACTGTGGATGGTATACTGGAAATACGGAAAGAAAAGCTCAATATTGAATGAATCTAGAACCTTCTTCTATAAAAACCCCACCTCTTTCTTTTCTCTAGGAATATGTTTCCTCATAGACCTTCCAGTGTAGTAACATTTCTGTCTATTAAGCATGGCCTCCTCTTCTGCTAGGTCAATGTCCACGCTCATAGGTCCCTGAAGGTCAAAAGCTTTAATAAAATTCACCTTGTCTAACATGTAGAGTATGGACTTGTCCTTCTTGTGGAAAGTTTTTGTCACTAAATTGTATGCTTCAATTAGCACTTTCATCAGGTCTACATCCACAAATAACTTAGGTACTATCAACTTTCCCAAGTTCTTGTCCCATGGGTTTGAAACAAGAGGGCCTCTCAATATAATATTATAGAAATATATTAAGAGCTCATACCCAGTTGTGTTTGGGCAGACAACATCCCTGTAGTATGCACAAGGGTCCCTCCATTCATGAGCGTTAGCTGATTGAAAATTTGAGGTTCCAGAAAAAAATTTCATCCATTCTTTAGCGTATATGTTTGGCCTCTTTGTTCTTGAATGCACACTCTTTGTTGGTACTTCAATAACCTTATGAGATCCTTGTTCTGCTATCTTTATGTATACTAAACTCTAAGCTCCTTTTCTGTAATGAAAGGTTTCAACTCTCTGTTGCTCTTTGACTCTGAAAATTATGGATGCTCTGTGAACTATATTTAATAAGAAACTCACTACCCACTCTATTAAAATCTCATCAAGAGCACACACATGAAATTACCTTTTTGAGAAAAGTGTTAACTGTCACTTCCAGCTTAGATTTGACGACGATCCGAGAGAAAATCATCGACCTGTCATTCTTTTATCCATTAAGACCCCACGACTTGTCATTTTTCCTTGATGTAAAAGGCTCTTGCTATTTCAAACTTAAATTAGCCTAGTTCCAAACTTTGAAGTTATGTTAACAATTCATCTAACCCTATCTCAAATTCACTACCTGCAAATCAGGGGCCTTGGAATGAAGAGGTCTGAGGAACATGTTACATGCTACTTACTACTAGTCAATTTTAGGAATCAGGTGTTGGGTTTAAATCTTCATATGGGATTTAGAAGCGTCAAATTGCTCATTGAGTCAGTGAAATGATTTAGCATTCAGTTAATAGGTATTTATAATTTTATGTAGAATCACAAATACTTCAATTTCATGTACTATACTTCTAGAATCTTCAATCTTGACTTATATTAATAATTACAATTTACAAAACTATTGTTCATGATTCATGTAACATGTTATTGTATTGAAATTTGAAGTATAAGAAAATAACGCATATAAAACTATTTGAAAAAGGGTCTTCCCATATGTATTAATTTCTAAAATGAAACATTTACATTTTTCTACTATACTGAACGGTTGTGGTTTCCCCAGAAAGGGAAGCGACAAGCTTCCAACCATTTCCAAAACCAAAAGTATATTCATATTTACAAATTACAAGTAACAAAAATTATCCTTTTAGAGGAAAAGCCTAGTTCTACATATCCTAAAAGCAATTATAATTTGTTATAGTATAATAATATCCAGAAAGAAAAAAAGATCATTTCATTATGGCAGTCAGTCGATGCGAAGACTAGCACATAACCAGATCATCTCCTCCTGGAACCCCTCCTGGTCGAAGCCATGATCCTAAAAAATGGCGTGCATCTCCGCCTTGTCATGTTCTACTTCAAGTTCGAACATGTCACTTTGGTATTCGACGTAACTGTTAGCATGATCCCATGGTGCAGACATAAGATGGTTGAGGACATCCTGCCGAATCTCCTCGTAGATATCCAAATTTGGTTAGATAATAGGTTATGGGTTCTCATTTGATGATCCCTTAGCTACTGGAAGACCCATTTTGTCATCCAAAATTAGAAAGTTAGAAAGTGCCCTGTGTTCAGTGTTCTACTATTCCATTACCGAGAATATATAAAGAAATTAATCACCAACTTGGAATTTTGAAGGAATGTTTCATGTAAGGTGGTTTGCCTTGGAAAAGAAAAATAATGAATGTCAATGAATCACAACTCATATCCCGTACAAACTATCCTTTTTAATGTCTAATCAAAATCTTAGCCTGGATTATTTACCAGTGAATAATTTAAAATCATTAAGTCTCATTAGTCCCTAATTGTAGATCCCACATCCAACACTTCTGCGATATCCCAATGACAATCTTCTCATTAAATATGTACTGACATACACACTTCAACTTGACATACACATTAAATCTATATCTATATTTATTTTATCTGGTACAGCCACATGGATACTCTAAGCTCTTCATTGGTCTTCAACATACCCTTCCTCATGCGAAGTTACACAGACTACCAACGTAACCTCATAACCCCCATATCCTAGCCACGATTTTAACTGCCGAAGTCACACCAACCACTAGCTTAACCATCTGTGTAACTTTACGACCTTTCTCTTTAACTGTGGGCCTAACCTTGCGAAGCTACGCCTGACCGCTTGGAAGATAATATTATTGTCTAAGTCCTATGTTTTGAAGATAATATTATTGTCTAAGTCTTTTGATGTTTTTGAATCATAATTCGCCCACAAAATTAATGTTATACTGTAAATATTTCTTTTATTCGCCAATATATATTTTGGTAGTTTTGAAAAAAAAAACACAATTCGCCAAGATTTTTCACATAGTTTCAGGGAGCATGAGTGATTCACCAGTTGACATTATTATTTTTTCTTTGAAAACTAAAAATTTTCACCAATAAAATTAATATTTTCCTATGTAGTTTTACAAAATTCGCCAGTTTTACACCTTTTTTGAAGGGGGGGTTTCTTAAAGATTACCCTGCATTCAATAATTACTCAACACAATACCAAAACCTCATTATTATATTTTTAATAAAAAGAATGTGCAATGAAAAACTCTAAGTACCACTACATAGGAAATAGTTACTAATAACAAAAACAACATGTTGACATCAATGACAACCTAACCAACTTAGCTAACAACTCATTATATTGAAGCGTGCAACACCACCTTCCCAAAACTTAAATTTATCTTCTCTCCAAATGACAACTCCATCTCAGCCCCACCCTTAAAACATTTCTGTAGAGTTGAATTTAATTTATTAAATGAATTTAGGACAAAAATTAGAACATAAAATTGTGGGATCACTTCATTTTGAAATATTTTTTTATCATAAATTTATAACCTCTAAATCTGAAAAATATGGTTTAACTTGTAAATGTATATATCTAAAAAATGATTGAGAGGTTATCTAAGAGCTCTAGGTCATTGAATAGTCAAATCCACAAAATCCACCAAGCACAAGCATTCAAGATAACTAACATTCAAATTCTCTATGTGAGCAAGTCAACCAAAATAAATAGGGGATATTTAGGATCTTTTAGATCAATTTAATTACATGACCAAATCTATAATACTTTTCATGTCCATGTATCTAGAGGACTATTTAGAAATTTCCATTTCACCAAATGATTAACTCTAATACCTCCATATAACCAATACTTCTAAACAAGAGCTTTAGGCCACCTCGTGACCAACTTCGAAATTAGAATGATGGACCCCAAGGAAACTAGTTTAACATGATCGATAATCCACTTGTTACAATCAAGAAAACTCTCCATCCCAAGCTTTAGTGTATGTCAAGTTGTGTTCCATTCATCACTCCACCATTACTCTATAATTGCTCTACATAATTGTGTTTATATTATTAAAAAACAACACTCATGTAATTTGACCTAGTAATCACTAGTCATCCATTATTTATTGCTTAAGATCATTTCCTACAAGAATTGAATCTCTTCAAAATCCATCTTTCTTTTGTTATTACATTAATTTATATTAATTGATTTAACTATATTACCTTAATTTTTGAAACCCTTGTTATTGTACTAGATCTTTTCATTACCCTTTTGCATCCATGATCCAATTTCCAAATTCAATATTGTATTCACCATCATTTTATACAACACATTATTAATTCATACATGATGTCTTATTCACCTTTTCTTAGAACTATTGAATTAAATTTAAAGAGTTATCATGATGAAAAGATCTTCACTTGTCAATCTCTCAAATATATTTTTCGACACCTCTAATCTTTTATTTCAAGTCCAAACATCAATCTGAAGTTATACTTGTTCTTTTTCTATTAAGCTCAATTTTTGGCAAAACTCTTAAGAACATCTATTACATTCAATTCAACATCACGTTTAAATTAAATTCTAACTCTTTTTCTTAAATTAAATTGTTTATCATAATAAATTTAGTCAATTTACTTACAATATTTATACAATGTTATTTTATTTACAATATATAATATTTTATTGATAAATTTCCTTATTTAAAATTTGATCTTTATATCTCAAATAAATAGACATGTCAGTAGATTACAAACCAAAATATTTACTTTAACTATATGGAGGCTGGTTACTACACCCTCTCTAATATTCATGACATCTAAGAAATTTACTGAAACAGTTTTCAACAAGGCACTAACTTAGGACAGTCGCACAATCCCTTTCTAATGCAATTATAGGGAAGTGGGGAAACTGCTAGTGGACGTGAGTGAGAGCTCATCTGGAACTTCATCATACTCTTCCTCAAATGTCACAGCTTCTCTGATATCGACCACAACCTCACTAATGGTGGGTCTAGCAGATGGCTCACTTGCAATGCATCTCCATGCTAGATTGGCAACATGAACAATGGATTTCATATTGTAATGCTTTCCTAGCCTTTTGTCCACTATTTCTGCAATGCTGGTGTCATCTTTATCTTCTCCCAAATATGATGCAACCTGTTCAGTCAAGCATAGAGAAACTGCATTGAGTTTTTGCCATAAAATAGCCATTTCGGCCTTTGTTGGTAAATTAGTGGGATTACTTACCCATTCAGTCAATAATATTTTCTCGGCAGAAACTTTTATGTCAATGGGTTTCCTGCCACATATAATCTCCAACAACACGACTCCAAAACTATACACAT
This sequence comes from Chamaecyparis obtusa, assembly GCA_027943335.1. Lineage (NCBI taxonomy): Eukaryota > Viridiplantae > Streptophyta > Pinopsida > Cupressales > Cupressaceae > Chamaecyparis > Chamaecyparis obtusa. The sequence continues at coordinate 60,182 of BSBK01010406.1, forward strand.
CACTCTTATCTGTCAACATGTGAGTTCTATAATACCTGTTATTGGAAAAGCAAGGAAGATTAATTAATATTGGAATAAAGAGGAATGAGAGTTTGAAGAACATAAAACTTTGTAAAAATTACATACATTGGATCTAAATATCCAGGAGTTCCTTTAATAGTTGTATTGATCTGAGAAGTTTCCCCGTTGCCAATCACTCTTGAAAGACCGAAATCTGCCAGTTTTCCATTCAGATTACTGTCTAGAAGAATGTTGGAGGTCTTCACATCTCTGTGAATTATTTTTGGAGTACAAGCTGCATGAAGATATTCCAGCCCTGCAAATAATTTTGTTTGAGAAAAATATAAAACCTTAATTTAAAGTAGAATCTTTGCATGTGTCATTTTGAAATCAAGGAATTAGTGATTCGCTAATGAAATAAAAAATTGCTTTGAGAAATAACCTTGCGCTGCATCCAAAGCTGTTTTAAGCCTGGTTTTCCAATCTAGTTGAGGATATTTCAGTGCCTCTGGATCTGCAAAAATGAAGTACTATGTAGGTTTTGGTCATTTCTCACATAAGTAGTGTTTTGTTAGAATGAAAGAAATATTTTAAGTTACCATAAAGGTTGTCACTGAGGGACCCTGCAGACATATACTCGTAGACAAGCATGAGGTCTCTGGATTCATTACATATGCAATACCCAAGAAAAGACACCAGCTTCTTATGATTGATTTTTGACAAAAGATCAACCTGTTCATAAAGTTGAAGGCACTAAGGTTTCTCATATAAATGCACAAGGAAAATGGAATGCTGTTGGAATATAAGCATTACCTCATTTGAGAATTGTTCAATCCCATGTTTGTTGAAAACTGAGAGTACTTTTACAGCTATTTGCTTCCCTTCCTGCAATTTGCCCAAGAAAACACTTCCAAACGACCCCTGGCCAATTTTATGGGCGAAGTTTTCTGTCGCCGTGGTCATTTCCTCGAGATTAAAGGAGCGAGATTTTGATGAATTTGCTACATTAACCATCAGATAATCTGCATTTTGTTTGTAATAGATGAGAAAGTTAGATAATCTGCATTTTGTTTGTTTGTAATTATGGATTGTAGTCCATTGTATCGTGCTAGTAAAAGTGAAAAACTTACCAAGAGGACTTGGCTGAGTACAAGCACTTCTCAATTTCATTTGATAGATGACAAAACCCACTAAAATGGATGTTACAATTAAGCCTCCTGCCACTCCAAGCGCAATTGAAGTGACATGATCACTACATTTCTGCTTTGTCCGGCAAAGGTGCTTGTTGCCATTGAAACTGTACCAAATTAACCAAATTTGGTATCAAATATTCTCAAGTAAAAAACAAGAAAATGAAATTACCTGAATGTTAAATTTTTGTTGTTGAGAAGTTGTTGCGGAATGACACCCTTGAAATTATTGTTTGATATATCTCTGTTGCAATTTCAATAAACAACATACAGCATAATTAGTTATAAGTAATAGTAGGCACGAGCTTTCCCATGTAGTATGTGCAAGACTTTCTGAAAAATACTATGTATGGTTTTCTAATAACATTTTAGATTGTAGTGAACAATCCCCATCATCAGGAAGATGAAGATTTGAATAATGTTTTAGATTATGATCATCTTCTTCATGATGATAGATTGTTGAGTTCAATTAAAATTGCTATTCAAATGTTTAACAATTTTTTCAAGAAATTCTGTATTTTTGTTTTAATGTAGTACAATAAAAGATGGGAAAGACGTACAACTCTTTGAGCTGATGGAGTTTAGATATCCAATCTGGAATTTTACCAGATAAATAATTGTTTTGAAGACACCTGCATATTCATCAAACTTAATAATTGTAAATTTCTTTTAACTTATCTTATATTATTTAATCCATTATATGTTAACAAACTAAACTAAAATAATTTTTTTATGATAAACTTAGATAATCAAATCTATAATTTTTGTTCACTTAAAGTATTAGGGTAAATTCTAGTTTCTCTAGGTTATATTCAGTATTCATTCATGAGGTAGGTGCATCTTGAACATAATCTCTATGCATATAATATGATTGTGTTTGTGTGCATTACAATGTATAGTTTGTAAATCTTATAGATAAAATTATACTTATAAAGATCAAAGTGATGTAAATGAAAAACCTACTAATTGAAAGTTTGATGTACTCACAATATTTGTAACATGTAGAGGTTGGTCAAATTGGGTAACACTCCATTGAAAGAGTTGTTATTGAGTGACCTGATAAGAATGCATATACATATATAAGTATATTAATGTTACACAAGATTAATTTCTTAAGAAACACATGATGATTATAATGAGTATGACCTCACAATTAAAATTGGATATTTGTAACAAATATAATAGTTGAGAAAAGTCAATAAAAAATTCTAGTATGTTCAATTTTCATTGAGCCAAATCTATCCAATGATTGTAAGTTCCAACTACTTTTCATTGCGTACTTAAATCTATTTTTTTAATTAATTATAAATTTCCCTAAAAAATCAAATGGACATTTCATTTTGTGGAATTTGGAAACTTAGAGAAGATGCTAATATGTCATTTCTCTTATCTATATCTATTTTCTTTAGACTTTCACACAAACATATAATAAGAAAGTCATTATTTTTAATTTATAAATAAGGGAGTCTAGTAGCTTTCATGTCCTAAAAAGCTATATTTTATACAATCTAAAGGTAAAAACTCCACTTTGTAGAGAATCAAAAGAATCTAATCAATTTGTGAACTAACAAAAAAAATTCCCAAAATAATTACACAAAGCCTTATAAGATACTCTAAACCAAAAAAATATTCCCAAAAAAATTTCACAAAGCCTTATTAGGTACTCTAATCTTCTAATATGAATTGAAAGATGATTAATAAGTGTTCAATATTGATATAAAACATCCTTCTACAACTATGAGGGAGGAGGTTCATCAAAATCTATAAGGAAACCTTACCAATTGTGTTTGAAAACTATAAGTTTTATTCTTCTTGACTTTTTTTTTTCTGATATAATTTTTTCTCAACCAAATGATCTCTTTCGTCATTGAGAAGAGCAACATGTTCCAAGTTCTTCAAATCTCTGAAATTTTGATTTTTTACATTCTTGCTCTCCCAATTAAACTCTTCTTCATTGCCCATTAGATGTTATCCTCAATCTTATTTTCTTCTTTTGTAGCAACCATCAAAGTGATGAGACACACAGTGAAATATTTTTAAAAAAATCATAAAATAAATTTCATAATTATTATTTTTGGAGTTAAAAAGTATAATATCATAAGGGGGGCTTTAATGTGCATTCCACCAATTTATACTCCATTTATTTTCATTAAAAATATTGAAAAGAAAACCCCTTAAAATTGATGTGCTAAATTATAGAACATCAAAAAAAAGATAAAAGGTGTACATTATAGACTTAAAGACAAATCCACCATCACATGAACCCTCAAAAATATATTTTGAGAGCCAAGCTACTCCTCATTGAATCTAATGAAACCACACAGATTTTCAAACAACCTTTTAAATAAAACCAAGATCTTGTAAAAGCAAAGTGAGATACATACATATATCCAAATTGGAACCTTCATAAAATATGCATTAGCTAGTTCAAGAAAAATTAGTCCAAGGACAAGCAAAGACAATACAAGCTCCATAAAACTAAGTTTCATTGTTTCATTTAGTGTTCCAAATTTCTATCTTTCAAAATTGAACCAATAAAAACTCATTCTCTAAAAAAGAGAGAAGGAATAAGAAATGCTACTCCAAACTAATTTCATACATTGTGTTAATTCATCAAAAGAGAGCCTTTTCTCTAATCACACGCATAATAGGAACTTATGAGTACATTAACTACCTCTCAATTGAAATAAAAAGAATATCTTTGAAAAACAAAAATGAAATGGTTGTTGTTGAGTGATCTCATAAAAACGCATATACAAATATAAGTATACTAATGTCACACAAGACTAGTTTTTAAGAAACATGTGATGAGCATGTTCATAAGGTTAAATTTTTGGAGATCTAACATTTAAAGGTAGATATTAGCAACAAATATAATAATATAAAGAAGCTTTAATAAGTTTAATTCTCATTGGACCACATCAATCTAATGACCTTAAACCAACTCATTTGTATTGCCTAGATAAGTCTAACAGAGTGAAATATAAATGAATGGGAGAAACATACAACTCTTTGAGGTGAGGAAGTCCAACTAACCAATCTGGAATTTTGCCTGATAAAGAATTGTTTTGAAGATTCCTGCACATTAATCAATCTTATTAGTTGTCAATTTATTTCAATTTCTGAATATGTTATATTATTTAATAAATTATACTTATCAATGAAACCTTGTATATATAGTGGCATTTATAAGAAACAAATATCCATGATAAACTTATTTTAATCATATCATTTATTTTGTCTTTTCAAGAATTAAGTTCCATTGCAATGTCTCTAATTTTATACATTTTGATGCAAAGAAATCCCTTTAACAATTAACATAAACATTAGAGAGAAAAAAACATAGAATATTTTCAGAATTACAATCCTTCTTTATTATTCTTCCAACTACTCTTCTACTGCTGAATGAGAGAAAACACTAATTTAAATACAAATCCAAAATTACCTTGTTTGGCTATTTTTTCATAAAAATAATTTTTTGCCACTTTTTGTAATTTTTAAAACAACTCCTAAAAAACTGAATTTTTTGTGAAGCTTCCTAATTTTTTTTTTTTGTCTATAGTGCATTTTTATCAAGAGCTTAACTGCTGCCTTAAAAAAGAATCTGTAAATTTATTAATTAATTAAAAATTAAAATACAATTTATTTTCAAGTAATTAATAAATACCATCAAATATAAATCATGATGTTTGAAAACTAAGGGCAATTGTTCCATACAATATTCAGATTTTCCACATTTTAAAATTCAATCAGACGATCTGTTTCCTAAACATAGTACTCCTCGACCAAAATAAATCAAATGGCTTATACATCACACACTAAATGAACACTTCCCTCAGAGAAAAAATTGCAGGACAGCATATACAAGAGAGCCCTTTCACAGGGTAAGAAAATCCCTTCCCACATCATACTTATGGGATTTAAATCTGCTAGAAGCACGTTTTTTTTCTGAATGGTTTGATAAACATGTACTTCGAGTTCGAATATAGTTCGGTTGCACGTAAAGTGTTTGACGAAATGACTGAATCAGATGTTATCTAGGGAATATCATAATGGCAGCTAATGTAAGACATGGATTTTTTCAGGAAAGGCTAAGATTCTAATTGTTCAGTTAAGGACTAGCTTCCACCATTTACGATGTGAAACTGGTAGATGGATAATCCCTAAAGAGAAGTGGGAAGAGAGAATTTGTGCTTTCTGCAGCAAGGGTGTGGTGGAAACAGAATGGTATTTTATTAAGGAATGTGGGGCGTATGAAGATATTCACAGTGAGTACAGGGAGTGCCTGCAGGTGAGCAGCATGAAGGAGCTTTTCGAAGAGGCAAGATTACACAAGACAGCAAGCTTCCTAATCCGAATCCACAACAAAAGAAACAGCTTGGAGAAATCACAGCAAGATGTCTAACTTGCTTTTTGATCCCTTAAACCGATGGTCTAGTGGACATCATTAAAAACATTTCATTTCATTTCATTCAGGAGGCATTGACACAGTTTGACCAAATGCAAGGAACAGGTGTTCAACCCGATCAGTTCACCTTTGGAGGCCTCTGCTAAAATACGAGGTTTGAAACAGGGTATGGACAATCCATCAAAGCATAGTGGAGAAGGGGATTTTGTCAGTTGTTGTGGCTGTAAGTACCACACCAAAATGCGGAAGCATGCTCCACGAACGTGAACTGTTCTAAAAAATGTCTAACGAAGGTGTGATCGCATGGACTGGAATGGTAGTAGGATACGAGGAAAATGGTTGTCTTGTAAAAGCCTTGAAAACTTTTAAACAAATGTAATTGGCCAGCGTAAAGCCTGATTGCACAGCCTTTGCCAAAGAGGATGTTGACATTCATCAATATAAAATGGGTTTTTGACAGATGCTGTTGTTGCAAGTGCCCTTGGAGGCATGTACGCAGAATGCGGAAACATACGCAAGACACGTCAACTGTTTGACGAAATGCCTAAAATAAATTTGGTTTCGAGGACTGCAATGATTGCAGGATATGCACAAAATGAATTTTGCAAAGATGCTATCAAACCCTCTTAACTAATGAAGAACTCTGGAACATACCCAAACCATGTAAGCTTTGCATGTGTTTTATTAGCATACAGCCATGTATGTGTAGTAATTGGTTCATTTGTTCATCACTATTAGGGCATTTTGTAACTACTACTGAAACATTTGGCCACAAGTATGTCATTTTTGAGTGTACAACTATTGGTGCAAGAACATAATAGATATTGGGTGACACTTTTGTGTTTGACCGTCTCTACAAAGAAATTTGTAAATACTCAGAAGCTAAAACCTTAACTTTAAGCAGTTAACTGACATAGGGAAACAACCAACCCTCAAAACGAATAACTTTTATTACAATATGCCTACAACTGATTATTATGAGTTAGTTGTTTAAAAATACTCTTTAATTTTTGTTTTCAAATACGAAAAGCAAAATGAAATGGTGGGTATTACCCATATGTATACTCTTTTCAAGCTACCGACTGCTAACAAATATCCCTTGTATACTGTTTGTGTTGAGAATATTGTCAATGAGTTGGGCAGGCGTAACAGAAGAGGAAGACGAGGAAGACATATTGAGAGAATGAAAGAAAGATAGCAAAAATGAAAGTGCCTGAGATTTGGGGAAAAAGCTTCAATACGCAATAAGCGGGCAAGGGAGTAAATGCAGTACTGAATATGGCGAAGGACTAAGGGCAGAGAGTCCTGTTTATAATGTGTTGAGAAAGGGAGAGAAAGAGGGAAAGAGTCAAAGAAGTAGATGAGTGCAGAGACCGTCGAGGAAAGAGAGCGAAGGAGTGAAGGCAGAGAAGGCAGCGGTTATGCAGCCACGAAAATTCTGAACCATACGAAGGGGTTTTTTTTTCAAAAGTTTGTAAAAAGTTATATAAAGAAAAAAGATTTGGTGGCTGGAAAGCAATTTCGTCCCATCACGGAGCCAAACAGCACGGTAAAGTTGTGAGAGATATTTATGTGGTTGTGGAAATTGTTATATGTGACGCGCCTTGCAATGATTCTCCTGATTTTCTAGAAAAGCGTGAAGATCGGACTTGTTCACAATTGTCTACATTAGATATCGTAGTTTAGAGAATTAAGAACAAAGGTAAGAGGTTACTTTGTTATGTGGGGTTCTACGGAATGAAAAAGTTATATTATTAATATTAATAATTAGGGATGATATTATTTAATATATTACGATTGAAAACAATGAAATCGGCCTTCTATGCTAGCATTTGCTGACCTATTTTGCTTCGATGCAACAATATGCCTACAACTGATTATTATGTGTTAGTTGCTTAAAAACACTCTTTAATTTTTGTTTTCAAATACGAAAAGCAACATGAAATGGTGGGTATTACCCATATGTATACTCTTTTCAAGCTAGCGACTGGTAAACAAATATCCTCTATAAGAAATCGGCCTTCTATGCTACCATTTGCTGACCTATTTTGCTTCGATGCAACAAGTTGAGTGCGTGAGCAGTCATATCTTGAGTACTAAAATTAAAAACTTGAGACTTACAGAGAAACAAGTTCTGTTAACTGTCCAACACTTGGAGGTATGGATCCTCGCAGCTGCCTTCCCGACAAGTCTCTGTAAGAATTATGAATCCAGCCTATTAAAGAAATTGAACAAAATTCGCAATTCCGTCGATTATCAGATATAAATGGAAAAGAAGAAAAAATTAGAAACTAAACTCACATTTCGGAGATCCTTGTGGCGTTCGAGACATTTTTACAGATGACTCCTTCCCACGGTAAACCAAAGCAAGGATCCGAAGTCCACTTTTTCAGGGACAACGCTTTCCCCACCTCTCTAACAGCTTTAACTGCAGCATCGCCAGTTTTAAGTAAATCCAATAAGAGGTACACTCCAATATTTTAAGTTCTAAATCTAAATTAAAATAAAAAGATAAAGGAAAGAAATTGGACTCTAACCGTCATCGGAAAAGGTGGGAAGCTGGGTTTGAAAGAGACTGTACATCTCGTAGGCATTAATTATGGGACTAATACCACGGTTCTTGGACTGTAAGTTCACTGTTGCATCTGTGGACAAATTTCCACAGAAGGGTAGCTCTATGGACAAATTTCCGACCAAATCAATTTCCTTAAATCGAATGACGTTATTTATCCCAACGGAGAACGATCTTTTAATTCCGGTGGACTTAAGCTGTGCAAAATACAGTAGCACCAAGGCTTTGTCGGACGTTGATTCTCCGAGGTAGAAATACATGTCGCTTGTGTTGCTGACGGCGGCCGTTTGCATTACTTTAGATGGAGGAAAGTTTTTGGTGTTGTCCACTGAAATTGAACTAGAAATATTCAGGGTCTGTGCTCCAATATCTGAAGAGTCAAAAGGCTCCCACCAGCGGTCGAATGGGTCTTCAGGATACCTGAGCAATTGATTATAAAACCATTGAAACGAGGAGAAATTACGGATCCGTATGGAATTTTAAGATGAACACTAATTAACCCTGGCCAAATGTGACAAAGTTTACCTGATTATGTCATCGCCCCCCATGTCACATCTCTCTTCTTTATGCAATATGGTTCCCGGTTTAGCCGTATCATACATGCCTCGCTGAAGACGTCTCAACGCGATGGTTTTGATGGATGGATCATCGCATTCTGAGGTTCGGATCAAGCAAATATGCACCACTCTATCTTCACTCACCAAAATGTTCTCACTGCGGACAATGTCGTCATAGTCAAATACCACTTTTTCCATGTATAGCATATCGATGGTCTCCACAGAGTAATTGAAGCCTCGAGACGCAGTGAAATTAGGCTGAAGAAACAGTAGTCTCAGAAGGTGGGGTACTTTTGGGGTGATGGGCAATTCATAGCAAGACTTGTTAAGAGGCTTGGGAAACACTCGGAGGCTATTATTATAAACATCGACTGCTTTCTCACCAAGGTTGTGTATGAACTTGTCATCAGGAACCCATGTAATGTTGGTTAATCTACTAGTGTAATTTCCTTTTCGACCACAATAGATACTTAAGAATCCTGTCATTGCAGAAGCATATAGATCATTAAACCCCAAACGGAAGAAACCAAAGTAACAGCAGTCGAAAGAATTATAGCGAGAAACCAAAGTTACAACAGTTGAAAGAAATATTGAACATGAAACCCGAGAAGAAAAAGAGTACCTGGTTGAGCATCAGCAAAAAGTGTGCACCACAACAGGAAGAGGAAGAAACTGGCGATGCCAACGTTTTTAGTGCAAGCAATAACTTCCATGGTTCGCTTATTTTCTAAGCACGGCTTACAAGAACGTACCATTCTTACTACCTAATAAAACATATATTACTCAAATTCCACATTTATTTAGAACAGACTATAGAATTCACCAAAATCCGTCTCGCACGCCGCCCTTGTTTTAGTAGTCAACACGTAATGGTAAGTTTCAATTGCATTGACACACAAAAGGGTACATGATTTTTTTAATTTTATCAAGTAAATCTTAGTTTTAATTGGTTAATTATCAGATTGATTTGACAGATGGTAGAAAAAATTCATTTGACATATAAGGAATCAAATTTACATTGTTAACATAGATTTGAATTATTCAACTAGAAACATCTACATGATATGGACCTTTTCTTTCACCTACAACACATATGTGGATGAACGTTTGACAAGTTGGTGGCTAAATTTTTCTATTCAATTATTGATTTTTCTTCTTTATTTTTCATATTATATTTTTTTATTATATTGTAAGATAATACTTTTAATTACAAAATATTTTGTGAATCAAATGAAATATATTTCATAAATTACAAATTTTTAATAATATAATATTCTAACTTTTAAATATTAGAAAATAAATTATATAAAAAAGTTCTGAATGAAATATGATAAGTTAGAAATTTAAAAAAACATTTTTTAGTCTAAATTAAGATGCTTTATGGAGTCATTTAGGTGGACTGAAATGAAAATTCATGTACCACACAATTGTTCCCTCCCAACCAATGGTACAAAGTAAGTCTTCCAAAGAAAACCCCCCAAAAATATACATTTCTAGTTTACTTTGCAAAATCATTATTTAGACATAACAATAAACTGAGTACTGGGTACTAATCATTTAGCACAATATCAAGTATTTTTCACCATACTCTACTAAAAAGACAACCCCTTATTAATAATTTGACACACTAGTAAAAACATAGTTGCATTGAAACTTTTCTAACATTTTCTACAAGTTTCTCCCTGCTTTATCTGTAACTACAATGAAAGAAGAAAAAAAAGAACTGTTAACATCTACAAGTCTAAACATTAAATGTCTATGAGACAGTTAACCTTGCAATTTTTGTCTAACTGTGCAGTTCTTTTTCTATACAAGATGATGATAAGCTCCCCCAACTCTCAACAACCCCTTTGTTGAAAAGACTATACCACAAACTAGTTGTTAAGACATTAACATAATTGCTATAAATGTCGCTATAAACATCAACCTTCAAAATGAAATGTCTTTCAAATTCCTTCCCAATAAGTACCAAAAATACACCCTTTCTTTCTAAGTTTGAAAAGTCACATAGAAATAAATTAATAAAATCAAATTTGAAGTAGCCAATGAAAGCACCTTATGCCTATTGCACATGTGGTTTCACACCTTTTTCTAATAAAGACCTTTCCTCACATTTTCTAGACTTTGTTGTATTCAAGTACGGTTTTATTTTAACATAAAAAATCACATTTATTTAAATATTCCTTTCAATTGTTTCCAATAGAATTGGAGTCTAGAAATTTATTTATCAATTCCTTCTTGTTTCTCAGTATCTAATATTGGAATTCCTAACAATTTTTTGGTAAGGTCTATTTCTAACTGGAGACATTACTTTTGGTTTCACAGAAATGCACTTGAGATGTATCTAGATGTTAGAAGGGATAAGTTTTCATGAAGGCAAATTTAAAAGTTACCTCAAATATTATTTAGCACACTATGCATGTTTTACCTCTATGTACTATATTGAACATACAATCTACCACTAATTAGGAGAGAAAAATTCCCTCTTGTTTTCCTTCCTTATGTTTTCATGTAGCAAACTAAGTCGATGAAAGTTAAAATGGATCATGATGCACTCTGCTAATAAAGTCACATGCGTAGACTTTGCTACATAGAAACAAAAGAGAGCTTTGGTCAATGCACGTTGTGGGGAGCATAAGTTCCTCCCATTTTCCATGATTTTTTTTTCTTTTTTTTTTGTGTTGAATAATTCAATATTATTTTTCAAATATACAAAAAGTAAAATTATGATACTCCTATCATGATTCAAATCTGTAGTTTTGAGTCATATCTATCAACTCATATTTCATGAGTAGTGGTTCACAAGAACATCTCTCATCAAAATGAATGGAACACAAGTTAGCGCTCATTACATCTAGATGATGCTCACATAGGTCAAGAAAAATTGACTAAAGGTTAAAATGAATATAATTTAGAAATCGATGCTCTTAGTCATATGGTTGAGATCCAGCTGCTCCACACTTCACTTTGGTTATAAGTAGAGAGACTTCTCATAGTGCTAGTAAAAGTGTTGATTATTATTTTCATTTTTAAATAACTTTGATGCTTACACAAATGTACAATACAAAAAATATATATTAATATTAAAAATAAAATTATAAAAATAATTTAGAGCTTCTTATTAGAGAAAAGAAATGTATTGGAGATAAATAGTCAAAGAGCTATGGTTAAAAGATGATGATAGAAATACAAAATTGATTCATGTCGAGCTACCCAAATCAAAAAGTGAAGGAAGACTTTCTTTTCCATTAAATATGCAACCACATATTCACCCATCAAAGATGAGCAGGGTATTCTAGAAGAAGCGGTTAGATTCTTTTCAAATCTATTAAGCAACTCAAACAAACAAGATCCACTTACGCATCAAAATATGTTAGATATTTTGGTTTGTATTCTAGTGTTGATTTCACATTAGGACAATCATAATTTATTCAAATATTTCATGATGGAAGTAGTTAGAATAGTCTTCTCCTTTCTTGAAGATATAGCTCTAGGTCAAATTTTTTGGGATTTCATCTTAGTGGATCTGCTTCAAGCTCTAGAGGAATCAAGAAGGTTAGGTACACTTTTAGAGTAGTTTAATGCAACTCACATTGCTATTATTCCAAAGATTAAAAAGTTGACCTCTTTTTTTTGCTAGGCTTATTTCCTTGTGCAATACCATTTATAAACTTTTTACCAAAGCTATTTACATGAGACTACTTCCCCTTATATCTAGTATTATTTTTGAAGAGGAACAAGGTTTTTTCCCCCAACAAAGAAATAATAGAAGAGGCTTTGGTGGCATATGAAGTCCTTCATTCAAAACACTCACATAAAGTTTAGTATCTCATCATAAAACTAGATATGATGAAAGCATATGATAGGGTGAATTGAGACTTTCTTCTTAGAGTGCTTAAAAAAATTGGATTTGCACCAAAATGGTGTAAATGGGTAAATTTAAGTATCTCAAGTACTAAATTTTCAATTTTAGTTAATGAAAAGTCAGTAGGTTTCTTTAACTCTTCTCAAGGAACTAGGAAAGGGGACCCTCCTTCCCCACTCCTTTTCATCATTTTGGTAGAGGCTTTGATTAGGTCCATTGATTTGTTACATGATCAAGATAAATGGAAAGGAATCCACATCGTAGAGTCAAACATTAAAACCACCCATGCTTTGTTTACATATCACACATTCATCTTTGGAAAAGCCTCCCTAGCTAAAGAAAAATGAATTAAACAAGTATTACATAATTACTCCTCTACTTCAAGCCAGTTGATAAATTCATATAAATAAAAAATCTATATCTTGAACACAAACAACTCACTCCAAGGTAGACTATCTCAAATTTTGGGATTCCAATTTTCTCATCTCCCATGTTAATATATAGGAGTCCCATTTTATATTAGGTCTAACAAGACTTTGAACTAGTATAAAATAATCCACTACATACAAGCCAACATATCTTCATGGAATGGGAAGTGTTTTTCCTTAGTGGAGAGACTTCTAATGATTAAAATAGTGTTCCAAGCAATTCCCAATCAGTATATGGTAGTCTTACAAGTTCCTAAATCTATAATTCATCATATTGAAATAATAATGAAGTAATTTATATGGAGAGGGAATATATATAAGAAATGAAAGAAGTCTTTTGTCTCTCTTGATTTAATTCACAAAGACAGACTAAAAGAAGAAGTAGTGATATTATCATGCCAAAAATTACCTTTCCAAAATATGACTAATATTTTCTTTCTTTTAAGTATGAAAACATATAGTTAATAACCAAGGGTGATCCCACAAAAGTGTGTCCCACTTTTTCCCATGAAGAAAAAAATTCATGGATGAAATCTTCTCATACTCAACCCCTTCACTCGAATACTTGGGTCTTTGCATGAAGTGGAAAAACACCTTCGTGCGAGCCCATTGATGTAGGTGGGTTCGCACAAAGGGGAGTCTTCGTGCGAAAATGGTGACATAGTAGTTTTTCTTCTTGGTAAGAAACCCTTTTAGTCGGAATGAACCATCTTGTCCATGAAGGGTTTGATTTTATTGATCAACAACTTGGAGAAGATTTTATAAAGACAGATGAAATGGCTTATAGGTCTAAACTTAGCCATTTTTTTAGCACCCCATATTTTAGGGACAAACAATATAAATGTGATTAAGTTATTTGAGACTCTTGACTAAAGAATGAAATTATTTAGTTTCCATGGAAAAAATATCAAGACCAATAATGTCCCATTAATTCTAGAAGAAAAAGAGGGGGAAGCCAATTGGGTGAGCAGATTTAAAAGGGTTAAGGAAGAAGATCACATGTTTCACTTCCTCTTTAGTGAAATTTGTGTCTATATAAATCAAATATATAGCAAAAGGGAGTTAATAATTTGGAAGAGAATTAGCTATCCTAGGACTAGCGAGATCATTCTATGTTGTTGGATTGAGGATAGAATGGATGTGATTAACAACCACCAAGTTGATGTCTTCATCCTTTGTGTAGATTATTCTATCAAAGTCAATAAGCTCACCAATTCTATTCCTCGTATTATGTTGAAGGGCTAACTAGTGAAATAAATTTAAATTTTTGTGCCCTTTAATCCATTAGACTCTAGATCTTTGTTTTATAAAATTCTTCTTTGATAATAATGTTATAAAGATCAAATAACAAGCTCTTCTCCTACATGACCCTCTTAAAAGTAGATCTTAGTCTTTTAGTTTTCGGTTGACTACTTGATATCCCATCCTTTAGTAATTTATTTTGAGTGAAAATATTACCAAAGGAGGATTTTCTCTAGCCTCTCAAGTTACATTTAAGCATTTTCAACTTTCTAGAAACTCTATATATAGTTGTTCCTGTTGTTATATGGAGCCTAATCAGACTCAGAGGGTAATTTTTCCCCACTTTTATTGGCATGATTTCCCCTAGATTTTTCAATGGGGGTTTGGGGAAGCGCCCCCAAAATAGGTTTTTAATTATTGGAAACGTGGTGTCGGGTGTTATTTTTATATTGGCCAACATATTCTAACCCTAATTTTGTAACCAACATAAGTCTTGTTAAAATGGCTTAGGGTTAAGGTTTTCATATGAGAATTTTGTAGCTTCTTTCGGGGGTATTCAGTTGCAAGGGATTGCAAATTGCAATAGGTTGAAATTGATGGATAATAAGATTGGACTCTCTATTTGGTGGATGTAGCCCAAGATTGGGTGAACCACGTTAAATCTTTGTGTCTTCTTGTTCTACTTTTATGTGATTTATTCCTTTGCATGATTGGTTATATTTGTATGTAATTGTTAGATTTCTGCCTTCCAATCCTAACAGTTCCTTGGATGTCAACACAACACCATTGGTTGAAATGAGGTCTTTAAAATTAGGGTAGTAGGACCACATAATTTTAAATATGTAAAGGCCCGTTTGGTACATGGAATATCGGCCGCTATTCCCGAATTGTGAATTCAGAATTTGAAATTCACTGTTTGTGGTCGACATGCAAGGATGGAATTGGAATTTCGGTATGCCAATTTTGCAAAAAAAAAGGCATACCATCTTCCACTTGAAAAGGTGGAATTGGAATATCGGGCTCGCATGCCGGTTTTCGAATGCCAATTTTGAAAAGGTCATTGGGTTTGCGTGGGCGTTTGTAATTTTTGACATCTGCTTTTCATACCGTCATTTTCACATCCAACGACATTATTTCCTTCATCTGCGTGATTCGTACTGGAAACCCTAGCCCTGGTCTTTTCGTTTCGGCCGCAACCGCCAACACCTGGTCTTTTCATTTTGTTTGAGACTTTCGTGCTAGAATATTGAGCTTGTTCATTTCGATCGCAACCGCCAACACCTGGTTGCAGAGGTAAGTATTACATTGTTCGAATCAGAGAGTTTTCTTTCTTCTCAGTGGCCATGTTTGGTTGTGTTGCGACAGTTTTGGCTTAGTTTTGAGTTCCTTATATTTGGTTTTTTCCCCTTCTTGCTAATGAGATTCATTATTTGGGGTTTTTATTTTAGCTGTTGGAGGGACATTTTTTCCTATATTAAAATGCATTTCCATTTTCTGATATGGACCCTATTTTTGAGTTCAATCCAGCTACAACCTGGTTCCTTTTTAACCCCTCTCTGTTCCATTATTCTTCTTAAAGTCTCAAATACCAATCGGTGCAATCACTCAAAGATCAACAACAAACATCTTAAGAGCTTTGACTCTTCATTTCTCTATATTATTTTTTGTGATTACTTTGTAACGATATTTTTGTTTAACTGATTCTATTTTGTTACAAAGAACTTTAAACGGTTACTGTGACGTAGTTATAAATATGTAATCTACTAACAGTGGAAGGGGTCCGAAGTTTTGATAGTAGTGACATTGTAATGTAAAGTGCTATTGATTCTAAAGATTAAAAACAAATTGCGGGGCAAATTATTTGAGACTTTCTTTGTTTTTTTTAATCTGTCCAACCTCTGTAACATTCCAGGAGATCACAAAATTGATAATATTAAAATAGGTTTTGAAATTCCTTAGGGTCCAAATAAAGATGAGACATTGGAAGTGAACAACAACAGGAGCATTGTATATTAATATTTAATGGGTGTTCATGAACCTGCAACTCCTTCACTTCTATTGGAAAATTTCCTTGCAGTCCCTTGTGTCCTCCACCAATGTTTTTCTATCCTTTATGCTTTGATGGAACTCCATCACCAGTTCCAATGCCCTTTATTTCTGCACAAGTAGGGGGGAATGCCATCAAAGACCATTACACACAATTACAAGCAATGCTCGAGAAATCTTTGCCATATTCCTGGCTTAACACTGTGATGTTCATACAATTCTTGCAATAACTAAAGAGCTTCTTGGTCTTATTTTATACTAATGAGGAAGGTGTTTTCTATCCCTTGTGTAATTGCCACTTGAATATATTGGTATTGAACCATGCAAATGCTTTTCTTCTTGATAATGTCCTCATTTGTTCAAGAAGAAAAGCATTTGCATGGTTCAATACACAAGTGGCCATTACACAAGGGACAATAACTATGAGATGTCAAAAATAATATTGTTGCGGATGTCAAACACAAGGTAATCACGTAGATGAAGGAAATAATGCTATTGGATGTGAGAATGTTGGTATAAAATGCGGATGTCAAAAATTACAAACGCCCATGCGGACCCGACGACCTTTTCAAAATTGGCATTTGGAAACTGGCATGCGAGCCCGATATTCCAATTCCACCTTTTCAAGTGGAAGATGGTATGCCCCTTTTTTGGCAATTACACAAGGGACAATCACTGTGAGATGTCCTCATTTGTGACAAGGACAGTCACAGATGAGGACATCTCACAGTGACTGTCCCTTGTGTAATTGCCACTTGAATGTATTGCTATTCAACCACATTAATGCTTTTCTTCTTCAACAAATGAGGACAGTCACTCTAAAGACAACATGATAATGTACACTCACTGCAAGTGTACATTATCATGTTGTCTTTACAGTGACTGTCCTCATTCAAGTGGCGATTACACAAGGGACAGTCACTGTGAGATGTCCTCATTTGTGACAAGGACAGTCACACATGAGGACATCTCACAGTGACTGCCCCTTGTGTAATTGCCACTTGAATGTATTGCTATTCAACCACATTAATGCTTTTCTTCTTCAACAAATGAGGATAGTCACTCTAAAGACAACATGATAATGTACACTCACTGTAAGGACAGTCACAAATGATGACATCTCACAGTGACTGTCCCTTGTGTAATTGCCACTTCAATGTATTGCTATTCAACCACATTAATGCTTTTCTTCTTCAACAAATGAGGACAGTCACTCTAAAGACAACATGATAATGTACACTCACTGCAACTGTACATTATCATGTTGTCTTTATAGTGACTGTCCTCATTCAAGTGGCAATTAAACAAGGGACAGTCACTGTGAGATGCCCTCATTTGTGACAAGGACAGTCACACATGAGGACATCTCACAGTGACTTCCCCTTGTGTAATTGCCACTTGAATGTATTGCTATTCAACCACATTAATGCTTTTCTTCTTCAACAAATGAGGACAGTCACTCTAAAGACAACATGATAATGTACACTCACTGCAACTGTACATTATCATGTTGTCTTTATAGTGACTGTCCTCATTCAAGTGGCAATTACACAAGGGACAGTCACTGTGAGGACTTCTCATTTTGTGAAATTACACAAGGTACTTTCTTGTCAACATATGTTGTATATTGAACTTGCAACTCTATTCTTTGATTATGCATTATAGTTGGGTGTTTTCTTATGTTGTTTCGTGATTGTTTTGTTGGTATTTTTAGGTAATTCAATGGATCTTATTGATGATATTGATGATGATGATGATGATATTGAAATGGAAGGAGAGATTATGAGGAGGAGAAGAGTCCTGCCTATTGTTGTAGTTGTTCTTGCCACCCTTGTCGCAGCCATAGGGGAGTGTATAAAAGAAGGTAGTCAAAATATGCGTAAGCGCACGAGAGATGCAATTCCTTTTTATAAGCATGTTATCAACTCCAATGAGACGGATTGCCATGACCAAATACGCATGACTAGATGATCTTTCTTTAAACTAGCCAATCTTTTAAGGCAAAAAGGAAGCATCAAAGATACAAAATTCCTCACGTTAGAAGAACAATTAGTCATGTTCCTCCATACTTTTGGCCACAATCTAAGGAATCGTAAGATTGACCATAACTTTGGGCACTCTGGAGAGACGGTAAGCTGATACTTCCACAAGTCTTGAGGGCTATCTTGGCACTCCATTCGGATTATTTTATACCCCCTAGTCCAAACACTCCTCCGGAAATTAGTGGGAAGACCTGTTTTGATCCATACTTCAAGGTATATCTCCCAGTGGTTTAAGTTTGTTTAGAGTTGTAATCCTATTATTGCATGTTCATTAGACCTATGATTTATCTGACTAAAGGACTATGTGGGAGCAATGGATGGATCCCATATACCAGTCACTGTCGATATCAACCTGCAAGCTAAATATCACGATAGAAAAGGTAACTTGTCACAAAATGTTATGGGAGTGTGCTCATTTGATTATAAGTTTCAATACATCCTTGCTGGTTGGGAAGGGTCTGCTGCAGATAGCCGTGTTCTAGCTTCAGCTCTATCTAGAGCCGATCCATTGGTAGTCCCCCAGGTTTGTAAAATATGATTATATTATTGAAGCATACGAAATATAAGACAATGTTATGACAATGACATTTTGTTTTGTTTAGGTAAATATTATTTGGTCGATGCTAGATATCCAAACGTACCAGGATTTCTCGCGCCTTATTGGTGCACACGCTACCACCTAAAGGAGTTTTCAAGAGCAAACCCAATAAACACCCCACAAGAGTTGTTTAATCATCGACACTCCTCGCTTAGGAATGTAATAAAGCATACATTTGGGATTTTAAAGCAGCGTTTTCCTATATTGAAGCATGCGACGTCTTATCAAATCAAGACACAAACATATATTGTTCTGGCATGTTGCATACTTCACAACTTCATAACGATAGAGGACGGCCTTCCATCTGAGGTAGAATTTGAAGAGGAAGATGGTCGTGATGGGATAGATGTACCAGTGCTTCAGACATATGGATTGAGCCAGCGTGAAAGAGATGATCGGGCCAATTTTTGAGATGAAATAGCTGTATGCACCCTAAAATGGTCGCCTAGACTTTGGGCCCCATTTATTCAATTTATCAATCCTGAATCAATTTTATCAATAATCAATATTTTCAACATTATCAATTTCTTGATCAAATCTTAATTTCGATCATATATTGGATTTTTATCCTATGGGCTAACCATTTATCCTAAGTCTTTATTTAATTAAAAGGAATATTTCCTCCCCTTTCAATTAAATAAAAAGCCCCACCTTTCCTCTTATCCTAAGTTGCACAAATAAAGCATTATCCATATTTTATAAAAAGGAGAAAAAGCACTTTTGTCTCACATGAGGCTCAAAAGTCAACACTTCACTCTCATTGGAGGATACTTGTGCACATGGATTGCTCCTCTTTCAAGCTCCACCGCTGATTAAGACTTTTTGCCTCTTAATCTCAATGGTCCATTTCACCTCATTTCTTATAAAAGGAGAGCTCTCTCCTTCATTTGGATACCATGTTTTTATGCTAATGTTATGCTGCAGGTTTTAGGAGTTTGAAGACATTGAAGACTTGTTGCTTTCATCATCTAGTTCATATTTGCTTTCATAGTTGCATAATAATGGCATTCTTAGTGTAGATTTCCTTTTATGCAATAGATTTAACTCATCTAGCTTAATAGGAAGGGTTGTAACACATTGTTATTTCCATTTCATAGCTTAGTTTGTACTTCCATTTTCATAGCATAGCTTGCACATTTGCATCTTCATATAGCTTGCATTGCATTACACATTGGATTCTTGGAGATATTGGCATTGTTGCCCTTGTCTCCATTGTGAATCTCTCATTGTGTGGTTGACTAGCAAGGTCACAAGCTTGTAGCTCTAGCTGAGAGCAAACACATCATAGTCCCTTGCAACTCCATGCATAGAGAGCTATGAGCCGCTTTGTGAGGCCTCACTCTTGAGCAACCTTGCACGTAATGGTTCATAGAAGTGCATATTTTAGTGTGTACAATAGCAAGAAGGATGTGGGAAGACTATAGATCCCGATCTTAGTTGGTTGAATAACTATTATGGCAGAGTTTAAACTAATGTCAGATTTCATAAATTTCACAAACTGATACTATACATTGATAAAAGCTGTTATGCCATATTTAGTATTGTCATGTTATATTCAATGTTGCTATATTTTATATTTAATGTTGCTATATTTTATATTTAATGTTGTCATGTTATACTTAATATTGTCATGTTACGTTTAATAATGCTATATTTAATGTTGTCATGTTATATTTAATATTGTCATGTTATGTTTAATGTTGCTATATTTAATGTTCTCATGTTATTTTTAATATTGTCATGTTATGTTTAATGTTGCTATATTTAATGTTTACATAAGGTATGTCTAGGGATGTCCCAAATGAGGAGAGTCACTGTGAGATGTCCTCATTTGTGACAAGGACAGTCACACATGTGGACAGTCACTGTAAAGACAACATGATAATGTACACTCACTGTAAGATGTCCTCATTTTTGACTGTCCTTACAGTGAGTGTACATTATCATGTTGTCTTTAGAGTGACTATCCTAAGAAGTTCCCAGGTGTAACAAGTTCTAAGAATATACCAACAGTTCTAAGAAGTTCCCTAGCACACAGTAGCATCTACAGAGAAGAATATACCAGGAGTAACAACTATAGAGGATACCATTTGAAACTGTCCCTTCTTCAACAAATGAGGGCAGTCACTGTAAAGACAACATGATAACGTACACTCATTGTAAGTGTACATTATCATGTTGTCTTTACAGTGACTGTCCTCATTCAAGTGGCAATTACACAAGGGACAGTCACTGTGAGATGTCCTCATTTGTGACAAGGACAATCACACATGAGGATAGTCACTGTAAAGACAACATGATAATGTACACTCACTGTAAGATGTCCTCATTTGTGACTGTCCTTACAGTGAGTGTACATTATCATGTTGTCTTTAGAGTGATTGTCCTCATTTGTGACTGTCCTTATAGTGAGTGTACATTATCATGTTGCCTTTAGAGTGACTGTCCTCATTTGTGACTGTCCTTACAGTGAGTGTACATTATCATGTTGCCTTTAGAGTGACTGTCCTCATTTGTGACTGTCCTTACAATGAGTGTACATTATCATGTTGTTTGTGCATCAGGTATGTCTATGGATGGTGATGTTCAAGTTGTCCAGGCAACTTCTTCTTCCAAGAAGGTGTTCTGGACAAAAGAAATGGAACACAAGTTGCTAGACTTGCTACAAGAGCAAGTGCAGCTTGGAAAGAAAGCCGAAGGGGGTTTCAAGAAAGAGGCTTGGACAGCCATAGAAAGGAGGTTCAATAATGAGATGAAAATGAACCTATCGAAGGAAAACTTCAAGAACAAGCTAAAAACTTGGAAACAAGGGTATAGACTTATGAAAGACTTGAGGAATACAAGCGGCTTAGCTTGGAACGAGACCACCCAAAGTATGGATGCTGATGATAGTGTTTAGGAGGAGTTGTTGAAGGTAAAATGGTCTTCAAATCTCTTTTTAAGTTGAATATATCTTTTTAAATAATGAAGGACCAATAATGAATTGAATTGTTATGCCATGATACAGAGAAAGGAATTTAAAAATGCCAGAATGTATAAGAGGCAACCATTTCAGTACTATAATGAATTATCCTCTATTGTTGGGAATGACATAGCTGAGGGCACTGCAGCTTCCACAACTCAAGAGACGGAGGAGGATTTCATTGATGATGATGTTTTCAGTTATCATGGTATGGATAATGCCTATTTTGAGACTGCTGCTGATTTGGCTAATGATGGTAATGAATCTGTTGATACACCTGTATCGAACTAATCTATTGCAAGCGGCAACGATAACC
Source organism: Chamaecyparis obtusa (assembly GCA_027943335.1). Classification (NCBI taxonomy): domain Eukaryota; kingdom Viridiplantae; phylum Streptophyta; class Pinopsida; order Cupressales; family Cupressaceae; genus Chamaecyparis; species Chamaecyparis obtusa. The sequence continues at coordinate 82,408 of BSBK01010406.1, forward strand.
CTTCAACATCGTCAAGGATGCCAGAGGAGGAGGGGAACATTGGTAGGTTCCTTGGATTCGATTTGTGAAACGATCAAAGATTTGTCTGTAGGCATTACAGCAGGCCTTGCACAGCCTCTAAGAGTGGACAAAGCATCTAGTTTGAGAAGTGAGGCAGCGGAGTTGCATAAAGCACTTAAAGCAATCCCTGGCCTTTGCGACTCTACTATAATTGAAGTGTACGAAAAGTTAATGCATGATCCACAATCAGCTGCACTGTTCTTGACAATGGATGAAGGGGAGAGAATCTAGTATATGATATTGAAGTTTGGACTTTAGTTGACCGATGTTTATTAGGTCTTCTATTTAAAATCAAAACTAATGTTTGTGAAATGTTGCTTTTTGATACCAATTTTTTGCTATGGATTAATTTGTATTCTCTACATTATCTCTGGATTAATTTGTATTCTCTGCATTATCATGTTGTCTTTAGAGTGACTGCCCTCATTTGTTGAAGAAGGGACAGTTTCAACTGGTCTCCTCTATAGTTGTTACACCTGGTATATTCTTCTCTGTAGATGCTACTGTGTGCTAGGGAACTTCTTAGGACTGTTGGTATATTCTTAGAACTTATTACACTTGGGATATTCTTCTCTGTAGATGCTGCTGTGTGCCATGGTCCAAACGGGCCCATAAATGTGGTTGAATAGCAATACATTCAAGTGGAAATTACACAAGGGACAATATTCAACTCCTAGTAGCTTAATCTAGAATGTGTTTGTTCCCAAATTTTCTAATGACTTGTAGGATTCAATATATCTATATTTCACTTTCTTTAATTACTCTCTGGAAGGCCTTTGCTAATTAGAATATCACAAGGTCTTGATACATCTGGAACTATCAACATCTTATTTGTACTGTTATTGCTTTTCAATTTGCATTAGTACTTTTACATGCAGCTGTAATCTTGTTCAAAAAACTCTGTTTCACCATCTTTGATTCTTCAATGTACAGATTTACTAAGCCTATAAATCCATAGACTATATGAAATGATATGAACGTTTACCTTAATCTATTGAGTGGCAATAGATTAAGGTAAATGTTTACCTTAAGCTTTAAAGAAATCTAATAGATTGGGTTAATCAACGAACCTTTATTTATTTTTTCATTTCCTTTCAATGGATGTGTAATTTTTAGTGTCTGTTAAACCGTTAGCAAAAATCGAAGCCTATTTCTATGTAGGAACATGTGTATAGGTCAGTGATGACTAAAAGGATCGTGCATCCTTCCTTTTCAGTTGAGAAATTAGGAACATCATATTTACTATTTCTGTGGTGGCATTCTAATTGGTAAAGCTCTAGAACATGGGGTATGGTATAATTAGGCAGCTCTTGGTGCAGAGAAAGAATGTGAAGTCAAATTTCACATATAGTTCATAATTTTAATCCATAAATGCTATTAAATTTTCAAAAGCTATTTTTCTCGGCTTATGTTGTGGCCAAGTGCTTTTTCCATTTAACTTGTACTTTAATCTACTGTATTTTTTGGAAGTGAATTCCTCCTACAGAATGACTAATTTCATGCAACACTAGACCAGTGTCTACAAAATGACTAATTTCATGCAAGACAATGGCTCTATCTGACAGAGAGTCCATGCTAGGCTTCATGACTTGATGCATTTTACGTTGCCTTTGGGTGAAGATAGGGAACTGTAACTAGTATCAGTACTGAACATGCTTTTACTAGAACTGCTTGTGCTAATGAATCAGAGCAAAATTACCTTTGTCCTCATTGAAATACATGTTGCACACACACACACACACACACATGCATATCTCTTAACATGTACATATGTGTTTCTCAATCATGAATTGGGTGTTTGCCTATCAAGCATCAATTTGGTCTCTAGGAATTGTGCACTCTCTCTTACTTTTGAAAAAGCATTTGAGCACTGTGCTAACTAATGAAAATTCCCTATTTTGAGGCCCATAAACTGATCTTTTTACAGAATCTTGACCATAAAAAAAAGAGTGATGAAACTCAATCCTCTTTGAATGAGGTCCCACCTGCTCTGCTTTTGGGTCACCGCACTATATAATGAAAGTGCTCATTATTGGCCACTTCCTTCATTGTTGTTTAGGATATGCTCAAGAGACCTACTGCCATTTTTTGGATACTGTCCAAAACAACACCCAAATCAAGGGGAGCAGTATGCAACACAAGGGGATGGGAATAATATGAAATGGATACACTAGTGATAGATAACAAGGTGTTGACATTTTGGTTTGCCGTGGGGGACAAAGTGAAAAGATGTATGGTATGTGAGGCAAATTCATCTTCTACCATGAAGTCCCTATTTAATTCAAAACCAAATATAACACAAAAGCCATTCCTATTTTGTACAGTTTCTCCACACATATTTACCATAGAAGTTTCTAGTTTAATTCTAGAAATAGTTTGTAGAGTGTTTGGTTCATGTGTGTGAGCCTACTTCATGTGTGTGGATTATAAGCATGTCAAAGTGTTTGAATATTGAGTGTCTTATTTCTATTGCTATTGTTTAATTTTGGGATTGTTGATATAGGTGCATTATTGAAATCGGTTTGATGGCTCTGATCAATGTGCCAAGTTGTCGATGTGGTGGTGGGCAGTGCCAGTTGAAGATTTCATGGTCAGTGGAGAACCCTGGATGACAATATTGGTGTTGTCCAAACAAAAAAAAGGTTGCTAATGTGTATATATTTAATGTTTGTAATGTAAATACTATTTATTATATTTAATGTTTGTAATGTAAATAGTATTCAATACTAATGTAGATTGGGCATCACAGGGCTATCATGATTGTGGGTACTTTAGATGGGTCGATGACAACCCATCTACATCTATTCGCCCATCTCCAGTCATCCATGATCCAGACATCCTCCCATCTCCACTCATCCACAATCCAAGATTTGAGTGCAATAGTTGTCAAGCTAGGACACATGAAATTGAATTTTTACGATTCCTTCTCTGTATTGTAATCGCATATCTTTTGTGCGACCATATGCGTAGATGAGTTGAAGAAGTATTCAGTTTTGTATTTTGATATTGTAATATGCAGAGATGAGTTCAGGAACTAGTCAATTTTGTATTTTGATAACTCCTCTTCGCTCCAAGTGCGCATATATATGGTCCACATAGTTTTTTTCACAATAATTTTTCATGTTTATGGCTTAGGTGAGCCCCAATTTGGTATTAGTCACATGATTTAACGTTGTTTTCATGGTTATTGCTTTGTAGAATTCTAACCCAGGTTTGTAGAGGAATTTTGAGGTTAACATAGATATATCATGTATAAACTCATTTAATTGGTCGTGTTTTTATCTTGACAAGCGTGGATCATTCAGGTAAGAATCAAAGGGGGTCATAGAAGGTAATAATAATTAATAAGATTTTTTAAAAAAACACATACAAAAGTTAGCAACTGAATGTACTTCATTGGTGTACTAACAAAAGCACAAAGCAGTTGTATGTTCTATGTATGCAGTGTCTATAGACAAAAACAAGAGTTCGGGCATGACAAAGCGTCAAAGACTCATCAGACTAAATTATAACATTGTATCTGCATTATGTAAAATGAGGGATGCCTCATTCAAGTTGTAACACTGTATCTGCATTATGTAAAATGAGGAATGCCTCATTCAAATTATGTAAAATGAGGAATGCCTCATTCAAATTATGTAAAATGAGGAATGCCTCATTCAAATTATGTAACAACTCATGATTTTGCGGGGCTAGACCGGAGGTTTTCTCCACCCGGCTCTTTCCTATTGGTGCTCCTATTGAGCTGGGTTGGCAACATTTTGTAAAAAATAAATAATAAAATAAATGACTTGTTTATAAATTTGTGTATTTTGGGTCTACAAATTTTACAAGTTTTATAAATTTTATATTTTATTTGTGTATTTTGGGTATACAAATTTTATAAATTTTATATTTTATTTTGGGTCTATAAATTTTATAAAAAAGTTATACAAAATGTTACAATTTTTATAAACTTATAAACATAATTTTATTTCAAAAGATTATAAATATTCAAAATCGCATACAAATAAAACAAAATAAAATAAGTATTCAAAAATAAAATAATAAAATATTATAATAATTTTTTTTGGCTCTATAAATTTTATAAAAAAATTATACAAAATGTTACAATTTTTATAAACTTATAAACATAATTTTATTTCAAACTATTATAAATATTCAAAATCACATACAAATAAAATAAGTATTCAAAAAAAATAAAAAATAATAATAATATTTTATTGCAAAAATAAAATAAAAATTCAAAAATACGAAAAAAATATGAAAAACATCATAACATTTGAAAAAATCACAAATTGTTACAAATAAATTAATAAAATAAATTATCTTCCAGTCAATATTCCAATTCCAAAATGCACAGCCAATCGCGGAAAATAGATCTTCTCAGTCATCTTCCAGGTGGTCCAAACGGGTCGTACACATATTCTGGATATCATTTTGAGGATATGGATATTCTAGATTTGTAACATATTCCAGAATTGACCATATCCGGCATTCCGTATACCATGGTCCAAACGGGCCCTAAGGGAACATTCTCCTAGTATTTGGATTTCAAAAATGTTATAGGTCATTTGAAAGTTATAGTTGTTTTTCAATTAGTCTATCAATCAAGCATTCTTTTTCACATCTCCACTTTTTGGAATATCATAATCCTACACAAGTACAATAAATCTTCCCTAATTTTATTTTATTGGCACCTAAGGAAAAGATCATGGTATTTGATGTGATGAGAATTGCCCAAACATGTCTTTTGCACCTTTCATTATTATTGAGCACTAAGAGTTATCCAACCATTAACATTCAAAGCCTTCCTCTCCTTCTTGCTTCTTACTATCTACCAATCATTGTCATTGTTGAATGATTCTCCAATAATTCCTTTTGGAATTCTAGATTTAGGTTTTCTCTACCGCCACTTGCACCCATGGTCTCCAATAGTAGAAGAAGAGACACCAATCAACCTATTTAATAGATGATTCAAAGCTCTCTGAGCATTAGGTTGAGGGTCACCTAAAACCCTAAATCGATTCAATTTTTTAGAAGATTCTCTGTAGTATGATGTAGGATAAAATGAAATATTTTTCGGCCTAGCAAAATAAACTTTCCCCAACCTCTAATCATTCCCTTGTTTGCCAATGTTTTGAGAAGATTTCTTTTTATTGTCCGTGAATCTATCAACCTCAAGAACGAAGGGAGGTTGAGACTTATCACTAGAAAGTTATTTTCAATGCTCAAGTAATTCCTTTGAACAATGGTATAATAACTATCAATATTGTTTTCCTTTCTGCCTAGCGCATGATGTTTTCGCATGCAGAGCCATTTTTCCCTTTTAAAGTTGAATAGTTTTGAATAAATTTATTATAGATCAAATATTTATTATTATTATCATTAGAAGAAGAAGAAGAAGATCAATGTAATAATATTACTATATTAATATAATATATTATATTATACTAAGTTATTATATTAATTTATTAATCAATTTGTTACATTGACAAAATAAAGTATTATCATGTAGCATGAATTTTGTATATGGCAGATGGTTATAGACCATATCCCTTTCTTTCTAACTCTTTTCTCTCTCCTTTTTTCATGATCATTAATAATATATTATTTATTAATATAATTATATTAATAAATAATATATTATTATTTATATTGTTATTATTTTTCTATTTCTTTATATTTTAATATTATTAATTTATTAATTAAATTTCCTTGAGAGGGGGTACATCATAAATTATTTCATTTAAATAAATAAATTAGTTAGGCTAGTTTTTGTGAAATTATTGTTGTTGGTGGTTTTGATTACATAATGCATTTGTTATTTAGCCAATATGGATAGGCTATTTGTGGGAGCTTTGCTCCCTGAAAAATATTTTTTTTGCTGGAAAATTGTCAGCCTCTCTAATTTTCTTTAGATCATGTATTTCTATTGATTAGTTATATTGTTTTAATGAATTTTTCATAATAGATTTTTTTCTATATAACAAATATATCAAGGGAGATTTTTTTAGATGATTATTTTTTTATATAAAATAAATTGAGTATAAAGTAAATAATATCTCTTAGTCTATTTAAAATAATTTTTTTTTAAAAAATATTTTACTTAAACTAAAAATTAATTAAAAGTTAATTTATTCACATGACATTGTATTTAAAAAATAAGTTTAAATAAATAATGGTCAATCATCAAGACATATATAATGGCAGTGTGGAATTTTTAATAGTTTTGTGTGGATAAGCAGTAGGGGTATTTGAAAATTATTTTCTTTGATGGACAAACACACATTACTAATTTAAAAAGAGTTTATTTTTAGTAAATTAACATGCAAATTATTTTTTTACTATCTACTTTTTTATTTTAAAAGATAGCTCGCATAAATTCTTTCTTCAAGCTATTATTTTATATTTTCACATTTCCTTCACTACATCATTAATATTTAATTTTTGTATTATGCAAACCATTTGACAATTTGAAAAATCAAAGCTCCTATAAGCTTATCATTGCAGGCACAAAAGCCTGCAACTGCTAGTTATTATTGTTATACTTGAATTACATGCTTCCATATATAATGTTGTATTTACATTCTATGTATTGTTTTCCTTCTCTTCTTCCATATATCATATTGTGGAATTAATTGTAGGGGAATATCTTATTGCTAACACTTGAATTTTGACATTAAGTACCTATAAAGAAAATTTATTATGTTGAAAAAATAAAGTATTATCATGTAGCTTGAATTTTTTAATACGTCAGATGGTTATAGACCATATCTCTTTCTTTCTAACTCTTTATCTTTCATTTTTCTCATGATCATTAATAATAGAAAAAATGTTTACATTTATTTTTGTAAGAATTTGCAAATAGCAAAGATTGAACCAAGGATCTAGAGGTTAAAGAATAACACAAATACAAGAGAGATGATATTCAAACAAGAATAGACGTGTATATTAATGATGCAATGATTGATTGGTTGAATTGATCCAATGAATTGAGTAAAATGTACATAATAGGCCTCCTTATATAGGAAAGGCAATTAGAGACAATGATAAGAAGTCGATAAGCTATCACCTATGCAAGGTGTAATCACATGTCCACCAAATGTGGATCATCTTCCATTATGCAATTAACTATGTGCCATAGGATGAGGATGATAATGTGATGAGTCCTAAAGGTGGATCTCACACCTAAAGTGGAAATTCTCCTACACCATGTGCTTAATTAAGGTGCAAACTCCTAGGTGTCTCAATGAAAAATCATATGCAATGCATTATCCTAAGTAAGATTAAGTAAAGTGTAATTAGGAATATTTAATTACACCAAAAAAATTTGCTTTTACGTGACAAGAGTTAGTCACTATATGGTTCTCCTATATTTTACATGTTACTATGTAGTGAAAGACCTAAAGGAAAAGCACACACAGTGAAGTCCAATGGAAATAATTACATTATATAGACTCAAGTTCTTTCTTATGTCTAAATCTTTAGCTTACATGCATGCCTATGAGTAGTTACATAGTTTGAGATACATAATCATATTATAGGATTTACATGCACCTCAAAGAGGGGCCAAAATTTAATTCATTTTTTTTGTATTTTATAAGAATATGTAAAATTTAATCTTGTTTGAAGATGGGATTGTCACCCTATCTTTCTTCTATCGAATAAATATATAGTCCTATATATCCAACCCGTATCCATTTCTATATATTGTTCCATATAGATTACACTTATTTTACCCTTCCTGATTAAAAATCCATTCAATGCATAAAAATCTCCATGATCTTACCTTGAGTTAGTCCCATGGGTAGAGACTTAATCTCGTGGGTGAATGACAACTTCTAATCTACAAAGCTAACTTTATAATTTTTTAAAACTAAATTCAAATTTGGTTGAATCTCAAGCCTTTCACTAGCTATCGCGAGTCAATTAAGCACACTTGTGTCTAATTTATTGTTGTCCTTGTATTGAAAAAGATTCACTAGGACCTATTTAACATTCACAAAAATAATCAATTATTATTACATATTGGAAACACTTCAATTTATAGAGTAAAAGGTGTCATGTTTTAGACACTTGCATGCTTAAAGATTATTGTCTTCAATTATTTCTATGAATGTAACATTAATACTATTGAAAAAATTGACCTAGAAAAAAATCTGTTACAATCAAGTTATAGCACTTAACTATTTATAAACACTTCACATTCAATGAAATAAACAAATCAAATAAATATATAACTTGAAAGAAGACAAATCTACCCTAAAAATGAGTTAATTAAAAAAACCATTAATATATTCCTTTCCATAATATTCCTTCAACACAAGGCGTTACCATCGGGCCCACTTAAATTAAAGTAGTTTGAAGAACCGGGGCTCAGAGCAGAAAATCCTTGACGATGGATATTGAAAATCCTTGACGATGGACTGACTCATTGTCATACAAATAAATGTGTAATCTACTTTGGCCCACAACATTATTGTCAGACAATTTGCGCAATAGTCTAGGCAATATTTGACTCTTGAATGTAGAAACAACTGAACACTATTGTTATTGTTAAAAATGTATATGACCTAGATTTTATGCAGTTAAGCAGGTGAACGAGTTCATCTTTTAATCCTTTAATCCAGTGAAAATAATTTATTTAGTTTCAAATTCAACCTTTGATGACTGGGTCGAACGTCATCTGGTTGAGGTAAAAACATGAATAGCAATGTATGTGTGGGTCAAAGTCTTTTAACATGCTATGGATCGTAAAATAATAATAATTCTCCTATACTGTCAGTACCTCTTCTGCGCAAAGACTTGACACATGGCATTACCATCGGGCCCACTTAAATTAAAGTAGTTTGAACTTTGAAGAACTGGGGCTCAGATCAGAAAATCCTTGACGATGGATATTCCGTAAGGGGACTGACTCTTTGTCATACAAATAAATGTGTCAAGTACTTTGGCGCACAACATTATTGTCAGACAATTTGCGCAATAGTCTAGGCAATATTTGACTCTTGAATGTAGAAACAACTGAACACTATTGTTATTGTTAAAAATGTATATGACCTAGATTTCATGCAGTTAAGCAGGTGAACGAGTTCATCTTTTAATCCTTTAATCCAGTGAAAATAATTAATTTAGTTTCAAATTCGGCCTTTGATGACTGGGTCGAACGTCATCTGGTTGAGGTCAAAACATGAATAGCAATGTGTCTGTGGGTCAAAGTCTTTTCACATGCTACGATCTGCTATGGATCGTAAAATAATAATAATTCTCCTGTACTGTCAGTACCTCTTCTGCGCAAAGACTTGACCACAGAGACATCGCCATCAATGTTTTTTCCTAGATGACTTACGTTGGACCAAGTCATCAAAGGCTGAATATTCAGCCGATGAAATTCATGCACCACCGCCCATGCTTATGGTCCAATCGCCGTACAGTGATATATTTTCGTTTCAAATTATAAAATTAAATTTTGTTTAAATGCTTTATACAATACGGTCATATCTTCTTCGGTGTTGGTATGGAAGGTAGGATATTATTCAAAATTTATTTAAATCTTCTCTTTTCTTTATTTTTGATATTGAAGAAGATTTGAACTCAATATTCAGCTAACAAAACTGTTTCTATAATATCTTTTACGACCAATGGAAAAGGGATTATGAAACATGTAAGGAACCTAATATATAGAGAAACAATAAAAAATATTAATTTTTATTTAAAACAAGAGATGCAAAACGTCAAAGTTCCTTGCCAAAAGTATGGATAGTTGAGAGAGAGAGAGAGAGAGTGTGTTTTAATTTGGATAGGTGATTAAGATAATGGATAATGTCTACGCATTATGTATATAGATGTAGAACTATGCATTAACCATTAAAATAATTTCAAAAGATAGGGATGAAGATGAAGATAGTCTTATCTTGGCTATGTGATTATGATGTATTAGGGTATCTCTTTATAATGTTGATGTGTGATATTACAAAACAATGGTTGATGTCTATGCCTTATGTATATAGATCTAAAATTATGCATTAAACATAGAAATAACTTCAAAAAATAATCACGACACTTGTCATCCATACTTTATTGTTATTACATTATCCATTTTGATTGTTCTAGTGAAATCTAATGAATGGCGATAAGATGATTTCCTTCAATGTTTAGATTCAAAATGCCCTTGGCATATGCAATAGAAGCTTGGATAAAGCTATTTGTGGTTAGTTGTAAGTAGGACTTCCTATTCTTGTTACCATGGATATAGTATATGGATTTTTTTCTACTTTTAACTCTGTGTTTATAGATATTTGATTGCTTGCAATTTTAACTTGTTCTAAAGTCGGATCACATATGTGTGGGTGGTTTTATTATTACGAAAAAATTAGATTTGAAAAAATACATTTGAACTGAAATAATTACTGCAACTTTTCAACAAAATTATTTTATAGAAATCTTGCAATCATTGCATGTATACACTTTTCTTTTGAAAATACTAAAATTAGATTTAAATATAAAATATGAGAGACTACTAATTGAGTCTAAATGTTAATTTGAACCCTAATAATCTAGTTCTTTAGTAGTTCTAAATTTCAAATTACATATCCATTCTTTATGTTTCACTTAATGACCCTACCATTTAGCTAGTTAATGAGTTGAATATAATTCATTTAAAATGACCAAAAGATAAGACTACCAATCTTTAAAATTGAAGAGTATAAGGACCTATATCCTAATACATAAATCTATCATATTACCAAGTGTATTTAATTCCACAACTCTTTCTAGAAAAGATATCAAAAATAAAACTATCCCTTAATTACCCAATCAAAATGATCCTCCAGTCTTTCTAAATTCACCATATAATCTAATGTCCTTGTTTAACCAATATCCTTTGAAGTAACCATAAAATATGTAACAAGTCACTATAAATATTAAACCTTTTTCCCAAGTGATGATATTGCCATATTGCTTTAACCTTAAAATGAAGTCATTCCTCAATTAACATCAAAACATAAACATATATATGTGTGGTTAAATATTGGTACTCAATTGGAATGCAACCAACACTCAATAAACCATTAACTCAAGAATTTAGCTATAGGAGTTCAATTCAAGTGAACCAACTAAACCCTCAAAAGCGGCTTATTGCGTCCTATTTGAAATGAGTTCAATCTTTTTATGATGTGCATCAAATTCACATGAAGGATTAGTGACTTGACTAATCCAAAATGGAAGATTAAAAGACAATGCAAATCTAGGATGAAACTAGAATGCAAGATAACAATACAAAATTACTCTAGAAAATGAACTAAGCTAACAATGCAAGAGAACTATGAGCATGTAAATGAAAAGAAAACTAAGAATTAGGAATTCAAAATAGCAAGATTACTCTAGAATGCATGAATGCAATAGCGCTAATTACCAAGAATGATCTAGATTTGAACTCACCAAATGACCAAGATGGAACCTAGAGAATGCAAGAGAAGTGAACCCTTGAGCCATGGAAGAGCTTCCTTCTAAAGGAATTGCCTCAAGAATAGAGGGTGGAGATTAAGAGGAAAAATATGTTAGCTAGAGATGCGTGGTGAGGGAGATCAATCCACGTGAGAGGATTCAAAAATTTTGATTGGCTAAGTTTGATGGGAGAATATGACAAAATAGAAAATCCCCTTTTAATTTTCAATAATCAAGATTAAGTTGCACAAGGTGCTCCTCTTAATAAAAGTGCTAGGACTTTATATTAAAAATTAAGTTTTGACAATTAAATGATTTTTAAAGTTTAGAAATGATTTAGGGTTTGATTTTTTAGAAATAATTTAATTATGCAAGGGGGATTGATTAGGGTGCTTACATAATTATGCCTAGTAATTATGCCTTTGAGATTTAGGATTTATTTAAGACATTTTGATCAAATTAGGGGCTTAGGTTCTAGTAGACAATTTTAGGTGATTACATTTGCCCCTCTTTGAATCGATGTGCGAGCAGCACATTGATTCAAAGAATAGACTGAAGCTAGATCAGAGAACAACCTCATATGAAGCGATGACACTTTTGATATAGGGAGAACTGACTCCAAACTTGATTGAATGAAGATCGATAAGGTATCAACTCTGGACTTGATTGAGTGAAGACTAACGAGAGAGACCATAGTATCTAGCCCGATATGAAGTGATGAGACTGAATATCTGTCAAAAGAGATTTGAGATAGCCACCTCAACAAGGATTGTAAGGAAGCTAATCATCTGATTGAGAGACAATACTAGATTGATATGAGTCCTAATGAACCTGATATGCCTTGGGAATGATGTTAGATTGATATGGGTCTTGATGAACCTAACATGCCTGTTGTCACTAGGGATTGCACCCGTGATGGCTAAGTATGGAACCTAGCAATCCCGTGAAACATGGGAATACTCTCAGGATGTGGGACTGCTTCACTGAGAATAAACCTCCGGATTAAGGGTCAGCTTCCCCGTTTGTATCACCTGAAACTAAACTGAACTTGAAGGGAAAGGGAGAGAGATTGCATAGAATTGAAATAACTAAAATTTAACTTAGGTGATTCACCAAACTAGATAGATCCACAAACTGAAGATAGACTCACAATATAATCCAGCATATAACCTAAACATCACAACTCTTCCCAAATCTGATTCTTCCCTTAGAAAATAATCAGGTGCTGGTTGTAAATGAGAAGGGAAAATAGATTTCACAACTCAAACACATATAAACGCACACAGATTGAAACTTTAAGAAAAATCAGTGCTTGTAAACATCAAAATGAACAAAATATCAAGTAAAGGATCAAATTTCAATCACAATACATGACATTAAATCCATCAAATCAACTCACAAAGCTGTAGAAAAAGAAGGACAATTGCCATTAACTGGAATAAAAGGAGTCAAAATATCAATTTGCTTCTCCTGGAGCTACAACATTCACCTTGTGAAAATGAGGGAAGGAAGAACTAGCCTTCAATCACCAAAGGTGAGAGGCATATATAGGAAATATGTAGAATCTACATTGAAGTCCACTACTTCACCAAAATAGGAAAATTCTGCCACTAGGACCATGATCATGCCACTCTGAAATTCGGATGCCCAATTCCCAAGAATCTAGGGGATGGAAAAAGTGGGGTCCCTAAAAATAGGTAGTCAAAAGGAAGACCATAACCCACTAAGTCATGTTTATAACTGATAATCTGACAGTGATTTATAAAAACACCACCTGTCAAATATCATACAATAAGAGCAATGACTTATTATAATTAAAACTTTAACCCCCTACACCAAAATATGTGGATCTAAATACATTAACAAATAACTCTCAACCCTAAATAAAAGGGGAAAGCATATTTGAAATGTTTACAATATTTGCATATCCACCTAACGCATGAATATTCTAAAAAAATAAATAGCCCCCCCATGCCAAAATACATGATTGATATAACATTCATCACTTAAATAAAAAATGACCACTATGTTTGGACACCTATGGCATCAAAAAGTTAATATATTTATCTCTAAAAAGAGATAACTATATTAATAAAAAATAAATCTATGCCTCGTGAAATATTTTAGCAAAGAGGATTAAATGATTCTCAACCCTAAAAGGGGAGACAAAAAGAAAACAAGCTATTATGGAAACCCTTAATCGAAAATGGGCATCTTCTATCAACCACAGTCCATAAATTGGCACTTGGCAACCTTCTAAATCCCTCAGCAGTTCGAATGGCAACTTCTATTCTGAAATTAGAAACAACATCTCGATTCAACAACATCTATCTTGAGGTAGGCTTGTCTGATTCATCACTCATTGCATTTTGATAGTAGTGGTATTCGAGCTCTATTTGCATGTGCTTTGAGAGCATCATTGCATTTTATTTATCTGCATCTCATGGCACTGCTATGTATTGAATCTCTCTGTTATTGCATTTGGGAGGGCATCGTGTTTATTGCATGTTTTTGTCCTTCCTCTGTTTACAGCCCAAGAACTAGGGCATGTGTTCACTATTCATCTTGTTTGTTTAGATTGCTAGGGGAAGACAATATGGCACTGTACCTTTGCATTTGATTCGTGGTTTGCTTTGCACATTGATGGCTTTGCTGTATTGCTACGGCCTTGATACTGCCTACTGTTGATTATATGTTCTAGCCCACAAGATCGATGAGCTAGGGCATCATAGTGCTGTTGCATTTTGTTGATGATGCTTGTGTCTCAGACCATGTTGCTGTAGTACTGTTGAAGCGTTGATGGCATGACATGGGCTAGAGACTTGTCTTCGAGGGTACCGGTTTTTGTTTTGAATTTTCTGTTCCTTGAATTCTTGATATTTGAATTGTTCCCTATTGCATTACATAGCCCGATAATGCTAAGGCTAGGGCATCATATGTATTCATTACCGCATGTATTGCAGTAGCATTGCAACTGTTTAAATTTGAAAGGCCATTAGGGCATGACATGACATGATGCCACTAAGATTTGTTTGATGTTTATTGTATTTGCCACTTGATTCGGCATCCATGAACTGTAAACCAAGGCACGGTTCATTCACTGTTCCATTGTGTCTCTCTATTTGAAGGGCTTGCCATTGTTTTCTCATTGCATCTTGAAGTATTACATTCACTGTTCATACATATTGATACCATGCTCACTGATTTACACAAGTTGCTAGGGTGTCTTGTGAAATGAGACCATCTCAACCTATCACAATTGTCCTCATTGCTATTCCTTGAGGCCCATGCATTATTTCATATGATGATATGCCATATTGTACTGGTTAATCAACTGGAGCTCTCTTGAATTCATGATGCAGATTTATCATATTCATGCTATAGCACTTAAAGTATTAAATGCAGTTTGAAGTACACATGCATTGAGTTTTTAACTTGAAACACCATATGTTATACTTTCTCTAAACATGTGGATTTTTATGTACCTTTATCTTGCCGATGATGAATGTCATGTGAACACCTATGCAGCAGAGTGCCCCTATCTCTTTCATAGATCTGTGTACTCTGTCATTAGCTTTGTTCAACTTGATGCCATGTAGATTTCTGTCATTCTGATGAAGTATATCCTCTGAAACTGCTAGTGCTCTATTTTTCCATGCTCCATTAGATATGTATCTGAGTGTCTCACTGATACTATACTATCCACTGAATGTTACATTATTGAGCATGGGTGTTCTTGGCCTATGATGTGGTCTCTCTCCAGGAAATTTGTGATTCTCCCGAGAGAGCCCACATCACAGGGCATCAACATTCATCTGGAGCCCGGTATTATACAGGGTAATCTTTAAGAAACCCCCCCTTTAAGAAAGGTGTTAAAAAGTGGCGAAAGTGAGAAGGGAAATTTATTTTTTTTTCGCGAAATTATTTTATTTTCAAAGAAAAAATAATAATCTGAGTTGGTGAATCATTGATGCTCCCTGAAAGTAGGTGGGACTATCTTGGCGAATATATAGCAGTATTTATAACTACAAAAATATAAATTGGTGAATATAAAACAGTATTTATATTATAAAAAAAAAACATTGGCGAATAGAAAACAATATTTATATTATAATAAATATAAATTAGCGAATATAAAAGAGTATTTATATTATAAAAAATATAAATTGGCGAATAGTTGTGGTGACTGGTAACAGTGTGGTTTGTGCGTAGTTTCGGCAGGCTAAAAGGAGGGTCGATGCTGACAGTTACGAAGATACGTAATGGTTAGGTTGACGACGTGCGTGACTTCGACGGTTATGCTGGTAGGTTGCAGTTGAAGGCCATGAAGATACGCAAAGGACAGGTTGACAGTGTACGTGACTTCGAAAGTTATGATCATAGGTAAGATATGGGGGTTCCGAGGCCATGTTGGCAGTGTGCGTAACTTAGCCACAAAGTTGCAGTGACATTGATCACTGAAGTACAATTAATGAGACTTAACGACGACAAGATTTTGATTAAAATCGTAAATATTCATTATCTTTCTTTTCGGAGCCAAGTGACATTACGTGAAAGTTTAATGCGGTTGCCAAGTTGTCAGTTCAAAATTTAAAATCGCAGCTAGGATATGGTGGTTCCGAGGCAACGCCGACAGTTTGCGTAACTTGAGTGGTACGATTATGCATTATCCATGCCAAGATTTTGATTAGACATTAAAAAGGATAATTTTAGGAGATATGAGCTTTGATTCAATATTTATTATTCTTCTTTTCGACTTCGGAGCCAAGTTACGCAGGACATTACAATGTTTGCAATTTTTCTTTACCGATATTCATTAATTTCATCTTGAATTACCACTTGACGTGAAACATTCCTTCAAAATTTATTGCGGCTGGCAAGTTGGTGATTATTTTCTTTATATACTCCTCGGTAGTGGAATTGTAGAGCATAGGAGCTTTCTAAATTTCTAAATTTGGATGACAAGTTGGTGATTATTTGTATTTTCTCGGCGCTTTCACAGAATGGGTCTTCCAGTAGTTGAGGGATCATCAAATGAGAACCCAGAACCTGTTATCCAACCAAATTTGGATATGGAGGAGGAGATTCAATAGGATGTCCTTAGTCATCTAATGTCTGCAGCAAGTGATCATCATCATGCTACCAATTACGCCGGTTACCTGAGTGACATGTTCGAACTTGAAGTAGAGCATGACAAGGCGGAGATGCGCGCCACTTTTGACGATCATGGCTTTGACTAGGAGGCGTTCCAGGAGGAGATGAATCAAATGATCCCATTATTTGCTGCTCTGCGCATTGACTAATCCGACTAATCTTTTTTTCTTTGTGCAATGTGGATCTTACAGCTTACCGTTACGAATTTTTTTGTTAATTGTTACTTGTAAGTTGTAATTTGTAAATACGAAATAATCAAATGTAGTTTTCATTTTGGTTTTGAAAATAGTTGGTCCACAACCGTTCAGAACTTCAGTGAAATGTTGAATCAGTGAATCAGTTTAAGTTACCAGTATTATGTATATAATATATTGTATACCAGTTTTTGAATTAAATAGTAATACTGTAGTCTGTAAATTTGTAATACTGTATAGTAGTATACAAATGAAACAATGAGAAGTCAGATGACTCTTTTTCAAATAGTGTTACTGGTTCTGAAGTTATGCCCGACTGTTTCGTAGCTTCTCAACATTTAAAACTTTAATTTATTATGATGGTTTCGAAGTTACGCCTGGCTATTTCGTAGCTTCTCAACGTTTAAACCTTTAATTTATTATGATGGTTCCAAAGTTACGCCTAGCTGTTTCGTAACTTCTCAACAGTTAATTTATGATGGTTAGGGGTTTCGAAGTAATGCTTGGCTATTTCATAACTTCTCAATGTTTAATTTAATATGATGGTGACGTGTTCCGAAGTTACGCCTAGCTGTTTCGTAGCTTCTCAACATTTAAAATTTTAATTTATTATGATGGTTCTGAAGTTACGCCTGGTTTTTTCGTAGCTTCTCAATGTTTAAAATTTTAATTTATTATGATGGTTCCAAAGTTATGCTTGGCTGTTTCGTAGCTTCTCAACATTTAAAACTTTAATTTATTATGATGGTTCCGAAGTTAGGCCTGGCTATTTCACAACTTCCCAATGGTTAATTTATTATGATGGTTAGGGGTTCTGAAGTAACGCTTGGCTATTTTGTAACTTCTCAACATTTAATTTAATATGGTGATGTGTTCCGAAGTTACGCCTGGCTATTTCGTAGCTTCTCAATGTTAAAAAATTTAATTTATTATGATGGTTCCGAAGTTACGCCTGGCTATTTCGTAGCTTCTCAATAGTTAATTTATTATGATGGTTAGGGGTTTCGAAGTAATGCATGGCTGTTGCGTAACTTTGTAAGGGGTTGAAAAGTGAGAGACGATCTGACGGAGACTAAGTTGCATGCTGATGCCATGACCCACGTGGAAAGTGGGAACTTTCAACTTGAGAAGTACAAGTGTCATCATTCATGCGGCATGCCAGGCTGTGTCGTAACATCTCAACGTATCATTTTTCTGGTTAGTTTAACGGCTAAGGGCCAAGGCCCCTGATTTGCAGGTAGCAATTTAGCCTAAGTTGAGATAGGGTATTAGGGACCTAGGGTTAAAAACTTAGAAACTTAGATGTACCGTTGACAGTGACACTTAAATTCTGAAAAAGGTAATTACTAATTTCATGCGTGTGTGACTGTGCTTGATGAGACATTGAGATTTTAATTTTTAATATAGTAGGTGGCTTGGTGGCTGGTACCCTGGTTGTACTTGTGAGTTGCTTGTTACTTGTTAGTTATTAAATATAGTTCACACTTTAGAGCATCCATAATTTCCATAGTCGAAGAGAAACCAAAGAGTTTAGTACTTAAAAGAATGGCAGAACAAGGATCTTCTGATGTTGTTGCAGTACCGGAAAAGAGTGCAATTGTGCATTCAAGAACAAAGAGGCCAAACATATATGCTGAAGAATGGATGAAACTATTTCCTGGATCCTCAAATTTGCAATAAGCTAATGCTTATGAATGGAGGGACCCTTATGTGTTCTGCAGGGATGTTGAATGCCCAAACACAACTGGGTATGAGCTCTTCATGTTTTTCTATAACAATAGAATTAGAGGCTCTCTTGTTTCAAACCCATGGGAGAGGAACTTGGCAAAGTTGATAGTACCTGAGGTATTTTTGGATGTAGACCTCATGAAAGCGCTAATTCAAGCATACAATCTAGTGACACAAGCTTTCCACAAGCATGACAAGTCTATACTCTGCATGTTAGATAGAGCGTCTTTTACTCAAGCTTTCGACCTTCAGGGACCTATGAGCGTGGATATTGACCTAGCAGGAGAGGAGGCCCTGTTTAATAGACATAGAAATTACTACCATGGAAAGGTTATGAGGAGGCATATTCATAGAGAAATCAAAGAGGTAGGGTTGTTACCCAAGAAGGTTTCAGATTCATTTGATATTGAGCTTTTCTTTACCTATTTCCAGAATACCATCTATGGTCTACACAAAGTTATTGGACTAGATGGAGGTTCGATAGTGACTGTTGACATTTTTGTCATGGCTACAGATGTTCAGGATCAGTACACCAACAAGGATTTTGATTATGTGGGGCACATAATCAATGTAATGCACTCTGAGTTGATGAATGTGAAGATTGATTTGAAAAGCTTCAAGTTCAATCACTACTCCATGCTGATGCACCTGATCCTCTATTTCAATATTGGCTACATCAACCCAGGGTTCATCGATGAGACTGAGAATGAGGGAGGAACTATTCCGGTTCAGCTGTGGACCAGGGTATGGGATATAACTTACCCTTTCTCTAATTCCATTGCTTTTTTTAGTGATTTTGTGGATCCAGTAATGAACATGTTAGGTATTGTGAGGGATAGATTTCCTTTACTTGTTAGAAAATTGCTTAGACCCTTAGCATTTAATATGGACAATGACAATTATGAGAATGACATCAAGCACAATTGGGGTGATATTTTTTTTTTGAGAATTTTACTCTTATAAGAGTGTATGCTTGCCCTCAACCTCCACACATACTGCCAACATTTATCCCAAAAAGATTGGCAATAGTAGAATTCTTGTGGTAGCTTATCATGATGGATAGAGAGCACTTAGGCCCTAAAAGACATAAGGGAACCTTTCTGGCAAGAAGGTTCCAAATAGGGGATTTCTCTATAGGTAAAGATGTTGTGGACCAAATCCATGAATTCCTCAGACAATTCAGATTGCCCTATAGTAAAGCAAGGATGTATGACCCTGAAGACTTCGTTAGAGGAGCATTGAGAGAAATGAGGAATCACAATTTGGCTCTAAATCAGCCTATGGTAGAGGAGGATGTTATTAGAAATATTTTGAGCAAAGTTACCTATCAAGAGAGAACCTGTAAATGGGAAAATATTGTAAGGGTAGAGGAACAATTGAAAAAGGCAGACCCTACCTTCCCCGGTTTCTTTCATGATCTCAAATACATTAATAAAATTGAAATGTGTTTAGAGAATTACAAAGATATTATGTCTAAATTGCCAGACATCCCTGAGGAGAAGGAGGAGGATAGAATAAACCTTGAAGAAGTTGAACCTGATGTGGAGTTTATGGGAGAAATAGAACAAGCTGAGCCATCGACATCTGAGCAGGGGCCATCAAAGAAACAAAAGTTGATGAATGTACCAGAAAAGGCAAGGCAAAAGGCACTACAAATCCTGCCAGGTAATAGCCATTACTTTGCTGACTTAAGACAAATTTTTTTGACATCAATGGTAGATGAGGGAGAAAGGCCGTAGATGAGTTAGAATTGGTTGCAGCTAGATTAGATGACAGGGTCATCCAAGCTAAAGAGTTTATAGATGATGATGAATTCATCAAGTCCATTGAGTTTAAAAGTTTTCTCTTTAGAGTTAAGCAGAATGAATTAACACTATCTTTGAAACTAGGGGAATTAGAGGAAAAAACTGTTCAAATGATTGAAAAATTACAGGCCTATGATCCCAACAGTGAAACATTAAGTGTGGAGGAGGTAGGAGATCTAGTAAAGAGAAGTGGCATGTTGCTGATCCCTGGATGGGACTTGGAGTCCTCATTCCTAATTGACCAAATCAAGAGGCAAGATAAAGCTGTAGCTTATGAAGCTTTTGGCCCTGATGGACTCACGAGGGGTTCTGGATTCAATATGGACACTAAGACACTAGCAGTATGGTGTGTGGCCCCAGAATCTAGTAAGCCCAGATTGGTTGACATCCAAGACACCGCACAGGGTAGCCAATTAATATGGAGGTTGCAGGACACTACAGGATCAGAGATAGCAAATCTCTTACACCATTCATCCTCCATGAATAAAGCAGTGGTTGAAGACTTGGAGAACAGGCTAGCCAGGACATTCAGAGATTATGTGGCAACTAGAAAAAAGTTTGAAGAGGAACTGAAGAAGAATTATTTGCTACATAAGACTATGAAGGAGCTAAAAGATGAAATAAATACTCTAAAAAATCATTCCAGGGCATTTACAGAGGTTTGTGATGCAGGGGTCCAAACTGAGCATGAGGGGGGCTTAGCTACAAGACTTGCAACAAAAAAGATAAATGAGGAGAAGAATGAGGCCATCTTACAGGCCCTGTTAGATATTCTGCAGCACAGAATAAATGTAATTAAAGATAAATTTGATCTTATTTTTAATGCTTATGGAAAGTTGCCAAAATTACAGAAAGAAGTGGATAGCTATGTACAAATTTTAAGTGGGTATCATGCAACTTGGTCTACCAGAACACCACTTTTTGATAGATTGGCATTTGCTCAATCTTTGAGAAGTGATATTTTAGAGATAGTTGTGAGGGTTGGTGAGGAGATAGACAGAATTAAAGCCATATTACCACTTTTTAAGGGTAAGGCAAATTTGATAGAGGCTAAGATAGCCATGCTCAGCTCCTGTTCCAACAAGTTTATCCCTTCCATTAAGAATGGGGATGGAGCCATAAAGAGCCTTGATCAGTGGAGGTCAGATGCTGATCTTTTATTGCCTAGGAAGGAGGCATTTTTAGGTGAGGTGAATAATGTTGATTTGGAGAGCTTCAATAAAACCCTGGATGAAGCTATTAAGGCAGAGACAGATCTCACCAGGTTTGTAACAGATGTCAAAGCAATTACAGATGCCAGGTGGGGAAGACAAAAAGCACAACTGCAGCTCATCCAAGACTTCAATTGGCCGTCAGAGGAAGAAGTAACTGCATGGGATGAGCTAACAAAGGCCAAGAAAGTTAAATCCACTGCAGTTGACTTGGACATTTTGGATGATGAGTAAGGAGGACATCTGGAGCACTTGACACCTGAGCTCAGAATACAGGGATGATAAGCTATCATTTAAGAATGGTGTAAGTTAGCCGGAATGGCAGTCACCATATCTTGTTATAACAATAGCTATCATGAATACTCACAGACAAAGGTGTTAGTTATCAGTGATCCAGGATGCAGAACAGGCCAAAAATTTTTTGTCTTTCCACCACCTGAGGGCTCATTGTATTTTGTCTTTTATTGCTTTATTTCTTATGTTTTTAGGTTTAGGGTTTTCAACCATCCGAAGCTTGTTGCATTCCCATTCATGAGGGAATTCCAAGATGGTTGAAACGAGGTATAAATAGAGTTGAAGACTCATTTTTGGTATAGAGTTGAAAGATAATAGAAAAATTTGAACAGAATTGCTTTGAAGCAGACTTCTAAGTTATGTGTCTGACCTTCTGAGTAATTGAATTTTGAATGTAATTAGCAAGTTGATTTTAATACAAATACATTATAACTTTTGCCATATATTATTGTTGTCTCTTTACTTTTATCAGTAATCATTAGAAGGTAATACGGTAATACCTACCTAAGTATGTGGAGCTCAAAAATGAAGGACTATCCTATCCAATCCTTAGAGTCAGCAATTAGGTCTTTCTCTTGTTTGAATTAGTCTCAAGAACCATAGTCTGAAGTAACCTTTCAAAAATTTGATTCATGCAAGAAAAATCCGTAACAGAGCTCATTCATTGGCTCAAGTCAAGAATCTCAATTCTAATTAAGTAAATGCTTAGTATTAGGAAATTAGGTAATTGACAAATAATAAATTGACCATGTTGGTAGCATTTTCAATTTTCACAATTGTTTTGAGAATTTCTTGCAATTTTCCTCTCAAAGGCCTGAATTTTGATCAAAATGTTAAAACCCTAAGTGCTAGGTTGAGATATGCTCTAAAAATCCATTAAACCCTAGAAAGGTGTTGGCACTTCAATTTTTCAGTATGTCAATCTTGTGAAATTTTTATAAAATTAAAGTGTGCATAAGTGTTAAAAGATTGTGATATTTTCGCTATAGAAAACCCACAAAAAATCTTGCAAATTTATCAAGATTTTCCCCCATATCCAGCCAACCCTAGTTAAAGTTCAAGTTTGAGGAAAGCCCTAAATATTTGCCACTTTCATAAAAAACCTAGGTCGCTCTTTTCATTTCTATTTGAGTGTTACTTTTTGAGTCACTTAGGTTCAAAGAAGAGCACGTGCGTTTATTTTATCATCACGTGGGGGTCATATCTTTATTTTCCCTAAGTCCAAAGGCTCGGTGATATAAATAATATGAATACCTCATATTCTAAAGTTTTGGATGTCATTTAGCTTTGAATCTTTAATGAAGATCTAATGGCGGTCATGTGTTCACATGGAATCTTTCCAAGCCATGCGAACATCAGACTAACCGTTGATCTTACAATGAAGCTTAATGCGGGAACAAAGTGGGGCCGTTGACAGGTATCTCAAAAGTGGTGGATTTTTATTTGAGATAGTGGGGCCAGTGTTAGAAGGATCTTCAGAGCTGAAAGTAACAAAGGAAAGATTGGACGGCTGTCGTATAATCTCATAGGATCTTAGAGGCCTATGTGATCATGCGACCAACCGTCGATCTTGCATAAAGACAAGCGTGATTCTTAGGTGGGACCGCTGACAGCTCTCTTCACAAGTGGAAATTTTTCATTGGCTAAAAGCAGTGGGGCCAGTAACTCAAAAGGATGTTGACAGTGGTTGCATGCTAGTGATTTTTCATATGATCGTATAGGCTATTTTTAAGTTATAAGATCATGCGACTAACCATTGTTCTAACAATAAAGGTTGCAGGGATTGCTGCCAGTGAAAAGACTGGTATGACTATTTTTTGTATGATCACATAGGCCTTTTTCATGCTATGAGATCATGCGAACAAACCGTTAGATGATATGCTAGTAAGAATCGATGGTCCTAATTCAAACTGGAGATAAAGTGACACAAATTTCAAGTTTCCTGTTGAGAAGTGACAGTTCATTTTTTCAGAGGAGTAATGGTTGAATCGTGTTGAATAAATTGCTGACATGAGTGTTTTAATTGTTCGTATATTAGAATTCTGCGCACTCTCAGAAGCACAAAGAGATCAAAAAATTGTAGAGGCCCAAGCGTGAAGAATTGCAAGGACTAGCTGTTGTCTCCCGGTGATTTCCTAGAAAAAAAGGTTGGTAAAATACATATACGATTTGCTTCCCTACTAAAAGAATCATAGTCCCATAGTCTATATATCTTGCAAAGGTTTTTTAGCATAAACCCTAAAATGGCACCAAGGAAAGAATTGTCTAGTAAAATTGAGTACAATGAAAGAGGTTTTCATGAGGATTTATTGTAGTTACTTCCCAGCTCTACTACTAACCTAGTGAAAACCAAGAGTCTGATTCCCAAAGACCCTAGGGTAAAGGTAGTGGATGGTCTATATGACACAACACATTTTATTAGGGAGGCCAAAATTGGTACAATCAATGCAAATGGTGACCCTGATATCACTGGCTTAGAGTTATTCAAAGTGGGTTTTAGTCAGAGAAATACCCCTTGCCCTACAAGCAATATATGGTAGTCTGACCTGGGAAAACTTATGGTACTCGACGTCTTTTTAGATGTTGATTTGATGACCCAAGTTGCAAAGAGTTATGACCCAATCACTAGGGAGGTTAGGGATGCAAAAGGAATGTTATTGATCAAAATTTCTGTTGAAGAGATTAGGAAGGTGTTCAGGTTAAGTGAACTGTCAGACAGTCTAGAGAATATTGATCTTGAAGAACTAAAGCAAGTGTATGATGCACAAAGAAACTATTTCAGAGGCAAATTATTGAAGGAATTTTGCACCAAAATTGGGAAAATGGTTATCATGGGACAGAACACACAGGAGCCTTTTATTATAGAATATTTTGACTTCAGGGCTAAGGGAGCATATGCATCATTATGTCAGGTTTTTGGAGAGGATGTCAGTGAAAGGATGCCAATACATTTGATGTGCATGGTGATTCAAATTCTACACCCACACTTGTCTATTACCTTTGATTTCGCTCTATTTATTGCTGAATTAATCCATAATGGATTAGTGAAGATTCAAAAGAATGAAGATGATAGGATTTTTTGCTGGTATTCTTTCATAATGTACATGTTTTTGTTTAAAGGAGAAAACTATTTTGAGCAAGAAATGGAGTTGATAAGACACAAGGATGGTGAAGATATGCCAGTCTAATTGTGGAGCCTCACAATGACCTAGGATAAAAGGGATCACAGTTTCACAAATTTTGATAAACATTTTGCAGCCAGACTCAGGAAGTTGTTTGTCCAAGACAACCCAAGAATCCCAGTAGTATTGGCACAACTCATTAGGCCAAACCAGTTTGCTAAAAATTTGAATATTATACACAATTGGGGTGATGTCATTTTCTACAATGTATCAACTGTCATCAGGTTGTATGATTTCAGGGGAACCCCTTTTGTATTGCCTTATCATGTACCCCTTAGGATTGGAATCGTAGAATTTATTAGGTAATTAGGAGATATTGAAGAGTGTGCCCTCACTAGAAAAGGCAAGGGAACTCTATTCCCAAATGTTACCATTGCCCACCAGTTCATAATTACCAAGGGTGGATGGGTTCACATAGATAAAATCATGGCTCCATACCATATGGCTACTGCAATTGCTAGGACAACAGACCCTGAAGGGTTTTATAATGAGATGTTTAAGAAGAGAGCCAAATGTGCCATGGTTAACCACATTTTTAACTTTCCTGAAGATATTTTTAGAAATACCCTAGAGTTATAGGAAAAGGAGGTTAGGAAAGAAAAATGGCTGGTGTACAAAAAGACATTGGATTTCATTTGACATTTTGATTCTGGATGGGACCCCCAGAATAGCATAACTCCAATGGCAAGAAAATAGATACTCTCATGAATTGTTTCCAGGATATCTTTCAGACCCTGAGTGAAAAGAAGGAAAAGGTGATGAAGGATGACCCAGAAAGGGCTAAACAGTTTTTGAGCAAACCTGTATTTGCAAAAGGATTACCCCCAAGGAGGTACATGGTACAAAAGAAGATTAGTTACAATGTTGTAGTACCAGAGCAAAGCCAACAAAGGAAGATGGATAAAAGGGATGTCCCATCAACTTCACAACAAGTTGAGAAACAAAAGGAGGTTATAGAGGTCCCTGACTCTCCTCATCTTCAAGCCTTTGAGGATGTAACTAATTCTCCACCCCCATCAAAGAAACAAAGAGTGGAAGAAAGACCTATTCATGTTGAAGAATATTACTCTCCATCACAGTCACCTCTAAACATTTTGGATGACCAGGAGGTTATAGAATAGGTACAACAAGTAGATTCTCTAGGTCAAATCTTTATGACCTATGAAGAAATAAATGAGGGAGTGCTAGAGGCACCAGAAGAGCCCAAGTTGGATTTAATAGTAGGGGAATTGGCAAGTACAAAATTAGACCTTGTAATCAAGCAAGCCTGTCAGGAGTTTTTGGTTGATGATGCTTTTGTTAAAACTAGGGCTTTCATGCAATTTATTTGGAAATTGAACATCAACCAGTTTCAAGAAATTTGTGAGAAGAGACATGAAGAGAATCTAGAGAAGGATTTACAAATCATAGAGGAGGAAGTGAAAACAGAGATGACTGCAAAATTTAAGCAAATCACTCCAGAACAGGGAAGAGATATGGTGAAAGTATTAGGAGTACTAATCCTTCCAGAGTGGGATATAGCTGATGTGGTGGTTTTTGACGTAGTCAAAAAATAGACCACTCCTTTCCACAAGACTAAAGAGGAAGCAAAACAGGCTATCAAAGGGGTCACTTTCAGTGACAATCACCAGGCTTTGGTAATGTGGTCCCTAAGAAAGAATGAAAATAACAGGGGAAAATAAATTGTCAGAGATGACCTTTCAGGGAATCTAATTGTAAGAAGGGTTACTGATACTTCTTTGGTTGAAGCATTAGGTATGATAATGGCCACAACATAATTAACAACAAAGGTGGTAGAAAAGGAAGCCAAAGAGAAGGAAGAACTCACTGCCAAGTTGGAAGCAGTTTTGAAGGTTTATGGTGAGTTGAAACAAGGGATTCTTGAAAGAGATACTTTAATTGCAGATTTGAAGAAGAGATTGGGGGAGCATGGCCCAATGCAATTATCAGAGTAGATGCAGATTGCTTCTTCCCCTGCTGGGCCTTCCTCTTCAAGCCCTATTATTGAATTTCCTCCTTCTCCTCTTCCTCCTTCCACTGATGAGAAAGACATTGATCAAAAGGTAAAGGAGAAATATGAAAAGAAAATAAAGGATGTTGTTTCACACTTTTTTGCAAAGGTAAGACCTAAGGAAGTATATAAAATTTCAAATCAATTGGCAATTGTCTTAACATCTTTTCAGAAAGAAGCATCTACTGTGGACAAGATTTTGGAAAAGTGGGTTACAAGGAAAGATAATTTGAAATCATTTTTTGATCAAATTAAGGACAAATCTATTATGGATATAGAGCTAAAAAACACTTACAGGTTTGTTAAGGATCTTTTTGATTTTGAGGTAAATAGGGCAAGTATAAGAAGAAGATCATAAATCTTAAGGGTAAGATACTTCCAGGATGATTTTCAAATTTTTCCTGGTCTCATTAAGGCAGATGGGGTAATTAAAGATAAGGATCAATGGATGGAGCAGATAGATAGACAAGTATTATCTAAAATAGACTCCATTTTAGATACAGAAGATAATAACCCATTCATACAACTTGTCGAGCCCCTTCAAGATGCTAGGATGCATTTTTCTAATGTCAGAATAGAGGTTCACCAGTTGGTTGCTGAGTGGAACAAAGTATTACCAAAGAAGGATGAAGTCCTTGCCTTTCATTGGCTGAGTGAGGAGACCTATATGACTTGGAAATCAACATATCCCTTAGAGAGTTTAGAAGAAGAAGAAGCATCAAATGAGGAGGCAGCAGGTGGCAGTGTTCCAAACCCTCAAGATCAAAGCCAACAAGGATAAAGTCATCAAGCAGTTATCATGAGCATGGCTATTACACCTGGCAGAAGTTGGACTGCCCTTGGGAGTTACTAAAGGATTTTTGGCGCTCATTTTAAGGATCCATTTTAAAGTTTTGTAATGAGAATTAGAAAGTTTTATTTTCATTTTTTGTCCTATATGAACGCTCCTTTCTCATCTTTTCTAAAATGATCTAAAGCTTGTTTGCAATCCTTATTTTCTATAAAAGGATTACCAGGATCAATGAAAAAGGACCGAGAACTTGATCAATTTGACTAATAAGTTTCTTGAGTCTGGGATATCATAGACTGTAATAGGCATATTTTCTATAGAAGATAGTATCTTCTGGTTCAAGTTATTTTCAGAAGGTTACATTGTAAAGAATTTTGTGAGCATGATATAATATAGCATTTGAATATAATCCAAGATTTATATCTCTCCTTGAGTATCTCTCTTTGAATTATGAATTGTTCCGATTCATTGCATGAATAATCTTTGTGTGTATGTTCATATTTCTCAGCTCTGATCTAGGATCAGATTAAATAAGCTTTGTATATAACATAAATTCTCTAAAGTTTTTCTTAAGGATATACTAGTAAGTAGTGTGAATCTAGGAACCTTTGATAAAATCCAAGATATACTAGTAAGCATGTGTGCATTACTAACAGACCACCGACAATGTTCTGAAGTAACGTTGGGTTGTTTCATAACTTCTCCACGGTTAAGTGGTTAGGATGCTAATGGGTTCCAAACTTTCGAAGGACTCCCGACTAATGACATGTGTAACTTCGGAACACTTTTTCAGGAACAGTTGGTTTATGGAGCTTCACAAGGGTTTGTTGGCCATTAGTGTTGGTGGTTACGAAGCTGCGATGAAGCATCTGGCAGAAAGGTGTAACTTCAGAAAGGTTAATTAGTTACAAGATTAAATAGCTGAGAGGTTACGAAAGGTTTTGTGTGGGACTTCGCAAGGTTATATCAAATTAAAAATTTCTTGAACATTCTACAATTACAAAAATCATATATATCCCTAGCACCTGCTATTGTGGACAAAGAGGGACATTCTAGTTTATACAATCTACATTACAAAAATCATGAATTCAAAATTTCAAATTACAAATTACAAAAATCAAAATTGAAATTACAAAAATCATGAACAATACTTATTACTTGTACCCGTAGGCTTGTAGCTGAATATGAGTCAATTAATAAATTGTCAATAAATTAATAAATATTCAGAATCAAGTCCAATTCCATTATCAATTTATCCAACAAGTACAGTAATAAGTATACAGTGTATAAAATTATAAATACCTATTAATCGAATGCTAATTCTAAATCACTTCACAGTTCACTCTTCACTCAGTGTCAGTGAGCAGTCTGCCTTGCCCTCTTCTATATCCCACATTGAATCCAGCTCCTAAAATTGACTACTACTACTAGCAAGAGGTTCTTCTTCATTCTGAGTTGGGTATTCAAAATCAAAAAACTCTTCATCTTCATTCTGAGTCTGGGACCAAGATCCATCATTTGTCTTTGAACCACCATGTTTTGAAGTAGTGTTCAAAAGCCCTCGTCTTTCATGCTGGGAATTCCAAATTGCCAATGCCCTATCATAAGGAAAGTTTGTAACATTGTACTGAGTTACAAACAACCTCAAGCAAGTTTCCAAATTTTTGTCTAATTTGTTTTTGATCTTTGATTTCAAAAACCCCAATGCATTGAAAACTCTTTCATCTTCCACCGACCCCAATATCATTGTTTGACATAAATCAACAAGTTTGAAATATTCTGATATTGAATCACACAGTACTTCACTCTGCTCTATCCTTTTCCAAAGCCTGGTTATTGCACCAGGTTGAAATGGATTCTCCAAGTTTTTTAACTGCAATTTCATACATGATGCAAATTGTCTACATTGTTTTTTAAGAATAGCTGAATCTATAATTCCATCAATTGGTTGTCCATTGCAATCTGCATGTTTTGAAAACTCTCTGATCAATTCATCAATTTTTTTATGAAACATATGAGCATCATGTTGTCTATCTCCGATGTTTTTCCAAAAATGAGGAAACACACAACCCATGGCCTCAAGAATTTCTTCTCTAGGGAATCTTTCACGAATCTCACTTGAAAGTTGGTAGGAAATTGACTTCAAGTTCTCACTAATAGATTTAACAAACATGTCAAAATCAGCCCTTTTAACTAGAAGTAGTCTGCCTCGCTTGTCCGTCTTAGATTGGTGCATTGGTATTTCATATCCTTTCACAAACACACATAAATCATTTTTTGCATTGAATTGAAAAAAATTCTCAGCATGATTCAAATCTGTAATTATTTGCCACCTGAAAAAATTTGGGCTTTGAATTGTTATCATATCTGAGTATAAATTATCCAGGGCAACGCATGTCATTTTACGTAAATCTGAGTACTCATGGATATACATAGTCCTGTCTTGGGCTTTCTTAACAAGCTTTTTCATTAAATCCAGCATGGGGAGAAGACTGGATAAAGTTAATAGAGTCTCTATATCACTTAACTTATGTAACAAATCAGGAGCTTTGTCTACTGTGAGGCGTTGCTCATATATTACTTCGATCAAGGATTGATATTCTGTTAGAACTCTTTCTACTGGTCCATGCAAAGAGATCCATCTGGTCTCAACATCCTTGAGAAGCTTGTTTCTTGGTGTTACTCCCTCTGAGAAAATCTTAAATTCTACAAAATGTTTAGGACTCCTGTAGAAGTAAGAGTCTATGTTGTGAACTAGATCTTCAACTTTTGACACTATAGGAAAATCGCTTACAATTTATTATGCTAAATTCATTCGCTGGGCCATGCAATGTATGCCAAGCATGTAAGGTGCAATACTAGTTTGTAATCTTGCACAGAGACCATTCCTTTGGCCTTGCATTACTACAGCTCCATTAGCTGCAACACACACTAACTTCTTTCCAATTGTCAAATCATCCATACCAGCAACTTCATGCAAAGCATTCTTCACTTCAGAATATAAGTTTTCTACTGTTGAATTGCCCCTCATTTTACGAACGCAGAGTAGATGAGCTTGGTGGACATGTTCTTTTACTGTATACGCATGCATACAAATCCAAGCAGTGTTATCTACTACAATAACTTCATCTATGGATAATGAAATGAATCTGGACTATTTTACTTTCTCCTGTAAATTTTGCTTTTCCACCTCATCAAGACAGTTTGCTATTTCCCATCCAATGTTTGTTGACCAATGTGACATGGGATAGTGAGGAACTTTAAAAAAAGATAATAAATTACCATATTCTGAGAAGTCTCTCATAGGATGCCCTCTGGACATAATATGAAAAACAACACTCATCTAAACTGTCTTTGCTAGGTTTGCTTCATTGGCTGCATGTTTAAATCCAGCCTTGATTGGATTTTCACTACTAGCAATTACTGTCATTCTCTTGTTATGCTCTTCATATTTTGTGGCATACTTAACATGAAGACATTCTTCCTTTGATTTCCATCTCACTACTGATATTTCTTGTCCGTCTATGGTCTATTTTTCATAAACCTTACCAATATGCTTTTCTATAGTGTCAAGCTTTAGCTACAACTTCTTCTCTCTTTTAAGTTTCCAGGTACAAATCTTACACCTGCATTCTGTTGGTTGTTCATCATTGCTTAGGACTGGTTCAATGAACCAGTACTTTGCTACCCAATCAACCTTAAAATTTCTTGCCATTTCCCACTCCTACCCCATTTTTACTTCCCTTTTTCTTTTCTTCCTACCAACATTATTATTATCTTCATTGCTACCATTTTCTTCCAACTGGTTCTGTGTATCCCTTATAACATCTTCTCTCGTGCCACCATTGTTATCCTCATTTGATGCATTTTGATTTTCATTTAACTCAATGACAACCCCGGCTTGTGGTACTGGTACTGGTGAGCTAATGTGAATGGATTTTACACTCGCAATTGCAGATGTTGATGGAGTAGAAACATTGCCAACTCCAAAGAAAGCCTTTATGGTAGTATCTTTAAGTTTTGGGCATTTTGATGGCCTCCCAGGCCCTTCACTGCCCTGAGGAGTCTTACCCTTGTCTAGCTTTCCAATCTCTTCACTGCCTTGAGTCTCAACCTCCCCTAATATCTGAATCCCTTCAGTAGTAGTAGCCTAAGGATACTCAATCTTAGCCTCAGGATAGTCACCCTTGTCCGACATCTTTACCCAATGACCTCTCACTAGTCACTAGGATTCTAGCCTCTACGAATTAAAATTAATAGTAATACTGTGAATTGTGAAATGTGAAGTTGAACAAATAATTGTTTACCTTTGTCTTGCTTCCTCTGATTTCTGACTCTCTGAAATGCTGAATCCTCTATTTACTGTTGCAAGATTGTTATTTGTAAATTTGGCCCTCCAGGTTCCGGCTCCAAAAATTTGTAATGACGCACGATAAGACTACTTCTAAGTTTTCTAAATTTGATTTGAATGTATATCAATCCATGATACCAAATTCCAAATTTCCAATTTTTAAAATCCCAGGCTTTTGGCGAAAATGTGCCGAGTGCCAACCTGATCAATGCTATGTTTGGAGAAAAATTAAATATACGTGGTGAATAATTAATTAACGGGTTGGCAAAATACATCGTGGACCAATAAAACAATTAATTAATGGGTTGGTGAAATACGTCGTGGACCAATAAAATAATTAATTAATGGGTGGCAAAATAGGTCATGGTTAAGATAATAATATAAGCCATTTGGCTATTTCAAATTTTATATGCAATTCATAATTAATATCGCTGGTGAATAAGAGACCGTTAAAAGAACCACATCACATTAATTATAGATGAATATGATGGTCAACAACGCCAAACAAAAAATCTGATTGGTGATTCCAATTAATATTCAGTGGTTACCGTGTCAAGATTGGGCAAATATTTGCCAGCGTATCCTTGCGCGATTCAGCAATTCCACGAGACATTATTCTTAGAATTCACCACTAAAAATTACCCTGGTATTATACTATTTGTTATGAATCAGCTTCTTCTATCTCTGCACATGGAACAAACATATTAGTGAAAATAATGGTACTTCATTTATTTCCAGAGGCTCCTTGATGCACATGCCCTAAGCACAGCTCGTGCTAGAGGTGCATGACTGAGTGCATGTATGCATGTTCATAGATGTTGTGGCACCATTCATTACTTAGATCCATTGGATCTAACCCACTATTTTCTCTCTCTGCAGGTTTAGGATCATAGGAGCACACTAGGCACACAGAAGATCAACTCATACCAGGCAATGTCTGGTACCCCTGCATCTAGCTCCATTAATTTATGTATACTTGCACTCATTTATGCAATTCTTGCATTTGCTATGCTCACGACATGTGTGAGCTGAGATAGATGTTCCTTTCAGTTCTTTTCTTCTTAATGTACATCATATTCAGGATATGACATGTAATCTTAGATGCAGTAATACTTCCTTTCTTTTCATGCACTTGCAATGAAATGAACACAAATCTTAATCCAGATCACATAATAATGCAAACTAGGGGATATAGTTCATCTAGTAATTAGATTTCCAAAATGTGCAAAAATATGACAACATTCTAGTGACCTCTATGGAGTGCTTTCCTACTAAGCATATTGACCAGCTGCTTGATAGATCCATTGGGCAATAGAGTCCATAAGCCATAGAACCAAACTTGGCTCCCAACCAAAACAACCTCCTTCCCATAAAAAAGAAATTGACTGCCTAGAAACTACTCAGGATTATTACTAATTGAAACTCAACTGAAAAACTACTGTGCTGAGGCACTTAGGGGAAACAGGAAACAAAAACTTCTACTCTACCCTACTCTAACCAGTATCAGCAAATTGGTCAAACAAATCCATTAACTGGATTGTTAAAATAACTTCCCATTCTTCTCAAAATGTTATGCTTTTCACATTTAATGCCAATAGGAAGAATATGAAATACAAAAATATACTGAACCACCTGGCATATCAACTCTTGAAACTTGTAGTCCAAACAACTCACCTCAAATATATCATAAGTGTTGCCTTCCCAGGGAGATTGATAAAACTGAATAAGCTTTGGGTCACTAATGAGTGAACTCTTGACATCACCCTCCATCAAATCATTAAGTATAGATGCCTTGCTTGACCCCATCTGAGCCAGGTATCTGATAGGACATCCCCTTGAGAGGATGAAACCAAGCCTCTCCTGCTGCTTAGTATGCATCTCATGAACATCTTCAACATGCTGATTGGAACTCTGCCCCTCCATGATGTTCTACCACAAAATTTCTTCTTCTGTAGTTAGAGGATTATCCTCCTCATCAGTTAAAACATCCAAAAACTTATCCAACCTATCAAGCTATCAAGCTACAGCAAGTCCTTAACAATTACTGGCCTTTCTTCATGATCTAAGGAACATGAATCCTGAGATTCATCCACCACTTTATTGCAAACAAGCTCAGATTCTATAATTGGCACAACATTAGCCTCTTGAAATAAAAGGAATTCCTTAGGAACATACATGCTATCATATGTTTTAGGAAGATGAGGGACACAAAGAAAAGCTGACCAGAAAGCATTTATCATAGAATCAAAATCTTCTTGCTGGCCTAGGCTAGCAACAACCAAATCATCTTTCTTTTCATAATCAGTGGACTGTACTATTTCATCTTGCTCAATATAAGAAGGCATTTCTTCAAATAAATTAGTTAGGGTCTCACCTTCATTTGCTTCCTGATCACTATCTGGCTGCTCTAATCCATCACTGCATGATAAATCTACTTGTTCCTCAACTTCATCATGAAAAAGTACATCCAAAGGATAAAATTCATCTTCTTCCTAGTTTTTTGAAATGCTAGGAGGTATAGGGATCTCTTTAAGAATCGGCTCATAGGGCTTAATCTACTGCAGGACAGGCTCACCATCATATAGGAAGTCAAAACTCACAGGTGTCTCCTCTATAGGAGTAGGATGGATTAGCTGGAAATCTAAGATAGGGTCATGAATAGGCTCTAAACATGCATGGGGATCAGGGTCCTATTGACTAAGATTCTGAACTGAAGGAGAAATCCTAAAGCTTGGAATTTCAATAGGAGTGCTAGTGGATTTACTAGGCAAGAAACTTGGGATTTGAACCTTGTGAGTCTCCTGTCTGGTTTGCAAAGCTTCTAGATTCTCTTTAGTAGCATGGGGCATCTCCTTCTGGATCTCCTCCTTCGGTAGTCATTCCAATAGATCCTTAATCAATTGATCCCTTTCTACAATTTTCTTGGTAAGTGTCTGGTACTCATGATCATGAAATTCATCATTATGTTCCAACTCTTTTCAGAGATCCTCCTTAGTTTTTGTAGTTGTAAGATAGATGGCCTTTCTAAATTCTTGATATTCTTCAATCTTTTCTTCATAGGCCTTTCCTTGTTGGTTCTTCTCTTCAAGGGTCTATTCAGCACCTGCTATTTGGTTATGTAGCTACCTGAGATCTCATCTTTTTGAGCCACCATCTCCATATACTACCTTGAGAGCTCCTCTTTTTGAGACTTCACCTCTACATAATATTTCATGAAAGAGCTCATTTCCTCTCGACAAACTACCAACAAAGAGGATATGGAACTTGAATCTGAAGTGGTATGGGGCTGATTCTGAGGATTGCAATGGTGATCTTCATAGGGCGGTTCATAGGAATGCTGCCAGGATGCTTGATGTTGGGTGGGAGAGTATGAAAATGCATGCTAGAAATTTGCTATTTGTGGACTATTTTGACTATATGCTGCTGTTTGACCAGCCTGATATGGCTTGAATGTCTGCACATGGGTGGATTTTTCATGATATGGGGGGTGATAGGGAGAATACGCATTAGGCATTGACATGCTTACTCATCAAATGAGCTAGTAAAAGATATTTTTTGAAATTTATTAGCACTTGAACTGCTTTAACCAGTAAATTTTTCTTAGAGTCGCCATGGTGATAGAAACAAACCACCTCTTGAAGGCTAATTGCATTGAGATCACACCAAAATCTCAGTGAATGATGGGAAACAAAGTTGTCCCATCGGACGTGCCAAAAATTGTTGTCACTAGGGATTGCACCCGTGATGGCTAAGTATTGAACCTAGAAATCCCGTGAAACATGGGAATACTCTCAGGATGTGGGACTGCTTCATTGAGAATAAACCTCTGGATTAAGGGCCGGCTTCCCCGTTTGTATCACCTGAAACTAAACTGAACTTGAAGGGAAAGGGAGAGAGATTGCACAGAATTGAAATAACTAAAATTTAACTTAGGCGATTCACCAAACTGGATAGATCCACAAACTGAAGATAGACTCACAATGTAATCCAGCATATAACCTGAACATCACAACTCTTCCCAAATCTGATTCTTCCCTTAGAAAATAATTAGGTGCTAGTTGTAAATGAGAAGGGAAAATAGATTCCACAACTTAAACACATATAAATGCACATAGATTGAAACTTTAAGAAAAATCAGTGCTTGTAAACATCAAAATGAACAAAATATCAAGTAAAGGATCAAATTTCAATCACAATACGTGACATTAAATCCATCAAATCAACTCACAAAGCTGTAGAAAAAGAAGGACAATTGCCATTAACTGGAATAAAAGGAGTCAAAATATCAATTTGCTTCTCCTGGAGCTACAACATTCACCTCGTGAAAATGAGGGAAGGAAGAACTAGCCTTCAATCACCAAAGGTGAGAGGCATATATAGGAAATATATAGAATCTGCATTGAAGTCCACTACTTCACCAAAATAGGAAAATTATGCCACTAGGACCATGATCATGCCACTCTGAAATTTGGATGCCCAATTCCTAAGAATCTAGGGGATGGAAAAAGTGGGTTCCCTAAAAATAGGTAGTCAAAAGGAAGACCATAACCCACTAAGTCATGTTTATAACTAATAATCTGACAGTGATTTATAAAAACACCACCTGTCAAATATCATACAATAAGAGCACTGAATTATTATAATTAAAACTTTAACCCCCTACACCAAAATATGTGGATCTAAATACATTAACAAATAACTCTCAACCCTAAATAAAAGGGGAAAGCATATTTGAAATGTTTACAATATTTACATATCCACCTAAAAAATGAATATTCTAGAAAAATAAATAGCCCCCCCATGCCAAAATACATGATTGATATAACATTCATCACTTAAATAAAAAATGACCACTATGTTTGGACACCTATGGCATCAAAAATTTAATATATTTATCTCTAAAAAGAGATAACTATATTAATAAAAAATAAATCTATGCCTTGTGAAATATTTTAGCAAAGAGGATTAATTGATTTTCAACCCTAAAAGGGGAGACAAAAAGAAAACAAGCTATTATGGAAACCCTTAATAAAAAATGGGCATCTTCTGTCAACCACAGTCCATAACTCGGCACTTGGAAACCTTCTACATCCCTCAGCAGTTCGAATGGCAACTTCTATTCTAAAATTAGAAACAACATCTCAATTCAGCAACATCTATCTTGAGGTAGGCTTGTCTGATTCATCACTCATTACATTTTGATAGTAGTGGTATTCGAGCTCTGTCTGCATTTTCTTTGAGAGCATCATTGCATTTTATTTATCTGCATCTTGTGGCACTGCTATGTATTGAATCTCTCTATTATTGCATTTGGGAGGGCATCGTGTTTATTGCATGTTTTTGTCCTTCCTCTATTTACAGCCCAAGAACTAGGGCATGTGTTCACTGTTCATCTTGTTTGTTTAGATTGCTAGGGGAAGACAATATGGCACTGTACCTTTGAATTTGATTCATGGTTTGCTTTGCACATTGATGGCTTTGCTGTATTTACATATTGTCTCTCTATTTCAAGGGCTTGCCATTGTTTTCTCATTGCATCTTGAAGTATTACATTCACTGTTCATACATATTGATACCATGCTCACTAATTTACACAAGTTTCCAGGGTGTCTTGTGAAATGAGACCATCTCAACCTATTGCAATTGTCCTCATTTCTATTCCTTGAGGCCCATGCATTATTTCATATGCTAATATGCCATATTGTACTGGTTAATCAACCAGAGCTCTCTTGAATTCATGATGCAAATTTATCATATTCATGCTATAGCACTTAAAGTATTAAATGCAGTTTGAAGTACACATGCATTGAGTTTTTAACTTGAAACACCATATGTTATACTTTCTCTGAACATGTGGATTTTTATGTACCTTTATCTTGCTGATGATGAATGTCATGTGAACACCTATGCAGCAGAGTGCCCCTATCTCTTTCATAGATCTATGTACTCTGTCATTAGCTCTGTTCAACTTGATGCCATGTAGATTTCTATCATTCTGATGAAGTATATCCTCTAAAACTACCAGTGCTCTATTTTTCCATGCTCCATTAGATATGTATTTGAGTGTCTCACTGATACTGTACTATCCACTAAATGTTACACTATTGAGCATGGGTGTTCTTGGCCTATGATGTGGTCTCTCTCCAGGAAATTTGTGATTCTCCCAAGAGAGCCCACATCATAGGGCATCATCATTCATCTGGATCCTGGTATTATACTATTTGTTATGAATCAACTTCTTCTATCTCTGCACATGGAACAAACATATTAGTGAAAACAATGGTACTTCATTTATTTCCAGAGGCTCCTTGATGCACATGCCCTAAGCATAGCCTATGCCAGAGGTGCATGACTGAGTGCACGTATGCATGTTCATAGATGTTGTGGTGCCATTCATTGCTTAGATCCATTGGATCTAACCCTCTATTTTCTCTCTTTGCAGGTTTAGGATTACAGGAGCACACCAAGCACATAGAAGATCAACTTGTACCAGGCAATCTTTTGTACCCCTGCATCTAGCTCCATTAATTTATGTATACTTGCACTCATTTATGCAATTCTTGCATTTGCTATGCTCACGACATGTGTGAGCTGAGATAGATGTTCCTTTTAGTTCTTTTCTTCTTAATGTACATCATATTCAGGATATGACATGTAATCTTAGATGCAGTAATACTTCCTTTCTTTTCATGCACTTGCAATGAAATGAACACAAATCTTAATCCAGATCACATAATAATGCAAACTAGGGGATATAGCTCATCTAGTAATTAGGTTTCCAAAATGTGCAAAAATATGACAATGCCCCAAGAGATCAAATAGATGTCTGTCAGAGTGATCTGATATGAGGTGTAAGATCACTCTTTCAGAGAGATGTAGAGAATCTCAACTTGATATGGTTCCCGATGAAGATGAGATTCCCCAAACCATGAAGCTTGAATTGATTTGATGATTATGATTGATTACATAAAAAGGTCTACTATATTGTCATGCCCCCTCGAGATCGAAATCAAAATTAGGCAGAGAGGTGAGAATCTGATTTGACTGATTAAATAGGTAAAATACATTGATTTCCAATAGATGTAGATTAGATTGGAGCTTGTTTAGAGCCTTTTTGAGGTCCTATTGACCAGATTTGACTAAAGTTTATCCAAGTTTGAGCAAGGTTGACTAGATGAAAATCACTTAGATTTGATAAATTTGCATGAGATTAACCTCAGAGGTTTGAGAAATGAAGGCTGAAGCAAGCAAGAAGTGATAGCGTTAGCTGTCAACTGTGTTTGACCAAGAAGAGTTGAATTTGCAATTTGAATAGGTAAACAATCTCATATTTCAATCTCCATCCTGAATATAGATTCAAGACATCAAAATTAGCTAGGGGTGCAATTTTTGCAAGATTTTGAGCACTTTGAAAATTAGGTCAAAATCTCTAAAAGGGGCCTAGAGGGGTCATTTTCTATTCATTTGCTATAATTGAATTTTGGGAGATCAAAGAATTCTAGAGAACAAAAGATGTTGATTCCTATCCAAAATCACCGATTCGAGTTTGAAAGACACCACAACTGGCGTCGGGCGTATGGTGCACCAATAAGTAGTTGATTCCTCTTTGTGATTTGATAATTTTTTAGCCAATTTTGGGTGTTTTTTTGGCATTTTAGGTTTTGTGCCCTAGTTTATCATATGATAAAATAAGTTTATCAAATGCCTATTTAAGATTTATCATACGATAAAGTGATTTAAAAATATGTATCATTTGTAGTTATAATATTCATTGTACAATAGGCACCTGTATCGTATGATATGGGGAACTTCATCGTATTAAGGAATTGTATCGTACCCTTCTTTGAGTTTCATCGTACAATATATAAGAGTCAACTATTTCATCATATGAGCCAGAATTCAATTTTTGTCTTGCGTAGAAAATGTTGTCTTTTGTAGTAGCTTTGTAGCCTTTAGTGATGCTTAGTATTTGATTTTTTGATAGCTCGATGTTCGATATGCACTGATTATTGATGCTTTTCCTTGTATTCTTTGTTGCAGATTTAGCTACTTGATCCTATTTTCTGGTGTGCTTATGCACAAGCACTAAGGTTCCCATGATACCTATCCCTAGAGGACTTGGCAGTTCCCGATTAGTGTGGGCTGGGGAAGCTCCTTACATTACTTGATATCTGTGTGAACTGCAAGTTACTAATAACATTGGCAAAGAGATTTCACTCATAGTATAATACATTTCATCTGCCAACCGGTGAGATCATAGTGATGCCAAAGGATGTCTATTTTATCCTTCACCTTCCTATAGAAGGTACCTTAGTTTACTATGATCAAGATGTAGCAGAGGGGATTGCGACACTGAGGTTCATTTTAATTGATGACACCATTATGGATAGGCATATCACCTGGGAGTACATGCTCTAGAAGCATGGCCAAGACAACCCTCTCTCCTGTATTCCCTTCGGGTTGATCAGATGTGTGGTTGTTTTGAATCATAGACAATAGGGCTTTCAGTTTGGATGGGGTCACATTTTATATGAGATGTTGACCACTCTCTATAGATTTAGTTGGGGAGCCTGACTTTTGTGTCACATGTACCGAGAGCTCCATGAGATTGTATATCAACAAGGTAGGAGCATGACAATAGATGTCATATTGCTCTAGATTTGTGCATGGGAGAACCTTTTTGTTGCTCGATCAGTGACCCATGTCACTTGAGGAGCGGGAATGCAATACATTTTCAGAGACACTAGTTATATATTCACTAGCCCAATTTGGACAAGACTGTATTTTGGCATTGGTAGTTGGATGCCTTGATAGAAGTTGTATGATGACCATACCTTGAGTGCAAGAGGTGACAGTCTCTTTCTGAGAATACTCATTCATGTTTAGTATCAGGCCACTTATTAGTAGGTAAGATCTTGTGATTATCAATATTGTACTTCTATCTTGATACATATTTGTGTTTTGAGTTTTGACATGTACATTTGTGTTGCAGGAGTGCTTCCATAGTGGAGTGATTTTGTATTAGTTGAGTCTAGCTTCAGTTTGGGTGGCATCAGGATACACCTTTAGAGTTTGCAACTTATGCCCGCTATGCTGATGAGGAGGTCAATTAGGGGTCATGATCCATTTAAGTTGTTGCATTCTAGGAGTTGTTAGACTTGGTTGGGGTAGACAATGACTACCTATCCACTAGTATAGATGCAGGGATGACTCCAACATACATAAAGCATCAAATAAACCACCCCTTTCCATATTTTACAGATCTGACATAGCGGGTTCCTAGGTTAGATGAGGAGGACCCTGCCAATGAGACACAAAGGGAAGGGGTTGTGAGAGGACAGGCTGGTAGGGAATGAGTTTCTACAGGGGCTAGCACTAGCTATGTACATAAAGAAGGGTAGAAGAGGCCTCAAGGAGAGAGGGGATCACTAGGGGTAGTGGGGGTAGCAGTGACGAATGAGGAGGATATGGAGGAGGATGAGGGAGAGAATCTAGTGAGGAGAAAGGTCGACATGAGACACCTCCTTAGGAGAGATCAGTAGGGAAGGCCACTGGGGGAGAGAGAGGAGAATAGGAATGAGGAGATGGTAGCACAAACACCATTCATTGATGCACCCAAGTTAGAGGGAGGATAGGGGATCACCATAGAGGAGGTGGCATAGCTCAAAGAAGACATTGCAGAGGTAGGAACATAAAGGGAACTCACAGAGGCCCAGTTACAACTGGTAGAGAGATATAAAGATCATCATATCTAAGAGCTCCAGAGTGCACAAGACCAACTATGGAAGATGGCTACATATCAGGCCTCGTGGGTAGCATATTATTATGCTTTATATATTGGAGAAATGCTAGTTGCAGCTAGGTGATAGGGAGGTTGGGAGAGATAATCACTAGCCCTTGCCTAGGTCCACCTAGTGACTCTTAGGTGTTCTCAACTTGCACCAATTGACCTTTAGGACCCCTCTATAGGTTCAATCCCCTGGTCTTCTATTCCAACCCAACTACCAAGTGACATCTACCAAGACAAAATAAGATTCTTGGTGCTTCCTTCCTTCATGCTCATATTGAGCCTCCAAGCTATGGTAAGGGTTCACCACCTCCAAACTAACATGGACTCTTGTAGAGATGAAGAGGTGTTGGAAAATGTCATATTTGATTCAAATGGATGTCTTAGAGGTTGTACTTCTCCATTTTGTCTTACCAATCTAATAGTTCCTTCCAAATTTGGGCTACAAGGAAGAGCCCCAATTAGGCCTCCTATTCTGAGAAAATAGGGATTTTCTCCTATTTTCTTCCAAATAACCATGCAAGTTGATTATGTATTCTTGGATATAGATTAACCTCTCAAGTATTTTGGAGGTTTTAGGGTTTCATCTGGCCGTACAACCCCCTAACCAAAAATAAGTGTTTTGGGGAGGGTTTTAGGCTTTAACTGATTGCATGACTTGTCTTCAAGTGTTTGGTGACCAAATGGATTGGTAACACCTTATCCCTTCATATAGTCTTTTTCAATCACCTTTTCTATGACCTCCAATCACTAGATTGCATTTCCACATATGCCTATGCAAGTTATGCTTCCTTTTGGCTCAATCTCTCATAGCCGGACTCACCATCGGCTCGCCTAGGGCATGACTGTATAAATACTTGGAATGATTTCAAGGCCCCCTCCTTTTGTAAATATTACATAGATGGAATCTACTCACTATCTCCAAAAGGTCGTATAGAATGAACAGTGGGATAGTGAGTTAGATCCCCATTTCTAACAACCTCCTGGTATGAACTAGTGAATAGAGAGAAATAAAAGATTTAAGAAAAGATAATGAAATGAAAAAGGAACACTAAAATAATGGCACACATTGAAATTAAAAATAGTACTCTACATCCTCCATTAATCATATTCCATCTTTTAACTCAAAACATGACTATTGTATTCACTATTTAACAAACTAAATAAACTTTCACACACTGTGCACACCTACAGAAGGAAATCTCTGTACAGTAGAATGTCCAACCTTAGGATTTGGTCCAAGGTTTCCTTAAATAGTCTGAGGATGGTCTTTGGTGGGTTTTAGGGCACTCCTAAGCTGATTAGGTAATTTGGACAACTTTGGTCTGAGCAAATTTCAAAAGTTGCAAAAGTTACAATGCAACTTTTACAACAATTTCATAACTTTTTACAACTTTTCTTACCATAGACCTTGGTGAGGTCCTATGGAGTTCTAAGCTCCTTATTGGAATCAAATATGATTTTCCACATATCCTAAATCTTGTGACATCACAATGACATCATCCACCCTCACTTAACCATGCAAGATATTTTCACACTATTGTCTCAAGACCTAGAACATGGGATCTAAATGGACCTCAAATGCCTATTTGAACACACACCTTAGTCCACATGACCTTAGGGAAACCAAACACATTCCAAGAATGTCTTAAAAAAAAAGAAAATATTGGGGTGATCCTTCACCATGCTCCCCCTCTACACAAAAGAAATCAAGGTATTGTAGGGG
Organism: Chamaecyparis obtusa; assembly: GCA_027943335.1. NCBI lineage: Eukaryota > Viridiplantae > Streptophyta > Pinopsida > Cupressales > Cupressaceae > Chamaecyparis > Chamaecyparis obtusa. The sequence goes on from BSBK01010406.1 coordinate 126,149, forward strand.
ATAAGATAGAACCTGTCAATGCCAAACTATTTGAAGTCACTTTCTTCCACCCATGTTGCTTTAGATTCCAGGTGACCCTTCCACTATATTAGATGCTCTATGTAAACCATGTGTCTAGTTTGCTTCTTCACTCTATATTCTAGTATCCTCTCTTCTTGAGGCTTGGGATTTTTAGGTATGGTAACTGGATTAACATCTGACAGTACCTCCTGAATGTTCTGATTGATCTCAGTCAATGGCCCCTTATACTTGACTAAATCTGCAATGTTGAAGATTGGTGAATGGCTAGATCTTGGGGAAGATCCACTTTGTAGGCATCGGCTCCATACTTAGCCATAATTTTACATGGTCCTACCCTATTCATCTGTAATTTGGTAGGCACTCCCTTCTGCAATCTAGCTTTGTTTAGGTGTACCATGACATAGTTACCCACTGCAAACTGTACATCCTTCCTCTCTTTTCATCCACTTTTGCCTTCAATTTTTGAGTTTCTTCTGTTAGGGTCCTTTTTACTTGTTCTTGGACCTCCTTCATGGTTTGGGAGAAGTCCTCTACATGTCAACTTCTATGATCCATGACTCTTAGGTCTCTGAGTTCATTTACTCCTCTTGGGTGCATCCCATATACTACCTCAAAAGGACTTTTACCAATGGTTCGATTCACACTATCATTGTAAGAATACTCTTCTTGAGGGAGGACTAAATCCCATGTCTAACCATACTCCTTATTTAGGAAGCTTAGCAAGTTACCTAGTACCCTTTTGATCATTTCAGTTTGGCTATCTATTTGGGGATGGTAAGTTGAACCGAAAGATAGATTAGTTCCCAATTTGCTCCATAGGGTCTTCCAAAAATGGCCCATGAACTTTGCATCTCTATCTGACACAATGCTAATGGGAAGTACATGGATTCTCACTACCTCCTTGAATAAAAGATGATAAATGTGGTTGGCATCATGTGTTGTCTTGCAAGGGATGAAATGACTCATCTTACTAAACCTGTCTACCACCACATAGATACTATCCAACCCTATTTTGGTTTTAGGAAGTCCTATTATGAAGTCCATGCTGATACATTCCCATGGCCTATTTGGAATGGGTAGGGGCTGGTATAGTCCTACATTTCTACCCCCTCCTTTGGCTTTCATGTATATAACACATTCCTCCACATATATCCTTACATCCCTAGGTAGCTTAGGCCAATAATAGAGCCTTTGTACTAACTCCATTATCTTTTTGATGCAAAAATTGCCACTAAGAATCCCATTATGTTTTTCTTGAATGAGATTCTCTCTCATTAACCCCTTGGGAACACAAAATTGATTCCCTTTAAACAATATCCCACTCTGCAAGGTATATTCAGCAAACTGACTATGGAAATGATTTTGAAATCAGAGCATACCTTGTAAGCCTCTAAGAAGTCCTCATAATCCTTATAGAGGTCCTTGAATCTATCAATCCTAATGCTTTGGAGTTGAACTTCCTTAACTGTCAGCAATCTCCTACTCAATGCATCTGTCACCTTGTTCAATTGTCCTTTCTTGTGCTTGATGGTGAAGGTGAATGCCTACAAATACTTCATCCATTTGAGATGTCTATTTCTTAGCTTCTCTTGGGTGTTGATGTAACTTAAGTTCTGATTATCTGTGAACACTACAAACTCCTTAGGAAGGAGGTAATGCCTCCACTTCCTAAGTGACTACACTAGAGCATATATCTCCAAGTCATAGGATGAGTATTTCTTATTAGCCTCATTGAGCTTCTCACTAAAGAAGGCAATAGGTCTACCTTCTTGACTTAACACTCCTCCAACTTCTATGCCACTTGCATCACATTCCAAGGTGAACAACTTATGAAAGCTAGGCAGTAGGAGAATGGTTGTGTTGCCACTTGTTGTTTTAACTTCTCAAATGCTTTGTTGGGTTCTTGTGTCCATATGAATTTGGTCTTCACTCCACCTTTTATGGTATCTAGGATTGGTGCACATATGCCACTAAAATTCCTTATGAATTTCCTATAGAATTGACCAAGACCATGAAAGCTTCTCACTTTTGTCCCTGTGGTTGGTGTAGGCCAGTTTAGAATGGCTTCCACCTTACTTGGATCCATTTTCAATTGGCCCTTGGATACCAAAAATCCCAAATAGACTAGTTCTTGTTTGAGGAACTCACATTTCTCCAAGTTAATGGCTAACTTCTCTTCATGGAGTCTCTTGAGCACAACATCCACATGTGTTAAGTGTTCCTCATTTGTCTTGTTGAAGATGAGTATATCATCAAGATATACCACCACAAACCTACCTATGTAGTCTTTTAGCACTTCATTCATCAACATCATGAATGTGCTAGGGGAATTAGTAAGCCCAAATGGAATCACAAGCCACTCATATAGCCCTTCAATAGTCTTGAGGACTATCTTCCATTCATCCCCGTCATTTATCCTGATCTGATGGTACCCACATTTAAGATCTAATTTGGTGAAGTATTGGGCTCCTCCTAGAAAATCCATTAGGTCTTCTATCCTAGGTATAGGTAACCTATACTTGATTGTAATCCTATTAATAGATCTTGAATTAGTACAAAGCCTTCATTTTCCACCCTTCTTGGATGCTAGGACCATCGGTACTACACATGGACTAATGCTGTTCTTTATGAGCCGTTGATCAAGAACCTCTTGCACCTGTCTTGCCACTTCTTGGTTTTTCTTTGGTGTGAGTTTGTAGGCTGCCTTATTTGGAAATGAGGCCCCTAGTATGAAGTCAATTTGGTGACTTATTGACATCTTAGGTGGTAAGGTGGCTTGTGTTCCATCACTCACAATGTCCTTGTATTTTCCAAGAAACTCTTGAATCTCTATTGGTATGGGTGCTTGATTAGGCTTGACCCCTTCTTTAGGCTTCACCATTATAGCATATACTTCATTGTCCCTTGCTTGGAGTGCATGTAATAATTTCTTCCCACTACTCAAAAACACACTAGGAGTCTTGGACTGCTCCACTTCATCATCTATCAAAGATTGAATCTTAAAGGTTCTACCATCCTTCTTAAAGGTGATAGTGTTCCCTTTCCCATCATACATGGCTTCTCTATCATATTGTCATGGTATACCTAATAAAAGATGACATTCATCCATTGGTATTACATCACATAACAACTTATCCTTATACCCCCCAATATAAAATTCAACCCATGTTTGTTCATTTACTAGGACACTTTGCCCTTTTTTCAACCAAGTTACTTTGTAAGGATTGTTATGAGGTACCTTTGTAAGGATTATTATGAGGTTTCTTTGTAAGGTTAAGCTTCTTGACTACTTCTTTTGCAATAATATTGTTTGTGGAGCCATAATCCACAATTACTTTACATAATTTTCACATAATTTTACATCTCACTCTAAAGAGAGCTCTTCTTTTCTTTGGCTCCTATTTTTCTGGTTGCCTAATGAGGACCCTCCTGAACATGAGGTTCTCTCCCATATTTGACTCTATATGGTTAACCTCTGGTGAATTGACACTTGAAGTGTCTTCTTTAGTATTGGCTACTCTCTTTTCTACATTGGAGGAAGATGCCTTTTTCGGACACCTATAGGTTGGATGTCCCATCTGCCCACAGTTATAGCATTTCATACTAGAAAAATAGGAGTTTCTTCCTCCTATACCTCTCCCTCTGCTAGAGCCTCCTTTATTGCCTCTACCTCTACCAAAGTCTCCTCTAGAACTTGTTTCATTACCTTATTCCACAAGCTTGGACTCTTCTTGAGTTCTATGATTAGTTCCTCTACCTTGGTGACCACCTCTATGACCCATTTGATCTCTCCCTCTACCTATGTTTGTTGAATTGGTATCCTACCTCCTCTTACCTTTATCTTCTATCTTGATTTCCAATTGAAAGCACTGATGTACTATCTTGGGAGTTAGGAGACTCATCTCCTCTTGGATTGACCATTTCAAACTATTGAGGTACCTAGCCACTTTGATGCTCTCTTCTTCTACCACTTTAGACCTTAGGCATAGTTTTTGGAATTATTTTGTATAGGTATTGACATCATTGTCCTTTTTCATTAGGCTTTGTCTTATTTTGTGGAATTAGATCTCATAATCCTCTGGCATGTAAGCTTCTTTAACTTTGGCCACCATTCCTTTCCATGTAGCTATGGGGTTTTTCCTTCTTTCTCCCTCTCTATTTGAATAAAATTCCACCATGTGAGGGCAGAGCCTCTAAGTCTTGACTTGGCTACCCTCACCTTTTGAGCCTCACTAATCCCATCACATTCAAAGTGATTTTCCATGCCCTCAATCCAATCAATGACTGAATCGGGCTCCATTTTTTCACTAAAAAGTGGTACTCCTAATGCTTTTCCACTTAAGGCCTTCAAGGTTTTGAGGAAGGGATCTTTATCTACCACTGGATTTGGTTCATGAACTTCATCCTCCACCAATATAACCTTCCCTTCATTCTCATCTATTATGTCATTCACTTCTTCTTTCCTATCTTCTACTACTTCCAACTTATTGGCTAGTAGTTCTATCCTTTCCCTTAACTACCTATTTTCTTCCTCTTGGTCTTCTACCTTCTTGGCCAACTTTGCATTGCTCACCATCCTAGAAGATCCACTAGACTCACACTCTGACATGCACTTCTTTCCAAATCTTTTGGGGCTCTGATACCAATTTGATAGGGAGGTTGGGAGAGCTAATCACTAGCCCTTTCCTAGGTCCACCTAGTGACCCTTAGGTGTTCTCAATTGACACCAATTGACCTTTAGGACCCCTCTATAGGTTCAATCCCTTGGTCTTCTATTCCAACCTAGCTACCAAGTGACATGTACCAAGACAAAACAAGATTCTTGGTGCTTCCTTCCTTCATGCTCATACTGACCCTCCAAGCTATGGTAAGGGCTCACCACCCCCAAACTAACAAGAAATCTTGTAGAGATGAGGAGGTGTTGGAAAATGTCAAATTTGATTCAAATGGATGTCTTAGAGGTCTTAATTCTCCATTTTGTCTTACTGATCTCATAGTTCCTTCCCAAATTAGGGCTACAAGGAAGAGCCCCAATTAGGCCTCCTATTCCAAGAAAATAGGGCTTTTATCCTATTTTATTCCAAAGAGCCCTACGATTTGATTATGAATTCTTGGATGAATGACTAACCTCTCAAATATTTTGGAGGTTTTAGGGTTTCTTTTCGCTATACAACCTCCTAACAAAAAATGAGTGCTTTTGGGAGGGTTTTAGGCTTTAACTGATTACATGACTTGTCTTCAAGTGTTTGGTGACCAAATGGATCGGTAAAACCTTCTCCCTTCATATAGTATTTTTTAATCACCTTGTCTATGACCTCCAATCACTAGTTTGCATTTCTACATGCACCTCTGCAAGTTATGCTTCCTTTTGGCTTAGTCTCTCCTAGTTGAGCTCACCATAGGCTCGCCTAGGGCATGCCTGTATAAATACTTGGAAAGATTTCAAGGGCCCCTCCTTTTGTACAAATTACGTATATGGAGTCTACTCACTATCCCCAAAAGGCCATATAGAATGAACGATGGCATAGCGAGTTAGATCCCCATTTCTAACAACCTCTTGGTATGAACCATTGAACATAGAGAAACAAAAGATTTAAGAAAAGATAATGAAATGAAAAAGGAACACTAAACTAACAACACACATTGAAAGTAAAAATACTACTCTACATCCTCCATTAATCACATTCTATCTTGTAACTCAAAACATGACTATTGTGTTGACTGTTTAACAAACTAAACAAACTTTCACACATTGTGCACACCTACATAAAGAAATCTCCATATCGTAGAATGTCCAACCTCAGAATTTGGTCCAAGGTTTCCTTAAATAGTCTAAGAATGGTTGTTGGTTGGTTTTAGGGAACTCCTAAGATGATTAGTTCATTTGGAAAACTTTGGTCCAAGCAACTTTCAAACGTTGCAAAAGTTGCAATGCAACTTTTACAACAATTTAGAAACTTTTTACAACTTTCCTTACCATAGACCTTGGTGAGGTCCTATGAAGTTCTAAGCTCTCTATTGCACTCAAATATGATTTTCCCCATATCTTAAACCCTGTGACATCATAATGACATCATCCACCCACACTTAACCATGCAAGATATTTTCACACTATTGTCTCAATACCTAGAACATAGGATCTAAATGGACCTCAAATCCATATTTGAACACACACCTTGGTCCACATGACCTTAGGGAAATCAAAAACATGTCAATAATGGATTACAAAAAAAGAAAAGATTGGGGTGCTCCTGCACCACTAGGGCACCTTCGTATTCTCAGTTTGTTGCCCAGTCAGAGGTGGACGTACCAGTACCAGTGCCAGCTAGAGCAGATGCCCCTCTTGCTCCACCCCAAGATTAAGAAGAGGGAGGGAGTGAGTCATGATTTACCCTTCTCATCTTATTCCTTTCTTTCAGATTTTGATGTTCTTGATTTGTTACATCAACATCGAGGATGTACTATTTTTGTACTCGAGACACTTTATATATATATATATATATATAGTTGTTATCTCTAATGCTTATGTGTTTCATTATGGTGATTATCTCTATTTATGCTCATGTATGTTGCAATTGATTGTTCCTTTTATGTCCTTGTTGAATATATATGATGTCATGTGTATGTTGGTACTTCATATTCTTATCACTGATGCTTCATAGTGTAGCTATAGATAGTAATGATGTCTTTCTCTTTGATATCATGTTCTTTGTGATGGATCACTTGTTTTCTCCTCTTCATACTTAGTCATACATGTGATAATGAAAACTTATCACTCTAGGCCCTTTTTATGATGATACTGACCTTGGTTTGTGCAGATATTAGTCAAAGTCAATAGAAGATGTTGTAGTTAATCACTTCGGTGAAGAGAAAGGAAGAAATGGCTCAAGAGAACCAGAAAGGCACAATTGAAATGTAGCCCTAGCATGAAAATGTAACATAAGACCTGAGTCAAGTCACTGATATTGTAGTCATTCATTTATCATCATTTGAGCATTTTGGGACATTGGGGGTCAGTATAATGTTCACAAGTGTGAGAGTAACCATGGAGATATGAATATGACCTTATTGATTAAAATGTAGGAAACAAACGTAAGCATTGAGGCATGGGCACCAAGATGACCTAAACATGGTTTCCAATTTGATGTTGTAAGATAACACTCATATCGAAGCACAAGAAGCCAAGATAACCATGAGTGTCACCGTACGTGCTACACAAGAAACAAAAAAGGAGATAATACTAACCTTAGCTAAGTGTCTAAATAAATAGGGTCGAGGTATGTACAATGTTCCAATCATGATGGAGGCTCTTACCACAGACACCCAATTTATTAGGCATCTTAGGATCATTGAAATCACACCACAAGCAGAAATCAAAGAAAATATGTTATGCCCCTAATCCTAAATCTCTAGTCAAATAAACATTGTCGAGCGACCTTAGAAGATAACAAGCAAAAATTAATGATAATAGACAACATGAAAGAAAATAGTTCAATATATCTCAGTCATTTTTTAGATTTCTAAGTTGTAAGTTTTGTTGGGTGTTAAGGAACACCTTTGTGCCTTGTGTCAAAGTGTGAGTGTGTGATAGTGCATGATCTGATATGTGTTGAGAAACACTGTGATGTCCAGATTGGTAGTGTTAAGAAACACTATAGGATTGAGGTGTTGAGAAACACCAAGTAGTGTCAATTGTAAACTATCATTTTGGGAATGACCGATATACTGACTTTTTGAGTGTCATTTTTACACGAGACAATGACTAGGAATCTGGATGAAAAATTCCCCTCTTGGAAGAATGATAAAATCAATCTCAAGTTTCCTTTTAGGCTAGGTCTCAACCATCTGGATATCTCAATCAAAGATAAATGTGAAAATTTTCACGAGGAGGCCTTTTCTAGTCTGATCTTAGAGAGGCTAGAAAAATAATCTTAAAACAAACAATCTTTTTTGTATTTTTATAATCTTTAAATGAAATCAATTTCTTAACATTCAAATTTAAATTTAATCTATTATGATCGGTTCTTCAAAAAATGGAAAATAGTAAGGTACAACAAGAATTAAATGAAGATTGCAGGAAGTAAACCTAATGGACATATACCATCATTGCATAACCTTGCGAATTAAATTACCACGAAGATGGAGGAAACCCACCAAACATAGATTTGAATAACTCACAACCTCAATTTTGTAGATGCAATCATCAATGGAAAGAAACAAAGATGTAAGATATTTCAAAATTAATTATATCATGAAGCCACTACAGATGTACACACACATGAGACAAATTTATCTTGAAGCACTGAAGAAAAATCTTCCTAATAATTCATCACAACAAGATAACGCAACAATGATAAACACCAGATTAATAAATTTGCAGATTAAAATCAACACACAATCAATGGGATCTTTGAAGCAAAAGAATGAGCAAACACACATTCATAAAAATTCACAAAGATAGATGAAAATCATTGGAATCCTTCCATTGCAGATGCATATAAATCATTAAACCCCAAATGGAAGAAACCAAAGTAACAATAGTTGAAAGAAATATAGCAAGAAACCAAAGTTACAATAGTTGAAAGAAATATTGAACATGAAACCCCAGAAGAAATAGAGTACTTGGTTGAGCATCAACAAAAAGTGTGCACCACAAAAGGAAAAGAAAGAGATTGGAAATGCCAACGTATTTAGTGCAAGCAATAACTTCCATGGTTTTCTTATTTTCCAAGCACTGCTTACAATAATGTGTCATTATTCTAACCCAATAAAATATATATTTCTCAAATTCCACACTCATTTTACACAGACTATAGAATTGACAAAATATGTCACACGGGCCACCCTTGTATGTCATAATCTTTGTTTTAGTAGTCAATAGTTAATGGTAATTTTCAATTACATTGACATAAACAAAAAAAATAAGGTGCATGATTTTTTCTATTTTTATTAGGTAAATCTTATTTTTATATATTAAATTATTAGATTATTTTGACAAAAGGAAGAATAATTTCAATCCATATATAATGATTCAAATTTAATAGTAGGTAACATAGATTTGTACTATTTTAGAAACATCCATGATGAGGTGGGTCTTTTATTTCACCTACAACATATATGGATGAAAGTTTGACAAGATGGTGACTAAAGTTTTCTATTCAATTATTGAATTTTCTACTTTATTTCTCATATCATCTTTTTTTTTAATGAAAGTCCTTACAAAATTAATTTAAATAAAAAACCATAGAAACATTATAGTAATGAGAGGAATGGACATCTCCTCGCAACTCACATGGGTAGAGCCCAAAATCAAAACAGATCAAAATAAGAGCCTAGCCCTAAAGAGGAACATAATTAAATAGCCAACTATGTAGCCAAAGGAGGTAGCGGGTCTGGTTCATCCTTCCTTTGCCACCCCAACTCTTGAGCTAGTTTAGGGTCTGACATAGTCCAACCATTTGCAGTTTCATCTTCTTTGTCTTCACGTCGAGGAAAAAGGACTAATGCCAACCTATGAAAACCTTTATCTAAAGAAGGCCAATCCAAAGGAAGATCCTAAGGAGGGAAGCCATCATTTTTTGGTAGAACTCAAGGAGTGGCAGAAGCAGGATCCCAAGCTAAGGAAGAGCCTCGAAGGTGGGGTAGACTTGTGGGATCTGTGGGTGAAAAATCACATCAAGGTGAACGAAAGTGAGGTGGCTGAGAACTAGATTCAACTCGTCTGCTGGAAGAGCTTTGTTTGTGCCACCTCCCACAAGGAGTAGAACAACCAATGGAAGTGTAAGCATCTTGAGGGACTCTAGCAACAATGCAAGGGGCATTGCCCCAGTGCTGGAGAAGTTCCTACAAATGTGTCACCTCAAGGGAAACCTTGTCTTCTTAGAATTTTATCTGAAGTATAACATTATTAAAAATACATGCTTTAGCAAAAATAGAAACATTAGCATGAATAATGGTATTAGAAAAGACCACTACATTTCTATCTTTCCAAATTGCAAAGAGAATATCTAATCTAAAAGTGTGCCAAAGCTGAAGGAAAGGAAAAGGCAATAGAGGATTATCTCCCAACAGAACCATTTGCTAGGAAAACATGGTGGGACAAAAATGGGAGAAAAAATTGTGGATCCAAATCCAATAATTTTGAGCTCTTTGGCAGAACCAGAATAAGTGGAGAAATGACTCTAGTTGGTGATAAAAGGGACATTGTGGATCAATAATGCCCAAATGGTGAAGGTGAGAACCTAGAGGTAATCCTTGAAATAGAACACACCAAGCAAAATGAGTAATTTGAGGTTGTTAAATACTAGACCAAATGGTAATAAAACATAATCTCCAAATTGAATGAGAAGACTACAAATGCCAATGTTGATTCAAAACATCCACCATCGACAGGTGATAGGAGAACCACTAATAACCTTGACGTGGTCAGTATCACTAAAAGGTTGTCTCTAGTTACCATCTCCAATCTTTCCACCATGGTGTGAGACTTTTTATCCCAATCTTATGTAAAATCTCTCCTAGTAAGAGGAAAACAAGCAACTCAAAGTTATCTCTATCTTGATGGGTTGAATGAAATTTCACCTGTACATCCTCCCAAGTGTGAAGAGACATGGTAGATCTATAGAAGATATCCCTTGGGGCTCGAATGCCATGCCTATGAAAGTGAAGAGCTCAAACACCCAGTATCCTAGCAAGTGGAAGCCCTTGCATTTGAATCAATTGAGTCCACTAGAGATTATGTTGGTTGAAGGATAATCCATCTTAGAAATGAGACCCATGCCATTGAAGCCAAGTTTTTTCCACTTCCCAAGCATGGAAAATACTTTTAGCCACAAAGGAACCCTAGATTTGAACTAGTTCCCTCATAATCAGAAGGGTTTAAAACCTAATGTCTCTCCAAGAAGGAAGATGGGTAGGAAATCCAAAAGAGATACAATGTCAAAGTAGAAATTTCTAGGCATCATCTCTAGAGACACATTGAACCACCCATTTAATACAAAGATCCTAGCCTTTCCTGTGTGTATAAATTAAACCAAGGCCACTAGAATGCCGAGGTAAACAACAATACTCCCAAGATACTCTATGGAAGCCATGATTTTGGATATCTGAGGCCCATAAGAAATCATGAAGAAGCCACTTGAGTTTGGCATAGGAATATTTTGAGGGAGACCAGTAAGAGGAGCATTCAAGATGTGTGACAACAAGAATTTTGGGGAAAACTTGAAACTTTCCAACCAAAGAAAGTGGCTTGGTCAACCAATAGGCAATCTTGGATTCAATTCTGGAGAACACCACATCCTAAAGTTCTGAAGTTGAACCATGAAAAGGAAAAGGTATACCCAAAAAATGGAATACTTGACCATGTTGGATCCATTTCCAATCATATTGTAAAATCCATTGTAGAGGTGGAAGGAAATATTGTCTGTAGCAAAGGGTCTTGTGCTTTTGAATTGTAGAACCTAAAGCCAAGAAGTAAGTTTGGAGGCATTGTAAAGCATGTTGGATATTGTCTTTATCTTCTATCAAGGTAAAAAAAGAATCATTAGAAAAGTGACCATTAAAAAGTTGAGCAAAAGAATCAGGAAGGGAAATACCACAAACATAGCTAGCAAAAATGGTTGATGCTAGAAAATAGTTGAAGTCTTCAACAGCTAGGACATACAAGGGAGGAGCCAAAGGGAACCCTTCTTGAATTAATCAATGAAGTCTGGAATTGAGAGAACTACAACCATTTATGGTTGTACAAGCATTAGCATTAGTAAAAAATATTTGAACATAAGATACAAAGTAGGGACCAAAGTCAAGGGCTCAAAGCATGGCTAAGAAGAAAGGCCATTCAATATGATCATATTCTTTGGCAAAATTGATTTTGAGGAAAATTGCATTTTGACCAGAAGGGCGAGCCCATTCCACATCTTCCCATACTGCTATAATATTAACAAGAATATATCTAGAGTGAATAAATCCAGTCTACATAGGCTAGATAATTTGGGGCAGAAGATGGAAAATTTTCAAAGAAAGATCCTTGCTAATGATTTTATAGGAAACATTGAGGAGGTTTATTGGAAACCAATTAAAGATATCCTCGTGATCACCAGATTTAGGTATGAATTTTATATTACCATTATTTATTTTTGACCATATAGTACCTATTTTAAATCTTCTAAATAAACATGATGAAGATCTGAACCTAAACAATCCCAAAGGGCTATGTAAAATTCACACAGGAAACCATCACATCCTAGGGATTTGTTATTTTCCATGGAGAAAAATGCCTCCCTAAGGTCTTGAATAGACAAATTCTAATCACAAAAAGGCTATTGGGAAGGTGACAGATGGGGAGGGATAGTAGCAAGATAATCTTCTAAGGCTTGTTGAGTGGCAAGAGGACGTTGAGATGTTAAAACTATTTGATAGTGAGTAACAAACACTTGCAAAATATGTGGAAGCTCAGTAAGAATTGAAGCACCCTTTCTGATCCTTTTAATACTTGAGGTGGAATGTTTACGATGCAAAGAAGAGAAAAATTATGTGCTAGCATTGTCTCCAACTTTTAACCAATGTAAATGTGCCTTAAGTTGAACTCCTCTGGCTACATAATTGTCAGCAATCTATTTTTGATGGTGAAGAGTTTCCACTTAAAGGAGGAATTCGGTTGAGAAAGGATGAGCTACCACATTGTGGAAAACAAAATGAAAATCCTTGGTGGTACAAGCATAAGATTGGCAGTGGAAAAGCACCACTTTCTTTCCATAAAAGTGGAGAAATTTGGTAGTGTGAATAGTGGCATCATTCGACCATAAACTCCAATTTGAAGATTGAGCAGGCCTAGGTTGTGAATTCCATACACTCCTAATGTGGGCCAAAATAGGTGAGTGCTTAAGGAATGATGTGTTAAACATAAATTGAGACTGAGGAGCATGTCATAGATGAGCACACCATTCTATATAAATTTAATAGGAAAGTGATCTGATAAAGTGACATCAAATAAGGGTAAAATTGGTAGCAATTTCTCTCTCCCAAAGGACATAAAAGATGGAGAGGATATCATAGCACAATCAAGTATTTTGTAAACACTATCAGATCCAGCTCTAAAATTACTTCAAGTATGTGAAACTACATGTGGCAGGTGATGATTGATATTGAGATCATAAAACCCCAATTTATTGTGCATGTATAGCCAAGATTTACACTCACCAGTTGTCCACCGGAATGGTAAAATTTCATCCAAGTATCAAAAGCCAGCTCAACCATATTAAAATCCCCACTCAAAACCCACTTGGCTGCCACAATGAATCAATAATCCACTGCCATTTGTAAGCTCTTTCCATTGCATCATATGAGCATAAATATTAAAAAAACCAAAATAGTGATTGTTCACATTCATTAAAACCCAAACTAATCTATACATGGGGTCCTCACCATGATCAATAATTGAATTCTTCCATAGTGGCACCAACAAGGTAACCACCCCTCCTCTACTAGCTTCATGGGAGGATGAGAAAAACAAACTGTGTGATCAAATAAATTGCAAGAAGAAAACCAACTATCTTTATTTCCTAAAGATAAAGAACATCTGTATGGGGAAATCGTTTATGAAAGTCATGCATTGAATATTTTTTAGAGAGGTCAGTAAGACCTCTTAAATTATAAAACAAAAATGTATTAGAAACCATCATTCATAGTATCCTCATCTCCAAGAGAGGAGAAGCTATTGTGTAAAAACTTGGAACCTAAATGAAAGGCAGGGTAAAGATTGTCAGGGGAAATTTGGCATTTCCCAGCTCCATGTCATCTACCTCATCACGTCTTGGTGGACTATAAGAGTGACAACACAATACACCTCCATTATCTAGTGAAGCTGGTAGAGAACCCTTGGAATTCAAAAAGGTTCTCTGAGGAAGGGTGGAAACCTCAGTGGATGAAGAACCTCTCCCCTACAAAATAGGGTTTGAAGTGGCCCTAGGAATTTGGGCTATTGAAAAAATCAAGGGTAGGACAATTGAAGTTGAAGAAGATTATTTTGGTGGAGAAACTGATTGTTTCTTTCCCTTACAGATCATTTTAGTCCAAGTGGCATCATCCTTTGAAGATTCATTTCCTCGAGAAACAATAGGCTCCTTAGGAGGAGGCCTAGGCTTATTTGTTGCCAGATGGCATCCTTAATATTATGATCTGCATAATGAAAATGAAAGCATGTATTTGGAAAATTCAAATACATGATGCGTTGAGAAAAATAATGCCCACCAATCTGAATATCAATATTTTCCCTAAGCTCCTAAGCAAGATCAATTTCGACAAAGACCCTTTTCTGAGGGTGAGTATGGTAAAAATGCTAAGTCTCTATGCAAAAAACTTGGCCAAGAGTCTCTACAATGTTTTTAAAAAAAGGTGAGTGAGGCAAAGGTAGACCAAGGAACTCGACCCAGATAGGGACTTTGAGTTTTTTTATCACCAAGGATTGAAAAATCTCTCGACCATGGTTGGAAAATGAGGAGTGAGGAATGAACAAACCAAGGGCCATTTTTTAGAACACCCTCAACATGGGAAGAGTTCCCAAAACAAAATAGATAGAATCCCTTAGTGAGATTCTGCATGCCATCAAGGCGGACTCCATGAGGGAGCCAAGATTTGGAAACCCAATCCTAGAGCACACTTTCAGAAGGAACTCTACCAATGAAATATCCTATTAAAGTAAACTTTTCTAGCTATTCACAGGCTTTGTCAAAATATGGCTAAGGCAAAATCACATCAAGAGAACCAGAGGGCTTACCTTGTGGAAGCCTTTGGGAAGAAACTTCCTGGGTCTTTGGCTTGGCGGAGCCATGAACACCAATCGCCAACACTTCACCACTAGTAGTAACTACTAGGACAAATATGGTCAAGGACACTAAAAATGATGGAATAAAATCCCATAATAAATGCGGTATGACAATATTGGTGGGGAAAAATAGTACGGTAACCCTAATGAGAAACTAGATGGATGCACATACACAACAAATTGCAAAGCTCATTCCTTCTACTGAAACTTATTATTTTAAAATAAATCTTTTACACATATCATGTTTTCAATTTTAATGTAAGATAATATTTTAATTATAAAATGTTTTAAAAATCAAATGAAATATTTCATAAATTATAAATTTTCAATACTATAATATTCCAATTTTTAAAGTATTAGAAAATAAAATTATATAAAAAGTTATTCATGAAATATAATAAATGTAGGCTAGAAATTAAAAAAAATATTTTAACCTAAACTAAGATGCTTTATAGAGTCATTTAGGTGGAGTGAAATGAAAAGTTGTGTACCACACAATGGTTCCCTCCCAATCGATGTTACAAAGTAAATCTTTCAAAGGAAACTCAAAAATATATACTTTTGTTTTATTTTGCAAAATCATTATTAGGACATAACAATAAACTAAGTACCAAGTATTAATCTATTAGAAAGTAAAGTCCACCAAGATAATTGAGAGGGGGGGGGGTGAATCAGTTATCAGATAAATACAACTTTTATCACCTTTAACAGATTTTAACCATGTAAGCAATGTGATTAACAACCATAGAAAGATATACATACATAACAACACAATAACACAAGATATGTTGACTAGGGAACCTATTGATCAAAGAGTAAACCCCGGTGGGAATGATGCCCATAAAATATGCACTAATATGAAATTTCCTTGTGAGAGGATGGACTCTATTATGAGTCTTATGAAATACATTTAGTACATACCAGTCCTTGCTAGGAGACTTTGAATCCCTGCTAAAAGATTCTAACCCTGTTAGGAGTTATGGAAGACAGAAGGACCCACTGTCCAAACAACTTCAAGGGCAAGATCACTGAATAGACTATCCAAATGATCTCTATATTATTCAACAAAATAATATCAAAATATTACCAATATCAACAATTTATCACTTCTCCTCTAACTGTGTCAAACCACACCAACTGCTTCATCAGATCTCAATACCAGATCTCTATATTACTTCGCATATCCTCTTTCAACAATTATTGCACAATTCTGCAATTTACTTTCACAATCTTACATTCCAATTACACTTACATATTACAATAAGGAAAACATTCCTTCCTTTATACCACACTCAAATAATTACAGATGAGTTGACATACAAATTACAAAATAAAATTTTCCACATGTTACATAACAATTCCACAATTACATGAAACTATCGGCTTCCAATTAAGATAACTCTTCACTCACACAACCTCTAACCTTGTTGTCACATCCATGTCACAATCAACATGTCTTCATCATCTATATAACTTTACATGCTCAGATTCTGTCCTGATTAGGAGATATCATCCGATTTCCACAAACCGCTACTTAGGAACACTACTTGAATACTACATCCATTGAATTACACATAAATGTCATGAATAAATGAATTTCCTTATGCACTCTTAACCATGATCATATGAAAAAATCATAAATTAAGTCCTCAACTCTGCATAGCTTGAACTTCAATATCCCACGTGCGCTAACTCAAACACTATCTACTTCTTTGCTAAACTTCAGTAAATCACTATGTTGACATCAATGACAATCGCAGTCATGAATGAAAGAACAAATGCTACAAAATGACTACGAATACTCCCCCATAGGATATATTCAGCATTCATTCTTAACAATATCCCCCATTGGCATTGATGTCAACATAGATGAAAAAACATCCAAGTTCCATGAATACCAACACTGCAACACTACTGCTCTGAAATATTATCAAATCCTATTCATCAATCAAATCTTGCTTCGTTTTACTATTCAACTCTTTTAGTTTTCCATTTTATATTTCTTGTAACCTTCTTCCTCAAGTTCTCTTTAATAGATGGTTTTTCATGTATCCTTCTCCCCCATTGACATCAATGACAAATGCTACCTCACTATGTCAACAATAACTTCAATGTCAAAAGACACTTTTCAGAAAATACATTCACTAGAGTCCTCATGACTCAGCTTAGATACACATACTTCCCCATAGAGGAAGTACCAACATCCAATCCAAAAGAAAGATAAGGCTCATATACCACTGGACGGATGCAACAATCTGCATCACTTCTCAAAAGTAGGTTGGGGCATAACCCCAAGCATACCTCTTAGATACTCAAATGTATCCTTAGGAAAATGCTTTGTAAATATATCTGCAATCTACTCTTTTGTGCTTATATACTCCAGTCTAACTTCTTTCTCTTCCACTTACTCTCTCACTACATGATAATTTATTTCTACATGCTTTGTCTTAGAATCAGTACAAGATTCTTAGACATACTAACTATACTGGTGTTATCACAGTGTATAACAACAGGCTCATCAAATTTTATTCCAATATCCTTCAATATTTGTTTCATCCAAATTACCTGATTACAATTGTTTGCTGATGCTACATACTCTGCTTCTATTGTGCTCTGTGAAATATAATTCTTCTTCTTTCTTAGCCAAGAAACCAATCTTCCTCGAAGGAAAAATGCTCCAACACTTGGCTCTTTTTGTCATCAACACTACCTCCCCAATCGACATCAGTAATGCACATAGGGTAAAGTCATCAGATTTTTCATACCACAATCCATATTCAACTGTGCCTCTTAAGTATCTCAATATCCTTTTTACTACTGCATAATGTGATTCTCTGGGATCAGCTTGAAATCTTGCAACAATTCCAAACGCATGTGATATATCTAGTCTTGTATGAGTTAAATATTTCAATCCTCTAATCATAAATCTATACTTCTTTTGTTCAACTGCAAGAGTCTCATCTATGCTAGATAATTTAGGTCCGATTACCATAGGTGTTCCAACTAGCTTATAGTTCTCCATTCCAAATCTCTTCAATAAGTCATTCAAGTACTTTTTTTGACATAAAAAGATACCATCACTGTTATGTGCTATCTGCAATCCTAAAAAATATTTCATCTCACCAATCATACTCATTTCAAATTCTATCTTCATTTCATCTACAAATTTATCACTAGCTTCATCTTCTCCTACAAAGATAATATCATCAACATAAATAACTACAACCAACAAACCATTTTCAATTTCTTTTGTGTACAAATTGCTATCTATTGTGCCTTTAGTAAATCCTAATTTTATCAAATACTTATCCAGTCTTGCATACCAAGTTCTAGGTGATTGTTTAAGTCCATATAAAGCTTTCTTCAGTTTACATACCATATCTCCTTCATGAGTCAAGGGAAAACCTTCAGGTTTCTCAATGTAAACTTCTTCTTCTAATTCTGCATTTAGAAATATTGACTTCACATCCATCTGATACACTTTGAATTTCTTATAAGCTGCATAAGCCAAAAACATTCTTACTGCTTCAATTCTTGCTACAGGTGCAAAAGTTTCTTCATAGTCAATTCCTTCTTGCTGTGAGTATCCTTTACATACCAATCTTTCTTTATCCTTACAACTTCTCCTTGTTCATTCATCTTGTTCCTGAATACCCATTTAGTCCCTATAACATTCTTATCTTTAGGTCTAGGGACCAATTCCCAAGTCTTGTTCTTTTCAATTTTATCTAGTTCTTCCTTCATAGCTTTAATCCAATGTTCATCTTCACAGGCTTTACTAGTAGATTTAGGTTCAATTTGAGAAATTAAACACAATTGTTCTTGTACCTTATTCCATGTCATAACTCCTCTATCTATGCTTCCAATAATCTTCTCAACATGATGATTTATTGATAGGTTCTTGTTAGGTGTCACTGTCTCATTTCTTGCTTTAGCTGTTGGTTCCTCTATGATTTCCTCAATGTAGCCTTCATTTTGCAAATCACTGTCAATTTCATAGAATAATTCAACATTCTCTAGTTCAGTTCTAGGATGAGTTCCTTCATCTGATTCATAATCAAGCATTCTTTCCTAAATTTTAAACTTTTCATCAACTTTAACATTTGCGCTCTCAACAATAGTCTTAGTTCTCTTATTATAACATCTATAAGATTTTCTCTTTAATGAATAACCAAGAAATATACCTTCATCACTTCTAGGACCAAACTTTCCAATGTCATCATCTCTCTTAATATAACATTTTCTTCCAAAAATTCTAAAATACTTAACTGATGGTGCATGTCCAAACCATAGTTCATAAGGTATTTTGTCTGTGTCTACTCTAATTTGTACTCTATTCATTGTGTATACTGTTGTGTTCACTGCTTCTCTCTAGAATATCTTTGCCAAATCATTTTCAAATAGCATGGCTCTTGCTACTTCAGTCACTGACCTATTTCTTCTTTCCACAATACCATTTTGTTTAGGTGTTCTAGGGGCTGAAAACTATCTCTTAATACCATTCACTTCACTAAAAGTGTTAAATTATTTTGAAGTAAGTTCTCCACCTCTATCTGATCTCAAATATTTAATCTTCATTCCAGATTCATTCTCAACTTTGTTCTTAATTACTCTAAACTTATCAAATGCTTTAGACTTTTCTTTAAGAAATGCAATCCACACCATTCTTGTAAAATCATCAACAAGAATCATAAAATACCTTTCTCCATAAAATCCTCTAGTCCTTGAGGGACCACTCAAATCTACACGAACAATTTCCAACTTCTCTTCTGTTGTAAACTTCTTGCTGGGAAATGAGCTTCTCTTCTGCTTAGCCATCACACATTCCTTGCACATCATGTTAGTAGGTTTCATAATTTTAGGCAAATCTCTCACCGCAAGTGTAGTACTCACTTTCACAATATTATCAAAGTTTATATGACAAAATCTTCTGTGCCATAACCAATTGTCATCAATCTTAGTGATCAAGCATGTCATCTTAGTAGGATTCAACTAAAATATATTACCTCTGGCTCTTGATCTGGTACCAATCAAATTACCATCTTTGTCTTTGATTACACAAGTTTTCTCAGTAAACCAAACTTGATATCCCTTATCAACTAGCTGGCCAACACTCAAAATATTATGTTTCAATCCATCCACAAAGTAAACATCATCAGTGTTAGTCTTTCCATCGAGAGTAATAGACCCTATACCTTTTATCAAACAAGGTGCATTGTTTCCAACTCTAACAATTCCTCCATCATAATTGTTAAGCTTTATGAATTTCTTCATTTCTCCAGTCATATGATGTGAACAACCACTATCTATAATCCAATCAAATTTCTTTTCTACTTGAGAAACTAAGTCTTTTTCTTCCTTAACTTATGTTTTAGGATTTTCATCTTTTATTGCTACAAATCCTATATCATCATTCTCATTATCAATTTCACTTAGAAATTTCTCCATACTACCTTCAAAATCTTCATCATTGGCATAATAACATTCTTTAGATCTTCTAGGTTTAAAGTTCTTTCTATACTTCTTTGCTCTCTTAGGACATTTAAATGAAAAATGACCATATTCTTGACAAGTCCAACATTTAAAATTTTTCTTACCGTCTGGTTCTCTTTTCACGAGAAAGGCAATTCCTTCTTCAATCTTCTTGTCTTCTTCATTCCTAGATCTACTATTGCTAGCATAATCTCCACTCACACTCATGCTTCTTGACAAGGTAGGGCGAATACTCAGTGCCCTGAATGCTATCTCTATTCTAGGTAGATCTCCTAATTGTCTCAAGTTCATCTCCATTGCTTCTAGTCTTCCAAGAAGAGTTTCTCTAGTGAAATTCTCTGTTAAAGGTATAAATTTCTCAATCATCTGCATTGCATGCTTAAATGCAAGAGTCAATGTCCTCAGAATTTTCCATATCACTTCGTTCTCTATCTTGATTCCTTCATAGGATTTTATACCTGCAACAATTTCTGACATTCTACCAATATAGCTTCTAATAGATTCATCTTCCACCATTCTGATATCTTCAAATGCACATATCCAATTATGTAATCTAACTTTCTTTGCATGTTCATCACCTTCAAAAGTAGATTGTAAAGCTAACCAAATTTCATGAGATGTTTTTAGATATTTTACTTGACTGTACTCATTTTTTTGGAATGGTTGAAAAAAGTTCTTCTCTGGCAAGTATGTTACACATGAATAGATCTCTCTCCTCATTAGTACATTCTTCAATTTTGTCTTCATCAATGATAGTCTTCTTGTTCTTTGTGATTAACCAATATCCTAGTCCTAAACAAAGTAAATGTGTCTTCATCTTTTCTTTCCAACTGTCAAAGTTCACTCCATCAAACTTAGGGATTTCTTTCCTGAAATGACTCGCCATGGATCTCCTCAAGTTGTTAAAATTTTCTTTCAAGTACATATTTCTCTGATACCAATTGTTAGAAAGCAAAGTCCACCAAGATAACTGAGAGGGGGGGGGGGGTGAATCAGTTATCAAATAAGTACAACTTTTATCACCTTTAACAGATTTTAACCATGTAAGAAATGTGATTAACAACCATAGAAAGATGTACATACATAACAACACAATAACACAAGATATGTTGACTAGGGAACCTCTTGATCAAAGAGTAAGCCCCGGTGAGAATGATACCCACAAAAGATGCACTAATGTGAAAGTTCCTTGTGAGAGGATGGACTCTGTTAGGAGTCTTATGAAATACATTTAGTACATATCAGTCCCTACTAGAAGACTTTGAATCCCTGCTAAAAGATTATAACCCTGTTAGGAGTTATGGAAGACAAAAGGACCCACTGTCCAAATAGCTTCAAGGGAAAGATCACTGAACACACTTTCCAACTAATCTCTATATTATTCAACAGAATAATATCAAAATATTTCTGATCTCAACAATTTATCACTTCTCCTCTAACTGTGCCAAACCGCACCAATTGCTTCATCAGATCTCAATACCAGATCTCTATACTTCGCATATCCTCTTTCAACAAGTATTGCACAATTCCACAATTTAATTTCATAATCTTACATTCCAATTACACTTACATATTAAAATAAGGAAAACATTCCTTCCTTTATACCACACTCAAATAATTACAAATGAGTCAGCATACAAATTACAAAATAAAATCTTCCACAGGTTACATAACAATTCCACAATTACATGAAACTGTCGTCTTCCAATTAAGATAAATCTCCACTCATGTGACATCTGACCTTGGTGTCACATCCATGTCACAATCAACATGTCTTCATCATCTGTACAACTTCTCATGCTCACATTCTATCCTGATTAGGAGATATCATCTGATTTACACAAACCACTACTCAGGAACACTGCCTGAATACTGCTTCCACTGAATTACACATAACTGTCATGAATAAATGAATTTCCTTATGCACTCTTAAGCATGATCATATGAAACATCATAAATTAAGTCCTAAAATCTGCATAGATTGATCTTCAATATCCCACGTGTGCTAATACAAACATTGTCTACTTCTCTACTAAACTTCAATAGATCACTGTGTTGACATCGATGAAAATCATAGCCATGAATGCAAAAACAACTGCTACAGAATGACTAAGAATAATCCCCCATATGATATATTCAACATTCATTCCTAACATAATCATTTTACATAGTATCAAGTATTCCTCATCGTACTCTAGTAAAAAGACAACCCCTTACTATTTATTCAATATGCTCCTGAAAACACAATCGCATTAACACATTTTTGCCATTTTCCAAAACTTTCTCCTATCTTTGTGTGCGATACAATGAAAGAAGAAAAAGAAGAAGAACTTTTAACATCCACAAGGATAAACATTAAATAGCTTATGAGATAGTCAACATTGCAATCTTTGTCTTATACAACACAATTCTTTTTCTATACAAGATGATGATGAACTCCTGCAAACTCTCAGCAACCTCCCTCGTTGAAAAGACTATATCATAAACCAACTGGCAAGATATCAACATAATTACTCTAGATTTCTCTATAAACATCAAACTTCAAAAGAAATGTATTTCAAATTTGACTGCCCCCAAAGTGTAAAAAAACACACCCTTTCTTCCTAAGTTTGAACAGTCATATATAAATATTAATAAAATTAAATTTGACTAAAGTTAAACTAGATATGATACCAATGAAGTGGTTTGAGTAGATTTTTTCATACAAGTAGTCGACAAAAGAAAAATACCCTTTTCCTATTGCACATGGTTTCACATGTTTTTTCATAAGAACTTTCCTCCCCTTTTCCAAACTCTTTGTGTTGGAGTATGATTTTATTTTTAAAAAATGTCACACATTTTTTCCCTACATCACATTTATTTAAATATTCATTTCAATTATTTTCAATAGAAACGAGTCTTGAAATTTATTTATCAATTCCTACTTGCTTAGATCACTATTAATGTTGGAATTGATAACAATTTTTCTACAAGGTCTATTTCTAACTTAAGGTATTACTTTTGGTTTTACAGAGTTACACTTGAGATGTATCTAGATGTTAGAAGGAAGAAGTTTCCACGAAGGAAAATTTAAAAGTTATGTCAAATATCATTTAACACACTATTGGATTGATTATGGAAAGTTAAGTACTGAGAGGGGAGGGGTGAATCAATACTCCAAAAACCTTTTCACTACTTTTCTAACCATTCACCAAATTGAAAAATTTGCAAACATCATCATAAAACATATAAATCAAAATCATGAAACACAACTCATAACACCATGATTTTTGGTCTCGCAAAAATCCTTGGTCAGAGAAAAACTGTGGTGGGGATGATACCCACAATACTTCACTACTCCACTAAAATGTTTGCTCGATTAGAGATACAAAATTTAGCTATTTCTGATAGCTTACCCTGTTAAGAGTATTTACCCTACTAAGAGTATAAAGACTTATTTAGTCTACCTTGCTAAAGGATTTTAAAACTCTAATATAAGAGATGTACCCTATTAAAGGATTTACAATTTAAGACCTATTAGGGTCTACTCGGTTAAGAGATTTTAAAACTTTGATTACACTGTAATTGGTAACAAAAATTGTCTGTAATGATGCATCAACATATGCTTTTAGACTCAATATGTTCAATATCATTTAGCTCATTCTGTATTTCACTTACAATTCAACGTCTGTGCTCGGTAACCTCAACTCTAAATCATACTCACAACTCTTCTCTAACTAGTATGTTACTTGGTAGCTTCTCTTCTCATCACCTTCACACTTATCTCTGACTGATCATCACTTGCTCTCTCTCTCTCTCTCTCTCTCTCTCTCTTCATACTCTGATCCTTTTATACTTGATCTAGAAGTGGGGGAAATGTTCTAGATTCTTCTTCTTAAATGGTGCTAGCATTGGTTACTTCTCCAATGCATATGTTTCACTTAATTACCATTGGTGGATCTTACCTTCTAATCATGCAAAATTTTTATGTTTAAAACTCTAATACTTTACCAAACAATCTCCTTCTGTAAAACATTTTATGCTTGGTGTCCAAATTCAATGTATCTATTACATCAACCTGTGTTACTTGATAACATGTTTTGTTTTTCTCCCTAACATATATACTCCCAGCTTGGTAACTTTTGTGACTCAGTAACTGCTTAGTGCTTACCTTGCCTTGCACGGTGCCTGTTCCTTATTTCCTTTTACCGAGATTGTCTTTTGCTTTATGGATGAACTTATTTTCTTTACCGAATGACTTTGACAGTCAATGTGAATCTTACAAAACTAATGACAAAAAAATATCTCTATAGGAGTATCAATCTCCCCCGTTGGCATTAGTTTGGCATCTTTGTTAAAAACTTCAAAGTCAACAAAATTTTGAAAAATTGACCATGTCAGAACTCTTGCCATAACTCCTTATAAATCTATAGCTTCACAACTCTCCATTATCCATTACTCCCCCTATGGAAATACTCCCTATATATATATCCCACTTTTTACATATACATCTATCCCCCTTTTTTGAAAAAAATGCCAAAAACAAAATTACTTACTATAATTCGGTGGAGGAATCTTATCAAAAATATATTTGTACCCTTTCTTTGCATCATTCAAGGATGTCTCCCATAATTAGTTTAGTGTCTACAACACCACAATTTGTTCACCTATGTCATCGGCAAGACTTATCATGCTATCCATAAGACTGATATCAATGGTACTCACTAACACCTTTTCCTTATCAATATGCTTTTGCAGTGATTCAATCTAGGGTATCAAAATTGTTTGTAACTCCATGAGTTCCATTCTTATTTGATTCTCCTCTTTTCTCAGCTCCTATTGCACTCCCATTAAATGTTTCAGCCTTTGATAGTATACTTGAAATGTTTTAGGCTCAGTTGTGACCTTTTCCAGTTGCTTAGATAACTCTTTCTCAACATATTCATCTTTCTCCTTGATATCCTTAGTAAAATGTGAAATCAAAAAAATCTTCTGAAATACTAAAAGAATATCTTTCAGCTTCTTTTCCAATGCCGCAACTAATTCAAAAAATGTTACCTTAGCCAAGGCAACTGATTGAAGTAACTCTTTAGTAATGTTGCTCTCCATTTTCTTTCTATGTACTTATATCAAATATTCAGTGGTCTTTGTACCAAGTTGATTGATTTGTTTTACTAGTTCACCCAATTGGCTGAGTAGACTACCCTTAACATTTATATCAACATCAGGTATAATCTCCTATAATATCTCGTTAACACTCTCTAGCACATTAGTCATCTATTTCTTCGCTAGTAATTTATCTTGTGCTACTTTCATCTTCAATAAATCTCCAAATTCTGATAGCTCTTTAGGGCTTAGGGTGGAGATGTCTACCTTAGGAATCACAATTGGTTGGCTTAAATCAACTTTTTTTTTTTCTCATGCTTCCTCTTCTTTGACTTTTTATTTTCAATTTGTACACTCTCTCTAGTAGAGAACTTTACATTATATGTAGTGGCCATAGTTGTATCTTTTGTTCTTTCTTCTCTTTCCTCTTCTTGTTTTTATTCTTCCTTCTTCTCTTCTTGTTTCTCTTCTTCCTTCTTTTATTGCTCATTATCCTTTTCCTTCTCCTTAGGCTTCTCCTTCTCTTATACTTGTGGTTGATGGTGACATGTAGTCTTGGTAGATGTTACTTGCTCAGTATTCCGACCTGGATTTGTCTCGATCTCTTTAGTGTCCTCGGTGTCCTTTTGTTCTATCATATTTTCTTGTTTGGTGGACTCCTCTACATGAGTAGGAATTTATTTAGTAACCTCTGAAATAATATCATTAATCTCAAGAAAATCAAGTACGTGTTCAATAATTGGATCTAAATCCATCAATTTTGCCTTAGCTGAATCAGCAGTGTTTATTTCTTTAGTATCCTTATCCTCGGTTACCATCACACCTTCATCATGAGGTATTGCTTCTGCTGGGTCTTTGTCAATTATATCCTCAATTATTACTTCATCTTTTACTAGGGTCAAGTCAATAAGATCTGATTTACCTTATTTCTCCTTGATCTTTGTCGGTTGGCCAGGAAAAAAGATCTTTCTCCATATACCATTTATTTCATTTTTTACTTCTAGTTTACCAACCATAATCTTCAATGCTTTGCTCTTGACTAGAAATATCTTTGAGTACTCCTTTAATGCTTCTCTAATCTCTTGTACCAACAAATCAAGTACAGTGATAGCTAGGGATATTTCCCTCATTTGCTTCCCCGATGCCATAGCATACTTCCATCTAGTATCTACCTTTTTGTATAACTCATTAGGTATTCAGTTGGCCATCTCAGCCAGAATAGTTCTAAATTTATGTAGTGTAAACACAATTGCCTCCTCAATATTTTATTTTTCTTCATCACTTCTTGTTTCATATTTAGCATATTTTATTCTTGCAAAACCTCCATAATTATAGTCAGATTTTTAATAAACTCATCTAGGTTTCTTAGTTTTGGGGGCTGGTTTTGCACAACTTTAAATTTGCACAAACCTTCTGATTCAGTCTTGTTGTCTTCTTGTAGCTTTAGCTTTCTCCTCGGTCTACAAGATGTTTTCTTTTCTCTCATATATGTTTTAGGATTTTGTTTCTCTACCTTTGGTTTCTTCTTCTCTCTCGATATAGATGAAGACCTTTTTAATGGTCTTGTACCGATTGGTCTTGGAGTTTCCTTTTTCATTCTTATTTTATTTCCCTTTATCTCAGAAGCACCATCTTCATCTTCTTCAACAATAACTCCTAGATTCTTTGACAAATTGCTTATCATTCTACTAGTTTTCCTCTATGCATTAGGTATCAATATACCTAGTTTTATCTTTTCCTTCACTTCTTCATAAGTCTCATACCAATTGGCTCTCTTATCAAACCGTTTAGCTAGTAAAGCTTTAATCTATTGTGATGTGGTATCAATATCAATATCAAATCCCATTGGTTGTAGCCAAATGGTCCTAGGCTCCAAAACCTTCACTATACAAGTGTCAATATCCACTTCAAAACAAATATTAGCTTGGTATTGTTCCACTAGCTTCAAGGTGGAATTCTAAATTTCTTGTGCATTCTGGCTTGGAATTTAGAAAATTAATCATTCATTATCATATCAAATTTATCTTTTAAGCTTTGAATGAAATCATTTATCTGATATACAATCATTTTATCCACACTCCTTTCTATATTATTGATTAATTGAAAATCATTTTGAAAGTAGAAAAATATACATACAAAAAATGAACTGAACTTCAAAGTGTTAGTCTTTTCTTTCCTGATGGTGTTCATATTGTCATAAAATTGCTTCAGTAGGATCTCACATAGATCAATCTTCATATCTTTCTTGACTATCTTGTAGGCTATGTTCACAGCTCCACATGGTACACTATCTACCTGGGAGGGTTGAAAGATTCGGTAGGAGATGGCATTGCATGCGAATCTCAATTCAAGATCTTCAATGGTAGACAATTTGAGACCTCTTCCATCTCATTTTTCTTGTGTCAACTCACACAGATTGTTCTTTTCAGTTTTCTTATATGCCTCTAGTCTATCACCAATTGGATAACCAGTCACAATATGTAACACATTTTTTGTAATATTGATTGGTGCGTCAAGCCACATAAATTGGTCGTGAACTCAGCTTAACAAAATTCTCATCCATTCTGATTTGAACACACTTGGTACATGAAAGGAAAATACTAAACCCTTTGTTTCCAAATGGATGTACTCATCTTTCAACTTCCCATTCACACAGATTTTGATAGGTTGTATCAATATCATCTTGGTAGATCTCCTCGATCTTGCAATGGATAAAGGTACAAATGTCTTCAATGAGAATTACTCTCAGGGGGATTGAGGATAGGGCTCCCATCTTATCAAGTTCGGTGGCTTTATTTGGTGGCATCTTATTCTTTGGATTGACTGTATCAATATTCTCGACAAAAATAGGCTTCTGAACTTTGGGTGCCATTGCTTCAAAGATATAATTGCTCAATCGAAGTAGGGTTGCATTTGCATATCTCATTCTAGGATTTCTCCATGATCTTCTATTATTCCTTCCATGCATCAAAATGTAATTTTCCGCAATGTGTCCAAATCTCCCACATGTTGTACATGAAATTATTGTATTATAGTCACATGGTATATTTGAGCCTTGTCGGTTGTTTGTAGTATTATGTCAGTTAGGTACCCATTTTGCGTTCTTCCTTTGTGACCAACAATCTTCAGACTTGTGACCATAGCTATTGCAATTATTGTAGTAACCAATGAATCTTGTCTTCCTTGTATTGTTAGAAATCCTTGATCTACACTTGAATGCTTTATGACCATACTTATTGCAATTGTAACAATAACCACCAATCTTAGGAATGCTCGGTGGTTTACCTCTTTTTCTCCTGCAGACATTGGCTGTATGAACCAATTTCCCATAGTGATAACAAGTAGGCTTCTTTTTCTTCAGTGGGGTAGCAGTATCTCAATTGGCTACTTGATTTGAAGACCCTCTCTTCTTGGTAGTGTTGTTTTCAGTAAACCCAAGTCCAGTTGTATCTCTTGGTTGTCTCTGACCTCTAAGTTGTTCATCCAATTTTCTTAATGTTTCTTCATTCCTTTTCAATACTTCATTTGCATCCTTTTCATATTTCAATTCATTCCTCAGATGTTCATACTCTGATCTCAGTCCAACAATCTCTTCAACTTTCTTTGCAATCTCTTGATTAGCATCGATTAATTGATATGTCATATTAAAGTGATTTTGTGGTAACCTCTATATCTCCACATCTTTCTCATTTGGTCTTGCACTCATTTGGATTTTTTCATCTTCAATTACTCTTTTATCATCTTTAACCTTTCTCTTTTGTTCTAGGACTTCACATATTCTTACCAATTGAGCTTCTTTTTCTCTTTTTAATGCTTTTACTTGATCAGTTAGGATTTTGTTCTTTTCAATTATTTTTGATATGACAACTTTAGATTTATTAAAAAAAATTCCCTCTGATTGTTCTTCAAGTTATTCAACCCGATCTTGTGTATCTTTCAATGGATGGGCTAGCTCCTTTCTCTTATTAAGTGAATACTTCAATTTTCTTCTTAGTTCATTAATCTGGTCATTTGCAATCTTTAGTTCCATGTTCATGTTGTCAATCACCTTTTCATACCTATAGCTTTCCATCTCTTCAGATCTTTCCTCTCAAGTGGTTAAACTTCTCAATAAGAGACTCCGCTCTGATACTAATTGTTGGATTAATTATGGAAAGTTAAGTACTGAGAGGGGAGGGATGAATTGGTACTCCAAAAACCTTTTCACTACTTTTCTAGCCATTTACCGAATTGAAAACTTTGCATGCATCATCAATAGAACATATAAATCAAAATCATGAAACAAAACCCATAACACCATGATTTTTGGTCTCGCAGAAATACTTGGTCAGAGGAAAAAACTACGGTGGGGATGACACCCACAATACTTCACTACTGTAGTAAACATTTTTCTTAGTTAGAGCTACAAAATTTATCTATTTGTGATAGCTTACCCTATTAAGAGTATTTACCTTGCTAAGAGTATAAAGATTTATTTAGTCTACCTTGCTAAAGGATTTTACAACTCTAATATAAGAGATGTACCCTGTTAAAGGATTTAAAATTTAAGACCTATTAGGGTCTACTCGGTTAAGAGATTTTACGACTCTGATTACACTATAATCAGTAAAAAAATTGTCTATAATGATGCATCAACATATGCTTTTTATACTCAATATATTGAATATCATTTACCTCATTTTATATTTCAATCACAATTCAACGTCTGTGCTCAGTAGCCTCAACTCTAAATCATACTTACAACTATGCTCTAACTGCTATGTTACTCAATGGATTCTCTTCTTATCACCTTCACACTTATCTCTGATTGATCATCACTTGCTCTATGTAATTTCTCTCCTCTCTATCTCTCTATCTCTATTTTTCATACTCTAATCCTTTATACTTGATCTAGAAGCGGGGGAAATGTTCTAGATTCTTCTTTGTAAACAATGCTAGCATTGGTTAAATCTCCAATGCATATGTTCCACTTAATTTCCATTGGTGGATCTTACCTTGTAATCATGCACAATCTCCATGTTTAAATCTTCAATGCTTTACCAAACAATCTTGTCAACATTTGTAAAATGTCTTATGCTTGGTATCTAGATTCAATGTATCTGTTATGTCAGCCTATGTTACTTGGTAATACATTTTTTTCTTCTTAGTAAGATATATACTCTCATCTCGGTAACTGTTGTGACTTGTTAACTACTCAGTGCTTTCCTTATCTTGCTTGATGCCTGTTCCTAATGCATTCAAGGATGATGGATCCAATTAAGGATAGTCCAACCTTGCAGCCAACAATCAACATAGCGGAATACTCAACAACAACCTTGCAAACAACAATCAACACAATGGAATACTCAAAAACACAATATGCTTTGAATCAAATTTTCATTAACATGCCCGACTGTAAGGCCTTCTGGGTTAGGACCAATTAAAATCAAGAAGTAATCTGCAAGATCAACAAGATCCAATACAACTCTAGCTAGTTCAGTCCTGAAAACTATCAGTGACTGATGGAAACTCTAAGACAGATCTTTACTTGAGCTCGCAAGCCTCCAAGCAACCTCCTTGTATCCAAGCCTCAACCACTAGCTCTGCTAATACAAACTATCAGAAATCAATCTAATCTGAAAGATCATGTAGGATTTTTTCCACAACTTCACTTATCCAGTTCTCCCAGATTTGCTTCTCAACACTTCCAATTTGATCTCCTAAATAACTACCTAACCATCCCTATAAATACTAATCAACAACCACAAGTCGACTGGATGAAAAAATTAACTCTTACAAACAAATATTAAATGCAATACAAGTCAACTCATAAATTGCCTTACAAACATTTAATTCAACATGTCGGCCTCCAGATCCACATAGGAGAATCCAACAAAAGATATCAACAATATATGCACCAAGTCGGCCCAACAAATCTTCAAGAACTCCAATCGGTAAGACCAACTACCTAGCACCAGAGAAACAACCGAGCATCAATGAAATAACTGAGCATGCCAAGCTTCGTTGTGTAACACTTTCACCGAGCGCAAGAGCTTTCACCGAGTTCCTTCAGTGACCGAGCTTCCTTCAATAACTGAGATTGTCAGTTAAAGCTACAATCGAGTAACACTGGCCGAATAACACACCACCCATGTAGATTCACCAAGGACTAAGAATACCCTTGCATCAGACACCCCAGGTTCGAAAAGATGTTCATATGTGAGAAGAACATCTTCCAGGATTCAACACATAAACCCCAAACTAGTTCTTCACATAAAAGTCCTCCACCTTTTCACTTTGCACACTCTTCCACTTCAGCTTTCTCGGTCTTTTCAAGTCTTTTCTAGACAACACATAGGTCCGTTCTTCACATTGATCATCCATACCTTCAGGATCCACCAACTTAACTCAGCTACCAATACTTAGGCTTTTCCTACCGAGCGTTGTATCCAGCAAAGGCATTAGGGAAAACTTCCTATCATCCTTCTCAACAGTAAACACATTTCTGACATAATCATACATATCTCTGTAATCGTATTACCAAGGTCTACCGAGCAATATATCACAACTATTCATCTTCACAATATCACATAACACAAGATCCTTATACTAGCCAATCTGAATATCAATAAAGCACTGTTATCTTACTTCTAGAGCATGATCATCTTGCAACCAGTCAATCCTATAAGGACAAGGATGCTTCATTATATTCAAACCAAGTTTCTGAACCATGTCCTCAACAAAAAGGTTATCAGTACTACCACTATAAAAAATAACATTACAGAGTTTACCTCCAGACTTGCATCGAGTCCTGAACAAGTTATTCCTCTAACAAGGATCCACCTTTATACCAAGAAATGTTCGCCGAGGTAGCAAGTTTTCAGATTTAGGTTCATTCTCATTCACAAAGCAATCCGTCGGTCACCAGACTTCTTCTATGTACACTCAAAAGAATGGTGTCCTTCATCTCCACAGTTATAGAAAGTACCCTTAAAGATAACTCTACTTGTCTTCTTCTTTGGTTCTACAGGTTTCTATTCATCTTCTGCATCAGTCAGTGTATCCTTCACCGAGTGATCAATCTTTTCCTTCCCTTGGGAGTTACTATGTTGTTTCCTTGTTAACTTATCTTCTACCTTCAAAGCATACTGATAAGCATCTTCAAGAGAATCAATCTTCAGTATACCAAGCTCATCCTGAATATTGAATCTCAAACCATTTACATACCGAGCTACCTTTTCCTTACCAAGTTCTTTGTGTCCAGACTGAATAGTAAGTTTGTAGAACTCCTCGGTATAATCTTCAACAGAAAAATACTTCTGCTTCAGATTCTGCAACTTCTTAAACAAGTCAAGCTCATAGTCAACTGGTATAAACTTAGCTTTTAATTTAGTCACCATCAACCTCCACCGATTGATCTTCATTTCACCTTCATCTTCTCTATCTCTTTGTAGTTCTTTCCACCAAAGAGCAGCATGTCCTTTCAACTTAGTCTGTGCCAATCTCACCAGAAGAGGATCTTCAATTTATTCTAGCTCAAAGAAATCTTCAAGTTCACCAATCCAATTAATCAAGATCTTGGGTTTCAAGTTACCAGAGAAAGTAGAAACTTCCATTCGGTAACTATTACTTAACCGAGCTCCAGATCTATGTAACTGACCAGTTCTATCTTCACCAGATCTGTCTCTTCGATCATCACCACTAGATCTAGCAACTTCAAAGTCTTCAACAACTTCTTCATAACCATCCTCAGTACCAACATTCTGAGGTACACCAGTCATAGCTCTCATGATCTCAGCGACCATGTCGTTCTTCATCAGTTCCATCTCAGATCTGAAATCTGATTTCACCTTCTCTATAATCCTAGATTCCACAGTATCACATAGATCCGCAATTACTCTAGGGTCCAATCTTCTCAGAGGTATCCTTAAAGATAAGAGAAACCCTCTGCAACAAACCCTACACCGATCACCTTGTGACAATCTCCAAGTTGTATGCAAGTCAGATCGCAACCTGCAACCTTGCACAAACAACCAGGGCAAGATTCCATAAGTTCAGTGCCATGGATTTGCAACTCAAATCATATGATCTCTTTGCCAACAAGGTTAATTTGTAGGATCTGCCCTCGCAAGATCAACCTTCACTCCATAGACAAGATCAAACCTTTCTCTGATACCACCTAATGCAGTCAAGGATGGTGGATCCGATTAAGGATAGTCCAACCTTGCAGCCAACAATCAACACAGTGGAATACTCAACAACACAATATGCTTTGAATCAAATTTTCATTAACATGCCCGACTGTAAGGCCTTCCAGGTTAGGGCCAATTACAATCAAGAATTAATCTGCAAGATCAACAAGATCCAATACAACTCCAGCTAGTTCAGTCCTAAAAACTATCAGTGACTGATGGAAAATCTAAGGTAGATCTAAACTTGAGCTCGCAAGTCTCCAAGCAATCTCTTTGTCTCCAAACCTCAACCACTAGCTCCGCTAATACAAACTATCATAAATCAATCTGATCTACAAGATCACACATGATCTTTTCCATAACTTCACTTATCCAGTTCTCCTAGATCTGATTCTCAACACTTCCAATCTGATCTCCTAAACAACTACCCAACCATCCCTATAAATACTAATCAACAGCCACAAGTTGGCTGGATGAAATAATTAACTCTTACAAACAAATATTAAATGCAATACAAGTCAGCTCATAAATTGCCTTACAAACATTTAATTCAACATGTCGGCCTCCAGATCCACATAGGAGAATCCAACAAAAGCTACCAACAATAATGCACCAAGTCGGCCCAACAAATCTTCAAGAACTCCAGTCGGTAAGACTAACTATTGAGCGCCAAAGAAACAACCGAGCATCAGTGAAATAACCAAGCATGCCAAGCATCTCTGAGTAACACTTTCATCGAGCACACGAGGTTTCACCGAGTTCCTTCAGTGACTGAGCTTCCTTCAATAATCGAGATTGTCGATTAAAGCTGCAATCGAGTAACACCGACCAAATAACACTCCACCCATGCAGATTCACTAAGGACCAAGAATGCCCCTGCATCAGTTCCTTATTTCCTTTTACCAAAATTTTCTTTTCCTTTACCGACTAACTTATTTGCTTTACCGAATGACTTTGAAAATCAATGACTTTTACAAAACTAATGACAACAAAATAACTCTATAGGAGTATCACACAAATGATTGGGCTTAAACAAGATGCTCTAAGCTTGAATTAGCATGTGTTGTTTCTTATGACCCCACATTAAATGTTGAATGTCATTTACTTTCATTGGCATATGTTATTGTTGTGCCTGCTGTGTTGTTTCCATTTAGGCTACTTTCGCTTGCTATTACCACACTTAGTGATTTTTTTCACAAAGATTTATATTATTGTTTAATAATGATATATTCATGTGTGCTATCAAGTGGCCCCACTTTGTAGTTATTAGTAAAAATATTATGCAAAATGTCAAGTTCTATTATATTTAAAAAATGGTTAAATTTATTTTAAAATTATATTTAATATGTTAAATGAATATTTAATCATTATTGAATAATAATAGTTCATAATTAATAATATTAATTTTATAAAAAATCTAATGCTTTTTTAAGACTACGAGAATATAGCAACCCTTATAAACTATAGTGTGTCAGGTAAACTTTTTAACATAACTAGTGATGTTGGTGTGTCGACACATCCTCTCGTACCATGTGGGTTGGGGGAGACTTGACTTTGTGACCTCGTGCTTTATAATAAGAAGCTCTCACCAATCAAGTTAGGTCCTCAACCCAATAATATATCTAATACTAATTAATCATTATTATAAATATTAATATTAACTTAGATTAATATTAAATATGCTAAAAAAATATTATATAAATATATTAATTATTATTATTATATATACTAGATGTATTCAATTTTTATTATATAATAATAATTAAATTATTATTTGATATATGTATGATTAATATTTTATATTACCATTTATTATTAATAAATAAATATAACTTAAATACTTAATAAAAATATTTAAATTTAAATATTTATATTATTTAATAATTATTAAGTATTTAATTTGTATTTATTTAGTAATAATATATGCTAATATTATTTATATATATACATACATACATACACACAAATTTTTTAGTATTATTATATACTATTGAATACATCTTGTTTATATATAATATTAATTATTAAAATATTTATATAATGTTGTTTAATATATTTAACAAAGAGGATGGTTGTTTGCAACAATTTACCTATATATATATATATATATATATATATATATATATATATATATATATATATATATATATATATATATATATATATATATATATATATAAACATTCATATTATTTAACAATTATTAAGTATTTAAGTTGTGTATAAATAATTTTTTCATTATTATATAATAATGAATGCATCTTATGTATATATAATATTAATTATTAATAGATTTGTATATTGTATTTGTTAGATATATCATATTATTATTATTAATTATGAACTATTATTGTTCAATAATGATCACCTATTAAAATGCTTTATAGATGATTAAATTATTTTGACCTAGAGTAAGATGCTTTATAAAGTTATTTATGTGGAGTGAAATGAAAAGTCTTGTACCACACAATTGTTCCTTCCTAGCTGATATTACAAAGTAAATCTTTCAAAGGAAACTAAAAAATATATACATTTAGTTTATTTTGCAAAATCATTATTAGGACATAACAATAAACTAAGTACCAAGTATTAATCATTTAGCACAATATCAAGTATTCCTCATCGTACAACCTCTTACTATTTATTCAGTATGCTACTGAAAACACAATCGCATTGAAACTTTATGTCATTTTCCACAACTTTCTCCTATCTTTGTGTGCAGTACAATGAAAAAAGAAAAAGAAGAACTTTTAACATCAATGATGCTAAACATTAAATAGCCTATGAGAGAGTCAACCTTGCAATCTTTGTCTTATACAACACAATTATTTTTCTATACAAGATGATGATGAACTCCGCCAAACTCTCAACAACCCCCATCGCTGAAAAGACTATACCACAAACCAATTGACAAGAAATCAACATAATTACTCTAGATGTTGCTATAAGCATCAAACTTCAAAATGAAACATATTTCAAATTTGACTGCCCCCAAAGTGTAAAAACACACATCCTTTCTTCCTAAGTTTGAACAGACATATATAAATATTAATAAAACTAAATTTGACTAAAGTTAAACTACATATGATACCAATGAACTGATCTGAGTAGATTTTGTTATACAAGTAGTCGACAAAAGAAAAATAGCATTTGCCTATTGCACATGGTTTCACATCCTTTTTCATAAGAACTTTCCTCCCTTTTTTCCAGACTCTTTGTGTTGGAGTATGATTTTATTTTAAAAAAAATATCACACATTTTTTTTTTCTACATCGCTTTTATTTAAATATTCATTTCAATTATTTTCAATAGAAATGAGTCCCAAAATTTATTTATCAATTCCTACTATAGCTTGTCACTATTAATGTTGGAATTGCTAACAATTTTTCTACAAGGTCTATTTCTAACTCAAGATATTACTTTTGGTTTTAGAGAGTTACACTTGAGATCTATCTAGATGTTAGAAAGAAGAAGTTGCCACGAAGGCAAATTTAAAAGTTATGTCAAATATCATTCAACACACATAGTTGGGCTTAAACAACACACTAAGCTTCACTTAGTGTGTGTTATTTCTTATGACCCCACATTAAATCTTGACTGTCATTTACTATCATTGACACATGCCATTGTTGTGCCTACTGTGTTGTTTCTATTTAGACTACTTTTAATTGCTATTACCATACTTAGTGATTTTTTTCACAAAGATTTAAATTATTATTTTATATAATTTTATTATTATTATATAATACTGAATGTATCTTATGTATATATAATATAAAATATTAATAGATTTGTCTAATGTATTTGTTAGATATATTATAATATTAATATTAATATTAATTATGAAATAATATTGTTCAATAATGATTAAATATTAATTTAACATATTTAACATAATTACAAAACAAATTTGAAATGTGTTGTAAATATAATAGAAGAGCAACTTAAAGCATGAAAGTTCACGCAAAGTTGGGTGACACCACACATGAAATACATTATTAAATATACTTAAAATCTTAATGAAAAAATTCAGTAAGTATGGTCAAACGCAAACAGCGCGGCAGGCACGGCAGTGACGGATGGCAATGACATAAACGTTAGTTTTCAATTAAGTAACGTGGGAAACTGGGTTTATCAATGAAGTAACGTGCCTAGACTTTGCTATGCAAAAAAATGCCATTTTCAACGACTTTTTGTCCTTTTCTTTGCGGAGTAAGTTGTTGTACAATTTTTTGGTAGAATCAGTCGTGGTGGAATAAGTCGTTGTGGAATATGTCACTTCTCTCTCGGAAACAGACGAAAGCAAATTGACGAAGGTTAAAGTGGATATAATTTAAAAATCGATGCCCGGCTCCACACTTCACTTTGATTATAGTAGAGAGGCTTCTCATAGTGGTAGTAAATGTATTTTTTATTAATTTTATTTTAATTAAATTTGATGTTTATATAAATGTATAATATTAAAAATATTTATTAATATCAATAATAAAATTATAAAAAAATATTATAAATATTAAAATAATTAAATTTTTTGTTAGAGCAAGAAATGTATTGGAGACAAATAGTCAAAGAGTCATGGTTAAAAGATGGTGATAGATATCTAAATGGAAAGAAAAGGAAGACTAACTTTTCTATCAAAGATGCAACAATAGATTTACCCAACAAAGATGGGCACAATATTTGAGAAGAAACAATTTGATTCTTTTCAAATCTGTTAAGCAATTCAAACTAACAAGATCAACTTACACATCATTTGATATGTTGGATATTTTGGACTCTATTCTAACGTTGATTTCACATAAGGACAATCTTAATCTATTCAAATCTTTCACAATGGAATTATGGAAGAAACCAAAGAAGTAGTCTTCTCGTTTCCTCAAGATAAATCTCTAGGTCGAAAATGTTGGAATTTCATCAAGCAGTAGATTTTCTTCAAGCTCTAGAGGAATTGAGAAGGTCGGGTACACTTCTAAAGTAGTTTAATGTTTCTTACAGTGCTATTATTCCAAAGATAAAAAATCTGACCTCTTTTCCTTATTTCAAACCTATTTCCTTTTTCAATACCATTTATATTTTTTTACCAAAGTTATTTACATGAAATTATTTTCATTTATATCCAATATCATTTTTGAAGAGAAAGAAGGTTTTGTCCCCAACAGAAAAATAATGGAAGAGGCTTTGGTGGCACATGAAGTTTTTCATTCAATACAATCACATAAAATTCTTACTTAATCATAAAACTAGATATGATGAAAGCATATGATATCGTGGATTGAGAGTTTCTTCTTCAAGTGCTTACAAAAATGGATTTGTACCAAAATTGTGTAAATGGGTAAATTCATGAATCTCACGCACTAAATTTTAAATTTTAGGTATGAAAAGTCGGTAGGTTTCTTTAACTCCTCTCAATGAACTAGACAAGGGGACCCTCTTTCCCATTCATTTTCATCATTTTACCAGAGGCTTTGATCAGGTCCATTAAGTTGTCCCATGAGAAAGATAAATGGAAATGAATCCACATCCCAGAGTCAAACATTAAAACCACCCACTCTTTATTTGTAGATGACACATTCCTCTTTGGAAAAGCCTCTCTAGCTAAAGAAAAATAAATGAATAGGTATTAAAAAATTGCTCCTCTTCTTCAGTCCGGTTGATAAATTTATATCTAAATAAAAAATCTACATCTTCAACACAAACAACTCACTCAAGGAAGAATATCTCAAATTTTGGGTTTCCAGTATGCTCATCTCCCATGTCAATATCTAGGAATCCCCTTTTTCAATGGGGCTAACAAGACTTCACACTGGCATAATATTTTTCATATAATTCAAGCCAACACCTCTTCATGGAAAGAGAAGTGGATTTACTTTAGCAAGGATATATCTAATGATCAAAATAGTGCTACACACAATTCTAATCAGTATATGGTGTTAGGATTAACAAGACTAAAATAACAGGGCATGTGCAAGATCATGAGGGGCCAAAAGTGGCGATGTGAAAAATATCACTTTTACTTGTCCAAAAGAGCATGAAAATGTTTGTTGACTTTTGAGTAGGCCTGGGTGTCAGTACACTTGGGAAAACTTGACACCAAAGTACAGGCCTAATTGGGTACCTGATACCATATCAGGTACCCGATACCTGTGGCATAAATTCGAAACCCGCGAGCCCTTTTCCTCATTTATTTTCACGGTTTTGCTTGGGAAAATGGCTTGATATATCAGATACATGATATATTTTTGGGTATCTGATTTTGGCAAGAACAAATTTGACTCCCCAGTGTATTCGGTAAGTAAATTTTTTGTTTATTTTGATTATTTTATTTAATTTTCATGCCAAATTCATTTTTTTTTGTTGAAATAGGTTTTGTATTTATATTTGTAATAATATATGAAATTAGATTGAAATTTAAATTTGTTTTTTATTTAATCAGACATGGCTGACAATAATGAAGAAAATAACCCTCCCGCACCAAATAATGATCCCGAAAATAATCCCATGTGTCAAAACCCTTGATCTTTAGAAGATTTGATACAAGATAATTTGAACACAATATGAGGTTTCCAAAACACATATCAAAATATACCTAGATTAGGTCCCATGCTTGCCACATTAAATACAATTATTGAAAATATTGACACACTCACGCAGCAACATAATGTTGCTCTTCATTGGCGTGATGATATGGACGCCCAATTTGATGACGGGCTTGACCATGATGGGATTGCGGCCCTTAATATAAGTAAGGAAGATATAACTGCCCTTTTTGTCAATCCTAAAACTGGAATACCAATTGACCCCCAAAAGCCCAAATTATCAATAAAATGGTGCACAAATGAAGCAATGCGCACAAACTTTTGGGGTCGTTGGTGGATGGTTTTTGATAAACCACTCCATATCAATTTGGAGGTCCCATTTTTATTTCATAAAAAAATTGTATGCTGAGTTTGTGCTTGGTCACCATGTTGTTTATTGGAGTATGAGGCCCAACATGGGCGTAGGTGGAGGAGCTCCTCAGACTAGGCCATTTGCCCAATGCAAAAAAGCCACTACCTTTGTCCCCCCCACTGATGTTGCACCCCCTCCTCGAGTGCAGCATCCCGATATCATTGCAGAGGCTGCCTCATAGACTATTAGGGCCATTCATTTACTGAGTGATCAGTTGATCATGTAGACTGGGTTAGTGTTGCCTCCTGGTGTGGATGATGCTAGCGCATCGACATCTCATCAGAGTTCACATGTATGCGAGCCCCATATTTGCATTATATGCAAGAATATGTGCCTTGGACCACTTACTGATGCTAATACATATCAGTATGTTATTGATGAGGAGGATATAGGAGACGCAACTGCAAAGGCTGCAACACCTCATGGAGCATCTACATCTCATGAGAGTGCTTAGGAGGTGTACGCAGAGCCATTGACTCCTGTTGATACGGTAAGAGTAAACATTATAAATAAATTTGTAACATGACTTATTTAATTTAAAAATAATTTATTTATTTAGATAGTTTTAATGATTGCATTGCACTTATGTATATATATTTTTTCCATTTATGTTCAGTAGATGACACAGGAGGAGGTGAGACAGGTGGATGAGGCCACACTTTTAGCCATTTCATTTGGCCTTGATGACTATACGGTATATTATAAATTATGTACCCATTAGTTATTTTTTATATCATTTGGTGTACATGCTTAAATCTCTATCAATTAGAGCAATAAAATTCATACATTACTTATATATTGTCATCTTATTATGTTCTTGCAGGCTACAACCGATGTCAGTGGGAGGCATGAGGGGGTTCCTTCATCGGGTGTTGACAAAGGAAAGGTAGTTAATTATTTAAGATTAATTATGCATGCATATGTATGCCACTTGTGTGTAGTAATAAATATTTTACTTGCACTTTATTGTA
This sequence comes from Chamaecyparis obtusa, assembly GCA_027943335.1. Classification (NCBI taxonomy): domain Eukaryota; kingdom Viridiplantae; phylum Streptophyta; class Pinopsida; order Cupressales; family Cupressaceae; genus Chamaecyparis; species Chamaecyparis obtusa. Next base: position 167,659 of record BSBK01010406.1, read on the forward strand.
TAGGGGTGTGGCTATTGATGATGTCCCGACAATAGTTCGGCAGCGTAGGGTTACA